>OX336398.1:144492111-144934611 GCA_946902985.2 Meconema thalassinum | reverse complement strand
TGAAAAGGGTCTTCCTGTGTATGGGCACCTAGCACAACGTAGAGGGTCAGTTTTTATGTGACGTGTATTGCGTTTCGTCTACAAGGCTTTCAATTGTATTTCACGTCAGGAAGTACACGTTAGGTGAATTTAGTCTGAGAGCACATTTAAACTATTTTTTTTTGTCGACATACGGGTTCATCGTAAGGATGATTTTATTTGATACTGTGTGGTAGATATACCCATATTTGGATATCTGGGTGATATGTTGTAGACAATAGAATTCTCTGTCTGTCTTTCTGTGTATCTGTATGTAGCCTACGCCTATAACTCGTGTTCGGATGCTTGGTGCATCGTAAAATTAGGTATGGTAACCATGAGAGTCAATACACCAATCATTTATAAAACTCTTCACCGTACTTTTCATACAGTAGAAGGGTGGATATAGAGAAAAACTTCTCAATATATGCTAAAATAGGTGAAATATAAAAATTATCCTAGAAGGACGACCAAAGCATATGTTGCGCTTCTCAATGTGAGACACAACATTCGGGAATCTATAAAGGGTCTCCGAAAACTACATTTTAAGGGCCCTATTAAGTGTGTGTGATATTCCCAGTAAACTAACTTCGTTCTGATAAACTTGAAGGAATGACAAACCGCTAACCATTGCAACAGTAGCTCAATTGATAATGTCTGGTGTTAACAACGAACACCGTTCGAAGAACGGGTACTTCTGCTAGTATTTATATAACACACACAAAAAGCCAAGCTGATGTAGAAAGCTTGCTCAAACAGCGACATGCAAGAGATGTTCCTGTTCTTGAGAACAGCTGATGGCAATGTTTGTTATTTTAGCCGATTCACCAGAGGATTTGAATGAGTTTTTAAATCGTAACGACTCCGTGTTTGGGAAAGAATTCATGATGAAATAGTACATTATGCAACGAGCCTATGATGGCTATAATTAAGACACGAGTATTTTTTATAAAACGAGCGTATGCGAGTTTTATAATTTCCATACGAGTGTCTTAATTACCATTATAGGCGAGTTGCATACGACTGTTTATGTTCGACGATAATTATAACTTTATTATATGTTTTAACATAAATATTCATAAATATCTGTTGAGAGTCAGCTACTGGAATTTTGTGATCGCAGAGCGAGCGTTGGGTGTTATATCTTTGTATTTCAAGAGCTTTGAACGACCGACGCATGCGCTCTGTGGGCTTGCAATGCCATATGCAGCCATATGTTTACATCAGCCGTCCCTCAGTAATATTGTCACCGCAGTCATTTGAAGACAATGCGCTGTGTAGAAATTAGTGTTGGTGATTTTAAGGTACAGTGCTATTTCTTGTCTCATATTCGCCAGTTTATTTACGCGAACATATGGACGGTGGGTATTCCATGTCGGTAATTTATTATAGTTCGATGTTGTGTTTATGTCCGACATGTTGGATTTTGAGCGCATGCGCGAAGTTATCGTTACCTAATTGGTCAATGAACGAGCTCTGATTGGCTGGAGAAACTGTATCGTAATGAAAAACAGTGTTATAATGACCATCATTATGATACAGTTATCTGACACATAATAGTGAGGGTCGAACATAATAGTACATTATGCAACGAGCCTATATTGGCAATAATTAAGACAAGATTATGTTTATAAAACGAGCGAAGCGAGTTGTATAATTTCCATTCGAGTGTCTTAATTACCATTATAGGCGAGTTGCATACGACTGTTTATGATCGACGATAATTATAACTAGGGCTCGGATTCGAGCATATTTGCATATTTCTTTTTCCTGAATTGTACACGTTGAAAGAAGCCATTCGGTGGTATTTTCACCTCTCTGGGACCAACAGAATTGAAATTTATCGAGCATATAAATGCATAAAACCGCGGTTTTCAGAATAGAAGCATATAAATGCATATTCTTGTGGTTTTCGTCTAAATAGTTTGTTTTTCTTCTAATTCCCCCCTAATTTGGGCCCTGATCATCCTTAAGGTTCGAAAACAGAAATAATTAATGAAAAGGCTATCTGGTGCGAATAATAGAACCGTAGGTCTTTAACCTTTAGTGAGGTCGTTCTCGTCATTTAAACTTTTATAGACTGATTTAAGAAAATCATTCAAAACTGAAAACAGAAAAAATTCTTGTTGTACAGACCAATGCAGATCTACTTCATTAACTCGCCTAAATCAGAACATTTTGTAAATGAACTTTTAAACTGCAACTTTTATAAGAAAACGTCTCTTATACATACTTGAAAAACTTGAATGCGAGTATATTGCAGTGTATCATAGATACAATTAGAAAATAAAGCTCGTATATAAAGGTATGTTATTGGTTCTTTCGTTTCACTTTCCTTTGTCTAGTTTTTAACGGTGTTTTTCGAGCATATCTGGGGATTTTATCGAGCATATCGATCCGAGCCCTAATTATAACTATTTTATGTTTGAACATAAATATTCATAAATATCTGTCGAGATTTCACCAGTTTTATGCACTGAACAACGCGCATGGGACGCAGAGAATACCATGGCCTCATGGAATACCTCACTATGACACTATGAAATTTAAAATAGAAGGCCGTGGAAGTCAGCGCAGGTGCGATGCTATCTTTACCTATTTGGTCATACAACTCTTTCTTGAGCTCTGATTGGTGGGAGAAACTATTTCAACATGAAAAATAGTGTTATAATGACCCTAAATTAGATACAGTTTTCTGACATATAATATTTACATTTCGACGTCATCGAACATAAATCAACAAATGTAAAACAAACAAAAAATGAAATGCAGCCGAAGGAAATCAGAAGCTCCTATGACAAGTGAAAAGCTTATTTATTTATTTATTTATTTATTTATTAATTTATTTATTTATTGTATGGCTTTTAGTGCCGGGAGTGTCCGAGGACATGTTCGGCTCGCGAGAGGCTGTAGCTTCTTCAAGCGGACACCCATAGTGTGAGCTACAAGTTCCGTTCAATTTCAAGTAGTTCCAACTTTTGCTACCAGATGTCACTGACACCTGGTGGTGAACGTTGGAACTGTGATAGAACGTTCCAAAGAAATCTAACCTAACAATTTAGCTTCACACAAGTTTAGCCTGTGGAAGGATCTTTTACATGCCATAAATCTATGACATGGAACCGCCGGCTTTACTACCCCTCCGAAGGAATGCATACTGAAGGATTTTAACGCTCTTAAAAAATCCGACGACTTCGTCCAGGTTTGAAACCACGATCTTGGGCACAGCAGTTCAGCTTGCTACCAACTACGCCACCGAAGCCGCTAAAAGCTAAAGGAAGTAGGACACTTCTGTAACCAGTGATGGACGAGGCAAAGAGGATATAAAACGTCGGTTGGCTCAGGCAAGGAAAGCATTTATACAGAAAATGAATCTGTTGACATCGAATATAGATTTAGGTATTAGGAAGTTTTTTTTTTTTTTTTTTTTTTTTGTGGAGCGTGGTGCTCTATGGAAGTGAAACTTGGATTGCTGGCGCATCAGAAAAGAGGAGAATAGAAGAGTTTGAAATGTGGTGTTACAGGAGAATGATGAAGATCAGATGGGTCAATAGGGTTACAAACGAAGAGGTATTAAGAAGAGTGGGAGAGGAGGAGAGAAGAATATAGGTTGGTAGGTCACATACTAAGACACCCAGGAATAGCAAAGTTAGTTATGGAAAGAAGAGTCAATGACAAGAACTGTAGGGGTAGACCAAGGTTAGAATATGTAAAACAGAATTCTCATATGCACTGTAAGGTGTGGTAGCTATGTAGCGATGAAACGATTAGCTCAGGACAGGGAGGAATTAAACCAGTCTAAAGACTGAAGAGTCAAACACAACATGAGAACAGCTTTAAGGGTTGTTAGGGCGGCTTCGGTGGCGTAGTAGGTAGCATGCTCAGCTTCTATGCCCAAGATCGCGGGTTCAAACCCGGCCGAAGTCGTCGTTAAAATTCCCTTAGTATGCCTTCATTTGGAGGGGAAGCGAAGCCGGCTGGCCCATGTCATAGATTTATGGCATGTTAAAGAACCTTCCACTAATTACACTTGTGTGAAGCTAAATAGGTTACATTTGACTAACGCTCTTAGGTTCCAACGTTCGTCACCAGGAGCCGACTGCGGTGGCATCTAGTAACCAAGGTCTGATCTAGTAGTCGTTGACGGTGGCTTTGGCGGCAAATGTAGAACTACTTGAAAATTCAATGTCTGCAGTCCTTACTTGAATTAAAATCAGATAACACACACTAATACAGTCATCACAATAATTATTAACACCGGTTATCAGACAGATCCTACACACACCCAAAGTACACGGGGCTACATTACCGCGTGGTCGCAGCCCCTAAACTGAGGAACCTACCAACCACAAAGTTTCAAGATAGGTTTCGATCTGTCTTACCTGATACCTCCCTTGTTAGATTGCTATTCCGGGGTGCATTAGTATGTGCACTACCAACCTATCTCTTCTTTTCATTAGAGCTCACTAGAAACATCTCTCCTCTCCCACTAGTCTTAATAGCTCTTCATTTTCTGCTCTTCTTCATTATCCTGTAACAAATTTAACCATTCCTTCTCATAACAGAAAATATTTTATATGTACTGTATATGGAGATGTTCACGATAAGGTTTCAACCAGATAATTTTTGGAGCGATTTCATCCCCTTATTGAATTGACGTCAATACGGATAGATTTGAAACAATGAAAGTGCAACGCGCGGCGCCTTCCAGAACACTATAAAGAAAGAAAAATAAACGAAAGTTTTATTATTTAACTGAAACTTTAATGATATTCTAAATTATGATTAGGCCCACCTAATAATAATAGTTTAATGCAGCCAATGGCCATAAAATACAACTTAATTTCTTTAAATAACAATCGCACGATTACTACTACAACATTGTAATTTAGTCTTGATCTCCAACAGTGATTTCGTTCTTTTGGAACATTCACCAAAATGGTATCGTGAGCCCAATTTGTTACACAATTTGCATACGCATTCTGGTAGAGGGTCGTGAAAGTCTGTCCTGTTGCAAAGTTTATGGTGATATCCATGTATCGCCAGTCTCATCACCGCACTGCTTATCGCGACGTTTGGTCCAGTTCAATTTCGGTTCAGCATCGCGTCAGTTGTGTAAAATTCTGTCGGTATATCATTCCTTCTTAGTTGTCTATTTGGCTTTACTTGTGATTCTTGTCGGGTAGCTGGAAAATATATATTTATATTCAATTTATTTATTTAATATTAGTTCATTTTTAATTCATATTTGATTTATTTTATTTATTTATTTATTCATTTTAACTAATTAATTCCAATATTTTAATTAATTAATTAATTAATTTTATGTTCGACCCTCACTATTATGTGTCAGAAAACTGTATCATAATGAGGCTCATAACACTATTTTTCATTATGAAACAGTTTCTCCCACCAATCAGAGCTCAAGAAACAGTTGTGTGACCAATTAGATAAGGATACCTTCGCGCATGCGTTCAAAATCCAAAATGTATATATAAATTACCAAAAGTGCACCGTCCATATGTTCGCGTAAAAAAACTGGTGAATATGAGACAAGAAATAGCACTGTACCTTAATATCCCCAAAACCAATTTCTACACAGCGCGTGGTTTTGAAACGACTTCGGTGACAGTTTTACTGAATACTGGTGCACAATCTGAACATATGGTATTGAAGCACACAGAGCGCATGCGTCGGTTGTCCAGAGAGCTTGGAAAACAGAGATATACTACCCACCGCAGCACCCGATCACAACATTCTAGTGACTGACCAGATATTTATGAATATTTATGTTAAAACATACAGGTAATAAAGTAATAATTATCGTCGAACATAAACAGTCGTATGCAACTCGCCTATAATGGTAATTAAGACACGAGTATGAAAATTATAATACTCGCATACGCTCGTTTTATAAACATACTCAGGTCTTAATTATTGCCATTATAGGCTCGTTGCATAATGTACTATTATTTACTTATCTATTTTCATTGGGTAAGTCAAACCATAATTTAAAAACACACCTATATCATTATAGTTTTAACAGTTCAATAGTTCCATTTTCTTTTTCCTCCTTGTAGGCTTTTATATAAGTTTTTAATGTGTTTAAATTAAAATAGATGATAAATTCCTTACTTTATAGTAAATTTTCAAGTCGTAATTTTTCAGTTTATTGTTGCTGTTGTAAGGCTATCCTCGATGTTCCAATATGCACAGCCCTAATGACTGCTCGACTATCTGTCATATAGCCTACGTGTATCTTATGTACTTCTCATCTGTTAAATCATACAGTTCGTTCATATTTGGCAGCTGGTACCTGTGGGCAGGGCCGTGGAGAGCGATCACGGGCCCTAGGGCAGTTTTCCGGGCTCCTCCATTTTTGTTCAGCCTGAGACATTATTTTGGAAGTAGTAAGCTGGCTTTCTGGTAACCCTTAAAATAATCTCCATGAAATTTAACTTGTTCATACTTAATAACAGTTTACTTGGTTTTCAGTTATTCAACCACTCTTCTTTATGTCTCATATTGCTTGTTCCTTTACTTCAAGATGTTGATCAACATGCATTTAACATTTCATTTACATTGCATCTTTCCGAAATTCATGAAGTAAATAGTCAAATTATTCAGAGATTGAATTAGAACCGTTCCGGTCTATACAACATTTTAGTACTTAATAAATGAAGTGGAGAATTCTGGCAACTGTGCCCTTTATACGAGAGTGGCGAAAAACACAGTGGGTAACGTATTTATAAAATTCGTTACGGTATAACCTACATTCTCTTTGTAATATTTCGGGTACCATTCACTGGTTAATTTTCACCAAATAAAGTCATATAATAATATTTCAATATGGAGTGAAGTTGTCCAATCTTAGCCATTTTACCACCCCGGGCAAGTCCGGGTTTTGGGACCACAGCTCAGCTTGCCCCTCCCCCTCGTCGAGCCTGCCTGTGGGAACTAGATGAATCTAAAACACAGGAGTATATTTTTCTTTCTCTGGAAACAGGCAGAACTAAAATTCGGTCCAATGAAATAGATGGAGGTCACTTACTATGTGTCAACAAGAGTGTGCAGTCCAGACCATGCTAGCGTAACTGGAGAGGTTTTCAGCACGCCCTCATTGCATCTGTAACAGGAGAAATACCGTACACTGTTAGTATGAACTTTGTTCTCATTAAGAATACAGTATTACAATCTATACACGATGAGGGATGAGGGCATAAAATTAAACGAGTCAAGGAATCGAATACAAAACTTGCAGTGAAACGCTCATGGTTTTGGGGGATAATTGAAAATGTCCCCTTACCGATATACCCCAATTCACGAATCAGGAACTGCATATTGTAGCTCGCCAGGTTGTGAAGAAACACACTTATGAATCGAGGCGCTGGGTAATTCACATTACACACTCGGTGTGCAGCTCCTCAAATTCCCCCGCAAAGTGAGAGTGGTCTCGAACCGTGTCCTCAATACTTACCAGCGGCTTTTCACAAATATGGCATGGCGTGGCATGCTCATACTGTTGCTGCTGTTCTGGGGTGTGGTATTAAATTTCAGATTTTAGACGAGACGAGATTTTCCTAAATCATGAAATTTGAGCGAGATTGGTAGAGATTTTGGAAGATTGCTTGAGATGCATATGGAATACTATGTGATAGACACTATCAAATATAGGAAGCTGTACTTTCCTGTCGCTCTATAATTCCTTGTTCCCTTAATCGTTTTGTAGCAATTAATCGAATTTCTTGCTTCGAATAATCGAGTCCTTCCTTAACACCCTTCCATTCAAAATCCATGCGTTCGTTACATTTTGGACATCAGGCGTGATGTAGGCTACACATTACACCTTATTTGTGCAAATGCAGTGGTTGAAACTTCGTGAACGTGGGCAGCTGTCAATTGCGATCCTAACCCAGAAAATATTGTGTGCAAAAACCCCTGGTTATCTCTATAATGTGTTTAAACCAATTAACACCGCCCACCACAGAGAAAATAGATTTACTGATTCCACTCTACAGATTCCTGTCCACCGTACAACTAAATACAATAAATCATTCCTTTGCACAGCCTAACGGCTCTTTAATACATTCCACCATCACTCATTTACAAACTCTGTTAACACTACACAACTCAGAAAATACCTAATATCACGATTCCTGAAGGAATACGAATCAAAAATATAAATATTCCATACAACATTTTTGAAATATATCCGTGTCAGACAGCTTTCTATAATATTTTTAGTATCCAAGATACAACTTCCGTGGAATTGATAGTAGTTCTAGTAATCATGTCACTCATGTAATTAATTTAATAATTTAAAAAAATGTACCCTTTGTTACCGACTATAATTTGTTTTCTTTTAATAGATATAATACATTAGGTAGGCTCTTTATTTAATTATTCTATATTCTAATTTGTATAATTCATTTTGTATGAAACGTCTGCTAATTGGCTCCGTTAGTTATAAGTATATTATACACACATCAAAAAAAGTTTTGCATCACCTCGGTTCCCAGATCTCCGGCATATAGACGTTGACTGTGTATATTGTATCCAAGATACAGTCCCTTTGACTGTTCATAGTTGTCACTAAAACTGCTCAAAGATGTAAACAACCATGCATGAGCAGGGCCTATTAGACGGAGGGGGTACGACAGCCGATCAGTTCCAGTCATTCCACCAGGACGAAGGTACGCTGCTCATGTTGTCTGTAGTTCTACCATGCCTAGAAGGTCAATACCGCAGTTCGATCGCGTCCACATTGTTACTTTGTGTCAAGAAGGGCTCTCAACAAGGGAAGTTTCCAGGCGTCTCAGAGTGAACCAAAGCGATGTTGTTCGGACATGGAGGAGGTACAGAGATACAGGAACTGTCGATGACAGGCCTCGCTCAGGCCGCCCAAGGGCTACTACTGTAGTGGATGACCGCTACTTACGGATTGCCGCTCGGAGGAACCCTGACAGCAATGCCACCATGTTGAATAATGCGTTTCGTTCAGCCACAGGACGTCGTGTTTCAACTCAAACTGTGCGCAATAGGCTGCATGATGCGCAACTTCACTCCCGACGTCCATGGCGAGGTCCAGCTTTGCAACCCCGACACCATGCAGCGCGGTACAGATGGGCCCAACAACATGCTGAATGGACCCCACGGAATTGGCATCACGTTCTCTTCACCGATGAGTGTCGCATATGCCTTCAACCAGACAATCGTCGGAGACGTGTTTGGAGGCACCCTGGTCAGGCTGAACGTCTTAGACACACTGTCCAGCGAGTGCAGCAAGGTGGTGGTTCCCTGATGTTTTGGGGTGGCATTATGTGGGGCCGACGTACGCCACTGGTGGTCATGGAAGGCTCCGAAACGGCATTACGATACCTGAATGACATCCTCCGACCCATAGTGCAACCATATCGGCAGAATATTGGAGAGGCATTTGTCTTCATGGACGACAATTCTCGACCTCATCGTGCACATCTTGTGAATGCGTTCCTTCAAGATAACGACATCGCTCGACTACAGTGGCCAGCATGTTCGCCAGACATGAACCCTATCGAACATGCCTGGGATATGTTGAAAAGGGCTGTTTATGGACGTCTTGACCCACCAACCACTCTGAGAGATTTACGCCGAATTGTCGTTGAGGAGTGGGACAATTTGGACCAACAGTGTCTTGATGAACTTGTGGATAGTATGCCACGACGAATACAGGCATGCATCAATGCAAGAGGACGTGCTACTGGGTATTAGAGGTAGTGGTGTGTACTGCAATCTGGACCACAAATGCTGAAAGTCTAGCTGTATGATGGTACAACATGCAATGTGTGGGTCTCATGAGCAATAAAACGAGCTGAAATGTTGTTTGTGTTGATCTCTATTCCCTTTGTATTTAAAGGTTCCGGAACTCTTGGAACCGAGGTGATGCAAAACTTTTTTTGATGTGTGTATATTAAGTTTTTCTTAGTTGTTAAGCTAGGTTTATTTTATATTTTTATTTTTTTTATTACATAACTTCAAGCCAGAACATTGTATACGCTACATAAAGGGGCTCTTTAGCCTCAGTGGCAGTTATCTATGAATAAATTCAAATTCCATTAATCGATTATTGATTCAAATTAATAGTGTTTGTCGTTTAAATACCTGAAATATCTCATCGCGTGAGCAGCGCATGGCTCATGTGGCGATCATTGTCCGGTGTTTTATGTGATAAAAAGATTCCAGACCGGCTAAAGTCTAGTGAAGTTTATCGTTCTGTCGTCCGTCCCGTTGCTCTGTATGGGGCAGAATGCTGGCCTTCAACTAAGGAGTTGGAACAGCAATTTGGTGTGATGGAGACAAAGATGCTCAGGTGGGCATCTGGCTTGACACTCCATTATCATATCAGCAATAATGACATTCCCAAGCGATATGGAGTAGCGCAAATTGCTGAAAAGACGACGGAAAGCCGTCTCCGCTGGTATGTACATATCTTACGGGCTGCTGAAACAACAGTTGCACACACTGGATTGGTGATGATGATGATGATGATAATTGTTGTTTTAAGGGGCCTAACACCTGGGTTATCGGCCCCTAATGGTTTCGGTGATGAGAAAATGTAAATGAAATGAAGCTAAAGCTAAAACTAACTACAAACTTACGAACTAGAAGAGGAGATGGAGAACAAGAATAAGAATAAGGGGCACAAAAGACAGGAGGAAAGGAAATGCCCTCAACCCTCCAAGAATGATAATTAAGGGACTTGGAAGAAAGGAAAGTCAGGAAAGGCAAATAGGAAAGGTAAAGAGGAGAGGGACTGCCCCAAAGGCAATGGAAAAAGGAAATAAACCGGATCCAGCTCATTAAGCCCTCGGGGTCACCATATCCCGTACTCACCAGCCGTGAGCCCTTGAGGGTGTAGCACTATCCAGGGTGCACCATAAGTGGTAGGGCTACACACACCCTGCCTCCTTGAGGGCCTTGAGCAGAAGGCAGAAGATACAATGCAAAGAAAACGAGAGGTCTGATCCCTCGAAGAATGAGAGATCAGGAAAGATGAGACAATTACGGCAGGAAAGTGAAAGACTCCGTAGGCCTCGGATACCCTAATACCGTCGGGGTCGGAGAAGAACAAGAGTTGACCAAGGGAGGTCGACAGGAAAGATAAAAGAGAGGAGACCGGCACAAATAAGTGGAAGCAATGCAGGACTCAGCTGGGGTCCCGTAGTCGCCAACCCACGTCCCACAAGTTATGAGCTCCTGGGGGAACACTGGATTGGCACTGCGGATAGATGGGAAGAGACCAATACGACGACCACGGTAGCGTTGGCTTGACACCCTACTTGGCGATTTAAAAATTGCCCGACTTCATCTTGACATGGCACACAATCGTGTAATATGGCGACAGAGAAGTAAAAAGGTAGACCCTGCTAATTTGTGGGACAAATGCTAAAGAAAAAGAAGAAAGAAGAAGATAAATCGATTAGAAGTATGAGCCATAGTTTACTTATTAGCAATGCGATGATAATTTTTGTTTTAAGGGGTCTAACATCTAGGTTATCGGCCCCTAATGGTATGGGTGGTAGTGAAAGATGAGATAAGATTGAAAACTACGAAGGTAATTCCAAAAGTAAGGTCCGATTCGCCGTAAATATTTGAAAACGGCGCCAAGGGCAAAACACGCATGCGCGCCGACTCCTGGCATGCCTTGCGCGGCAAAAACCGCCAGTAGCGTTGTTACTGTTGCTGTGTGCTGTTGATAGTGTCAGTTCACAATGTTTAAGACAATTAATCAGCCCGCCGATTGTGAAGTAAGGGCAGTGATACGGTTTCTGTCTGCAAGAAACTTCGACGTGCAATCCAGAATAAGCGACGTGGTCTTTTGTCGTCTGGAGTGTTGTTGTTGCATGACAATGCCAGACCCCATACTGCGAATGACACGCAAACTCTAATCAATAAATTTGGATGGGAACAGATGGACTACCCACTGTACAGTCCGGACTTGGCGCCAAGTGATTTCCACCTGTTCCACTACCTAAAGGAGTTTCTTGGCGGCAAGCGCTTCGACACAGATGATGAAGTGAGAGAAGCTGTTAAAGACTGGTTAGCTTCACATGCGGCCGAGTTCTACGACTTAGGCATTTAAAAGCTTCTGGAACGATGTGACAAATGTGTAAATAAGTATGGAAATTATGTAGAAAAATAGAGAAAGACGTATGGAATGTCAATAAAACAATTGTTTTGGAAACAATTTTTATTTTGGAGTTTTTTTTAACCGGACCTTAGTTTTGAAATAGCCCTCGTATAGCTAATACTAACTACAAACTTACATACTAGAAGAAGAAACTGTTAAACAAATAAAGGATAAGGCAAATAAAGGACAGGCGGAAAAGAAATGCCCTCAACCTTCGAAGAATGAGGATCGAGGGACTTGCAAGGAAGGAGAGCCATGAAAGACAGATTGGAAGGAGAAAGAGGAGAGGGCCCACCCCAAAGTCAGAGTAAAAATGAGACAACACAGACCCAGCTCAGGAATCCCTCGGGGTTGCCAACTCCCAAACTCACCAGCCGTGATCTAATGAGGGTGTAGCACTAACCAGGGTGCACCAGAAGTGGTGGGGCTACACACACCCTGGCTCCTTGAGGGTCTTGAGCAGAAGGCAGGAGATAAAAGAAAAAGATGGCTGAGGGTATCAGGAAATATGAGATAAGGGCCTATTAAGGCGGGAATGAGAAAGACTCCCTAGGCCTCGCATACCCTAATACCGTCAGGGTCGGAAGAGAACAAGAGTTGACCAAGAGAGATCGAGAGGAAAGTGGAAGCAATGCCAGACTCAGCTGGGGTCCCATGCTCGCCAACCCACGTCCCACAAGATGTGAGCCCCTGGGGAATACTAGCGATGTAAACGTACATAGAACTTGTGGCAGTTTGTCTGAGTACCTTAGAGCGTCATACGTACATCCCTAGAGGATGAGGGATGTGGTATTGTCCCGAGCAAATCCCTTCCTTCTATTTGTCACATATAGCGGCAACATCCTCATTGCCTAATGGACTTGGCTCTGTTTGTGCACAACCAATTAACGTAATGTTCTCAACACTCAATTCACGTTCATACATTCAATAAGCCACAGAGCTTCATGGAACAGATTAATGAAATGGTACAAACACAATATTGTATTCTCATACGCTTTGAATGTTTCATGGAGAATTTCTGGAGTGGAATCCACTTCTATTTTTAACATAACACAAACTGTATTAGGCGTAAATCAGGGGTGGCCAATAATAATAATAATAATAATAATAATAATAATAATAATAATAATAATAATAATAATATAATAATAATAATAATAATAATACTATAATAATAATAATAATAATAATAATATCGTAATAATATCGTATGGCCTCGGATGCCGGGTGCAAGCTTTGTTATTTGACACCCAAAGGGTAGCTTGCATGTCAAATTTCGTTGTTCCTTGAAGCACTATGAAAGTCAAAGAGGTTAGATATCTAAGCTCCTTGAACACTATAGCGCTTTCTAGTAGAGAAATGAGGAACTTAGTGTTGGCGAAAACTCCCGAAATTAATTTTGCCATTATGAACACGGCCTACTGAATTCAAATGGGTTCTTTGACATGCCAACATCGTATGACGTGGTGTCGTTATTTTTGCCGCCTTTCAAAAAAAAAAATATCACTTACCACGGCCAGGAGCGAACCTGCAAGCTTGGGGTTAGTAGAGGGACACGTTGACCACTCACCCACCGTGGCAAGCTATAATATTAATAATAAATATAAAACAAAGTCCCCGATTCTTGGATGTTACGGGTAATTTCAAGAACCACAGGATGGATTTTGATGCCGTTTTCATAATTCTGTAAAGGATACCTCGAGGAAGGTTTCTGTACAAATTAATTAATTTATGATCAAAGGAAGCCAAGCAGTAATGATTTCAGTGAAAAGTCGAATAAAAAACCTGGTGTCCATAAGACCTTAAAGCCTACGCTGGGCAAACCGTTAAAAATATCAATATACTATAAGTATAAGAATTGTTCAGCATGTAAAGTTCTACAAAAAAGTCCGCGAGAGCATATCTCTCTCTTCAATACACCGCCCACTATAAGTGTTTTTACGTTTTACGTTTTACGAGCTAGCTAGCGGCGAGCCTATTACCCCAGATACAGCCAGCAGCAAACTGTCGAGTCGTGTTGCGTTAAGACTTCGGAGAAGACTGGTTGTGTTTGGAGTTTTCCTGGAAGTTCAACTCTGCTTTTCTTCATTTCGCCTGTGAACTTTTCGTCCCGCAAAATACACAGTCAAATTAAGATTGGACGGAAGGGGGATTTGTGTTTCATGCACCTCGCCATTCTTAAATAACGTCTAACAAGAATTCGTTGCACAGGCAACTCCATAATTATATAATTAATAGTCCAGTCAGTGATTTTAACCCATCGTGCCGAGACGTAAAACGGATATTGGTCGTAGTTCATTGACATCGAAAAAAAAAGCGCTTAACACGTAATGCATTCATAACTGTTCCCGGTTGAAGCCGGGGCGGGTTGCTAGTCAATAATAAACAAGTAGTTCCATGGCGAACTAAAGAACCTAATTTTCTTCAAATTATAGAGATCATGACATCAACCGTTGGCAGACCTGGTGACTCTGAATATACTGTACTCTTACGGCACACAATGCACATGTAAAATGTGGTTTGGTTCCAATAGAAAGTATGCACGTTATGTGTATTTAAACATTGAATGTATCAGCATGCGTAAAATCAAGTTGGCGACACTGCCATATATGGGTTGCTCAAACATAAATTGAAATATTATGATGTACTGTATATACTGTATGTGCAATTTTGAAAGAAATTCATTTATCAGAATGGAAGTTACATGTGATTAATTATTAATCCTATCACCACGCGTAAAATCATATTAACAGCATTGTCGTATATCGGTTACTGAAAATTAACCTACATTTTCAGGTACTACATGAATACAAAGTTTAGAACTGTTGGACTGCATACTTTGTGATATATAGAAATTTATAGAGTGCATTTTTCAACAGTTGACAGCCCTGTTGACACAAAAACACGCAAGTTCATATCTGCTCCAGTGCGCAAATCACATACTAAATTAGGTTGAAATACAAGTGAGAGTATGGAAGTTATATGGATATATATGCATGTCAATTTAGGAGCAGTTCCCATGCATACCTTCTGAGATATCCCAACATAGAGCTCAAATGTCATTTGCGATTTTTCAGCAGTTGGTAGCACTGATGTAGTTTTCAAATATGGCCGCGAGATATTCAAGTATAGATCTTTACTCATACCAAATTTGGTTTCGATAGCTGCAGCCGTTTAGGAGTTGATAGAGGGGATATGCATAGGGAAAGTGAGAGACGGCGGGGAAGGTGAAGAAGGGGAAAACACGCGTAGGGAAAGAGAGAGAAAAACAGTGGAGAAAGTGAAGAAGGGGAAGCGAGACAAGCGTAGGGAAAGAGAGAGAGGAGTGGGGGGTTTGCACCGAATTCAACCTAGCACAGTCGTCTTTGCACCTTGCAATGCAACCTCGCAGGCCCTGCTGTAGATTATGAAGCACACTGTACATTTTTGTCACAACCTCGGAGGCCCTGCTGTAGATTATGAAGCACACTGTACATTTGTCACGACCCACCTTGATGGCTGAATATGGTTCACACATGACTGATTATTCGATCATTACGACATTAAAGCTTAACACTGCGATATAAACTGAACTGTTTATACTGTATTAAGCTTCATTAGCAACTGGAACGTGACATCATGATTGGATACCATCGGAAATTAATGGCCTTCTGCAAGTCACATTACCCTTTCCAGCGGCATCGAGGCTTTGATGGTCACTTGTGCTAATAGCATACGAGTGACTGGTTAGCGTGTATGTACATTAATCAAACGGTTATTGGTTCAAATCTTCTGGTAATTCAATGATTTTTTAACTATTTTTATAATCTAACATCTTCTCTAGGAGTTTTAAAAATACGAGTACGCGCTAAGGTGAATTAAAACTCTGCAAATTTTCTAGGTTTGTGCCGTGTCTTCTGTGGGGTTTCGCCTAGGACACCAAGCTGGCTCTAGCGGGCTCATGGTATTCATTGCCGGATCCCCACAGGAGTAGCGAACTGCGCGCTACCTCCCATTTCGTGAAGCGCACCTGCGCCTTCTAACTGTGAAAGCTAGAAGCTCAAGCAGCCTTGACCTCCCTATGAAGGCTTCCCAAAATATGTTATACCAGCATTACTCGTCGCGGCTTCGCCCGCGATTATTCTAGTTGTAAAGAGTACACTTAGCAAAATCTCAATCATGAATGCTATGACTGATTTATCCTTGGTATGAATGATCAGACTTCAATTCAGCTACTGGTGCAGTGGTTAGGGGTTTGTCATTCCTTCATAGGTATATCAGAGCGAAGTTAGTTTTCTGGGAATATCACAGACACTGTTAATTTAAGGGCCTTTAAATGTGGTTTTCGGAGACCCTTTATAGTCGGGTGAAAAAGACCTTTCGTATCACACTCACACGTGAAAATTGCGTGAAAAAATTCTAGAGTGCCCCTTGACCCACTTAAGCGCATTATACTGTAGGTATTGATGAATTTTACAGCTTAATTTGGTTCAGTGATAACCTTATAACCGTCTGGAAACTTTCACAGTAATGTAATAATTTGAATTGCATTGCGTCTTACAGAAATAGATGACCTGTGAGATTCTGTTACCATGGTTATCGTGTTGCATTCTTTCATTATTTCATTGTAAATATACATGTTTTAAGGTATTTATTTAATTGTGAGGCATTTAAAGAGTAAGTGAGTGCGTTTCGCTTACGCATTGGGTTATGCTGAACCTGTAGGTAACCCATATGTGTAGGTTGGTGTTAATGGGACTTTATTTTCGGTACAAAACTGGAATGGGACTTTAGCAGAATAATATAGGGAGGGATTTATTGGCTTTCAAGGCCAGTGAATTAAAACTCAGCAATTCTAGGATTATGCCGTGTCTTGTGTGGGGGTCCAAGTACGGACATCAAGAGCCCCATCATGAACCAGCTTGGTGTTCTAGGAGAAACCCCACACAAGACACGGCACAGCCCTAGAAAAATTGCTGAGTTTTAACCCACTGTCGTGAAAGCCAATATACCAACTAAGGTGTATATTTCACTAAGCTCAAGTTCTTAACCCAGAGGGAGTTAAAAGGTGCGGATTGTGCCTACATCTCCTAATCATCTGAATAGTGCGGGGAAAATGCTGATTGTTTTGAAAAATCAACAGATATAGCCTATATCTTTAATTGTTTGAAATGTGCGTTTACAAAATAAATAAGATGATGGTATGTACTCTGTCTTGAGGAAAAAATTCATTATAAACAAGTAGTTCCGTGAAGAACTATACAGCCTATTTTCATACATCCTACTTATGTTAACTGCCACTATGAACATAAAAATAATCAGTTTGATTGCTATAATAGATTCGTAGATATTCAGAGCCGTCTAAATATTTCGGACGGTCGCCATGATGGACTGTTAAATGTATTGGTCATAGAGTCCTGTACCATTAAAGGAAAATTATTGCGTAGGTTCATTATTCAAACGTTCACTTCGATCGCATGATTACGACACAAGAAATACAAACTTAATTTTAAAATTCGCACAGGCGCCATCTTGAGGTTATGTAAAGGATTGAATTAAATTAAATTAGATACCAGTGCATTACTAAGTGTATAAAACATTCCTGTACCCGATTTCATTGCGTTTGGAACATTAAATCGCGAGAATGGTCTATTTAAAATTTTCAAATTCGCTTGGCCGCCATGTTCGTTTTGTAGTTAACCGGTTTTTGAAAGTTTGTAGATGAACTTCCAGTAGTGTCCTTTATCTCCGTACAAAATTTGAGGGTGATACCGCTAATAGTTTCAGAGATAAAGAATGCCGGTGAAATATTTCGCACATCCGCCATCTTGTGGTTATGTAAACAATTGAACGAAGTTAGATGTCGGTGCATTCCAATGTGTATAAACATATACTGTACCAATTTTTATTGCGTTTGGTTGGTTAAATCGCGAGAAACGTCTATTTAAAAGTCGCAAATTCGCGTGGCCGCCATGTTGGTTTTGTAGTTACCAGTTTTTCAAAAGTCACATAGGTGAACTTCTAATAGTACCCTTTACCACCGTAAAAATTCCAGGGTGATATCGGGAATAGTTTCGGAGATATTGAATGCTGGTGAAATATTTCGCACACTCGCCATTTTGGATTGATGGGACGTAACAAAATTTGAAGGGCACGATCAGAGTCGTACGGAACAGTGCTATGAACTTACAGAGTTTCATTTAAATCGCTCCAGCCGTTTAAAAGTTATTAGGGAGGACACACTCACCTCTCTCACACACACACACACACACACGTACACGCACACACACACATAGACAAAAGGTTACCTCATAAGCCTATTTTTTCATAATTGAAAATAGGCTAAAAATCAATAAACAAAATTTAATGTTTTTCAGTCGGTCAACACGATTGTAGCCAATAGTAATGTGTGGTTCCCAAATCGTGAAAAAAATACTTGAGATTAATAAACACACTTTGATGACCAGTTTCGATCGTCAAGCGATCATCATCAGATCCTATACACTTAGGCTATCTATGTCTACAAGTATGGGTTATGATATTTACAATATATACACTTACAAGCAACCCGCCCCGGCTTCGACCGGGAACAGTTATGAATGTAAGGTGATAGGCCACTTTTAACCGAGGTCTTATAAGATTTCCTTGTATACGACATTAGTCGTTTTCCCTCCAGCAGTGAACACGAAAACATTTCGTTTTGATGTAACACGCGATAGAGGCACGTAAAGATGTCCATTAGAAAAACATTCTCCACTGAGAATGAAGAAAAGCCGAGTTGCACTTCTAGGGAAACTACAAACACAACTACTCTTCTCTTAAGTCTTAACTCGACACGACTCGACAGATTGCTGCTGGCTGTATCTGGGGAAATAGTCTCGCCCGCTAGCTAGACTGTAACTGGGGTGATATACTCGCCCCTAGCCATCTCGTAAACTGTCGTCTCTGTATTTGAATGGAGATTGTTGGAAGAAATGAAAGCGTAAAACACTTATAGTGGGCGATGTATTGAAGATAGAGATATGCTCTCGCTGACCTTTTTGTAGAACTTTTCATGCTGACCCATTCTTACACTCATAGCATATTATATATTTTTAACGGTTTGCCCAGCGTAAGCTTAGAATGTGCGCGGACGCCTTGTGTTTTTTCGCCTTTTCACTGAAATCGTTACTGCTAGTCTTCCTTTGATCATAAATAAATTATTTTCTACAGCAATCTTCCTTCAGATATCCTTTACAGAATGGTGAAAACCACATCAAAATCTATGTAGTGGTTCTCGAGATTACCCGTGACATCCAAGAATCGGGGACCTTGTTTTATACTAAGTAGAGACTGTGTTACAATAGTAATTAAACTAGCACAGCTAGTCAAGATATGTGTTTTTTATTGAGATACTGATAGTGGTGATTGATCTTCAAGTTTTCTTGCTTAGTGTGATTATGTGATTGTTATTAAATGTTGATGCTAAGTCTAGAACATCCTAATATGGTGTATGTTACTGTATTCTAGACATCCTCAACTATTAAATAACAGTTTCCATTCTCGCCACGCGTTAGCTAAACCGCTACACGGTCTATACCTTTAATCTTCTTCTTCTTCTTCTTCTTCTTCTTCTTCTTCTTCTTCTTCTTCTTCTTCTTCTTCTTCTTCTTCTTCTTCTCCAGCATGATTAATCCCACTTATGTGGGGTCGCTGATGCGGATATTCCTCCTCCACGTTGTTCTATCCCGGACCATTTCCTCCACAAGCCCCCGCTGTTTCATGCTTTCTTGAATGCTGTCCATCCATCGCCTTTTTGGTCGTCCTCGACTCCGTTTCCCTGGTGGAAGCATTTCCACCATCCTATTGCCCACATAATCTTCATCTCTTCTCTTAACATGGCCATACCATCTGAGGCCAGCTTCTCTGACTTTCTCAGAAACTTGCACCACGCTAAGTCGTCTCCTAATCACTTCATTTCTCACTTTGTCCAACCTTGTATGTCCACTTGCCCATCTCAGCATACGCATTTCTGCCACGTCCAGTTTTTCTGCCCATCTCCTTGTGATCTGCTAGGTTTCTGCCCCGTATATCATTGCTGGTCTCACCACGACCTTGTGTACCTTCCCTTTTAATGTTTCTGGTACCTTCTTGTCGCACAGTACACTTGATGTTTTCCTCCAGTTGAACCATCCCGACCGTATCCTGCTCTTTATTTCCTCCTCCAGTCCACCATCTTGTTGGATAACTGTACCAAGATATCTGAATGAACTTGCTGTTGGGATCTCTACTCCAGCCAATTTAAAACTTGTTTCAGCAACCCTCAGGCTGGAACTCGGTCTTACATCTGCTTATCTTCATTCCTCAGCTTTCTAGTTCTTCTCTCCATTCCTCCAACCATTTCTCTGCAAGTACCTTCGTCTCTGCACACAGGACCAGATCATCAGCGATCATCATGGACCATGGAGCTTCCTTCCTGACTCCCTCTGTCAACACATCCATGACGAGTACAAAAAGTAATGGATTGAGGACGGAACCTTGATGTACCCCAACGTTCACAGGAAAGGATTCTGTATTTCCAGATATACATCTGACTATGGTTCTGCTGTCCATGTACATGTTTTGGATCAGGCGTATATACTTTTCGGGCACAAGTTTTTATCGTATGCTCCTCCATACTTCCGGTCTTGGTACACTGTCGTACGCTTTCTCCAGATCAACGAAGACCATCGACAAACTCTATATCTTTATTACTGCCGTTAATGTCGGCCTTGGTTTATTGAATATATGGTACAATGTACACCGTGATCCAGCAACATGTTTCCCTTTTGCTCCCTAATCTAGATTGGCTGGGACGTTAGGTTGTTCCTCGTTTCCAACGGGGGTGTTTTCTAGTAGTGTGAAGAGGGGTGAATTCACCATGAATTGTGTTCGTTTAAATTATAAGGATTGTTTATTTTAGCTAAGTGTATCTCAGTTGCTTCCTTCATGTCAGAGCTCTTCATTTCGGTTCGTGATGTATGATTTTTAAATCGGTTTCAATGTTGGTGAAGCTGTGTCTCGCCTCGAACATGTGTGAGTGTGTCCCGTACTTTATAGCATTTCTGTGCTCGTTGTATCGCATGTCCATTCTTCTACCACTTTGGCCATTGTAATTTGCTTGATAACCTGTGTCTTGGCACGTTATAGAATATACTCCTGACATTAAATACGGGTCTTATTTATTTAAATTACTATTTTGCAGATGCTTTCCGGTTGTGTTGTTTGTTTTGAGAGCTATTTTAATGCCTTGTTTCTTGAATAAATTTGAGATTTTGTGTGTATTCGCGTTCCCATAAAAATAAGTGGGTGTCCGAGCATTTTATGAAAGCTGGGAAGAACAGCTTCTCTCAACAATTGGAAGTGCTTCGAAACCAATTAGTTTGATCTGTTTAATGACAGTAGCAGTTTCTGGAAATACATTTCTAAGAAACACAAGATGCATTCAACAAATCAGCTCCTCCTGGTTCTGCTTTAAGAACTGATTTCTTCTCAAAGGAAAACAAAGGACTAGATTGCATGCAAAACTTATTTCTTAACGAAAGTCAAGACATGAAAAAAAACTCCCTCTCGGCACGCCGGAAGGCGGAGGTAGATTTCACCGGGCAAAGAAAATACTTCGAACTCTCTAAATTTGCCAATTGTTGTATACCTCTTTCGACTGGTTTGATGAAGCTCTCCATGCTTCCCTGTCCAGAGCAATCGTTTCATCTCTACATAGCTACCACACCCAACATCCGAGGCAATCTGTTTAATATATTCTAACCTTGGTCTACCCCCACAGTTCTCGTCCTCGACCCTTCCTTCCATAGCTAAGTTTGCTATTCCTGGGTGTCTTAGTACTGTATGTGTCCTACCAACCTATATCTTCTCTTCATTAGCAGTCGCCAGAAACATATCTCCTCTCTCCCTCGTTTTAATACATCTTCATTCGTAACCCTATCTACCAATCTGATCATCATTCTTCTGTAACACCACATTTCAAACACAGTCCATGTTTCACTTCCATAGAGCGCCACGCTCCAGACAATGGCCTTCAAAAATGACTTCCTGATACCTAAATCTATATTCGATGTCAACAGATTCCTTTTCTGTAGACTTGCTTTCCTTGCTTGTGCTAAGCTACTTTTTATATCCTCTTTGCTTCGTCCATCACTGGTTATTTTGCTTCATAAGTAACAGAAGTCATCTACTTCCGTTAGCTTTATTCGACAGCTACATGTTTAACATACGAGAAATCCCATCTTCTTATAATTATAATATAGTCTACTGCTATTTACCTTGCACAAGCACAACTGCCGACCAGCCAGAGAGGAGTTGTAGATAACGCAATCATTGGCTCGTCTGTAGAACCACACGGCTGTCAAAACATCAATATTGCTTGTTTTGAATGCTATTTTAATGCCTTGTTTCTTGAATAAATTGGTAATTTTGTGTGCATTCACGTTCACATAAAAATAAGTGGGTGTCAGAGCATTTAATGAAGGCTGGGAAAAACAGTTTCTCTTTACAATGGGAAGTGCTTCGAAACCGATTTTTTTGATCTGTAATACTGAAGACGGTCAGCAATACTATATTCGGCTTAGCTCTTCCCTCATCAACTTGGCATCTTCATCGAGAATATTTTGATTATTCCCTGGCGTAAGGGTGAGTCATTTAAAAAAATCTTTCTGTCAAACGTTTTAGGTAATGTATGGAGGACTATTCACAATTTTGAACGATTTGCTGTTCTGCACCTTCCTTTCCACTTGATGAGGTATTGTGCATCTTCAGGAGAGACTTTAGCCACATGCATATCCTCCCGCAGTGTGTCAAGCCAGCGCATCTTTGGTCGCCCTCAGGACTGATGTTTAAGGCTCTTCTCGCAACGGAAGAACCGCTTGATCGGAAACGGTTCTCTCTCATCTTCTCAGGGATTGGTGACACACCAAATGCCACTCGAACATCTTCATCTCTGATGTGGTCCAGTCTTGTGAGTCCTATTGGCCAGCGAAGCATCTTCATTTCCATGACATGCAGCTGTTGTTCATGGCTCCTTGTGGCTGTCCAACATTCGGTTCCGTACAGAGCCACTGCTCTAATGATGGCTTTATACATTTTAGATTTCAGGTACATTGGAACTCTCCGATCGAAAAGGACTCCTGTAACTTGCCGCTACTTCATCCAGGCAGCGTTGATTCTGCTTCGAACATCTGGGAGCTTGTCACCATCGGATTGGAGAAGTGACCACATATATTTAAATTGAGATGTTTTAGGAATCGCAACGTCGTTGATTTTAATTGACCCATCACTTTGTACCCCACACTCTAGGTTATGATATTAGTAGTAGTATATATTACAATATATACACTAATTTAGTTGCCGTAGTAATTAAACCAGCAGTAGTCAAGTGATATGATTTTCTTTTGTATAGATACTAATATTGGTGATTGACCATCAAGTTTGCTTGCTTAGCTTGAACAATGCAGTGTGGATAAGGACCACATTTCACTCAAACAGCTAAGTGAACAATCTACAACTACCTGACCATTTAATAACAATCACATAATCACACTAAGCAAGCAAACTAGAAGGTCAAACCCGGCCGAAGCCGCCGGATTTTTTAAGAGCGTTAAAAATCCCTCAGTATGCCTTCCTTCGGAGGGGAAGTAAAGCCGGCGGTCCCATGTCATAGATTTATGGCATGTTAAAGAACCTTCCACTAAGTACACCTGTGTGAAGCTAAATTGGATAGGTTAAGAATGTAAACAACGCTCTTAGGTTTCTACGTTCGTTGCCAAGAGCCGACTGCGGTGGCGTCTAGTAGCTAAGTTCTGAACTTGGCTTAGTAGTCGTTGACGGTGGCGCTTGGCGGCAAAAGTAGGAACTGATGAAAAATTCTAAGTTTCAGTCTGTACTTAAATTAAAAAACAGATAACACACACTAATACAGCCACACAATTAACACCGGTTATCAGACAGATTCTACACACACCCAAAGTACATGGGGCTACATGACCGCATTGTCGCAGCCCCTAAACTGAGGAACCAACCAACCAACCGAACTTATGGTGCAGAAGCAAACAAACTAGAAGGTCAATCACCACGGTACTTAATTTGGCAAAAGCATATTGATCGACTGACAATTATAAGTTGATAATATGGAATTGGGATTTGGAAGTTCGGAACCATCCCAGCATTTGCCTGGAGTAGAAGTAGGGGGCGGGGTGGGGGAAGGGGAGGGGTGCACAGAAGACCACTTTAGGATGGCTGAGGTGGGAATCGAACCATCCTCTTCTCAGTCTTGTCTCACCAGGCTGAGTGTACCCCGTTCTAGCCCTCACACCAGAATTTAAAAAATCTTGCAGAGTCAGGAATCGAACTTGGACCTCCGGGGCGACCGCCACTACACAACTGGGCCTAGTGGTCAATGAAATGTTTGATGAATGTCAGTCAAGTGGAATAAGCGTTTAGTATTGACGTTTCTATCCCTCGTACAGCTGATTGTATCTCACTTTCTGATGTAATGCTACCTTGAACGATAGACAATTTATTGTCATGCTACTTGTACATAATAAGAGACGAGTTTTCCATTCCATTCCGTCACATTCCCAATAACGCATGTCACGCGATATATGGGAGGCCTTGACAACTAAACAAACACGATCGTGGCTGAGCCCCCTAGTGAAGTCAAAGCAGCCTGTATTACAATAATTATTACCCATACTGTAGACATAGACTTGATAGCGTAAGAGTGAAGGATCTGATGATAGCTTGACGACCGAAAGTGGTCATCCAAGTGTATTTATTAATCTCATTTTTAGTCTACTTTTCACATTTTGCAAAAAGAAGTTCCGTGACGAACTAAAGAGCCTACTTTTCTTAATATTTAAGATTCACGCCAATGATTAATCTATATGGATCTATCTAGAATAATGACGAAATTAAGTTGGTAATATCGAAATTTCTAATTAGTTCGAAATACTGTATACCTGGCATAATGTAGCCTAATAGAGCACTATAGTTGGCAGCCCTGGTGACTGAATATATTCTTAGTTCCATCTCTTAACGTAGAGAATACAAAATTTGGTTGAAGTCCAATGGATAGCATGGACGTTACATGCAGTTAAACATTATATCTAACAGTGCACGTAAAATCATGTTGGCAACAATGACATACATGTATTGGTCAGAAATAATCTGAATTAATATGATCTATTGTTGTGTCAATTTTGAATGAAATCCATTAGTTAGTATAGAAGTTACATGCATTTTAAAATTGGACCTATCAGCAGGCTAAAAAAATGTTGGCAGCACAGGCGCAAGCCTATATTAGTTACTCCAAATTAATCTAGGATACCAGGTACAATACGTGTGCAAAGTTTAGAGCTATTGGCTTGCATACTTTCTGATATATTGATATTAGGGTAACAAAAATGGAGACAGTATTTATTAACAGTTGGCAGCCCTGGTTACTCTTAAGAATCGGTATAGTCATATGTGTTATGGTACACATAGCACACATGAAATTTGGTTGAAATCCAAATGATAGTATAGAAGTTACATGTATTTAGAGTTGGACCTCTCAGCAGGCTTAGAATCATGTTGGTAGCACTGACGTATATAAGTTACTCCAAATTAATATAAAATGTCAGGTACTATACGTGTGCATAGTTTAAAGCTGTCGGCTTGCATACTTTCTGATATATGGGTATTTGGATTTTAAAAAATTGAGAGCATTTATTAATAGTTGGCAGCCCTGGTAGCTCTTAAGAATACGCTCAGTCATATATGTTTATGTACACATAGCACATACGAAATTTGGTTGAAATCCAATTGATAGTGTAGACGTTATATGCATTTAAAATTTGGACATATCAGCAGGCATTTAATCATTTTGGCAACACTGGCATTTATGGCCTCATGAAAATTAAACTGCAATATTATTATCTATAAGTGTGCCAATGTTGAAATAGCTCCCATTCATACCTTCCAAGATATCCAACATGGAGCTCAAATAACAATTGCGATTTTTCAGCAGTTGGTAGCACTGACATCATTTTCAAATATGGGCGTGAGATATTCAGGTATAGATCTTTACTCCTACCAAATTGTTTCGATTGCTGCAGCTGTTTAAGAGTTGATAGGGGGGAGACACACACAGAGACAGACAGACAGACAGACAGACAGAAGGACAGAAGGACAGACTGACAGACAGACAGAGAGACACACATGTGCCCGATCTCATAAGTATACTTTTACCTCATTTTGCAAAATGTGAAAAGTAGGCTAAAAATTAGGAAAAAGTAGACTTATGAGATCGGGCAAATGTGTGTGTGTCTGTCTGTCTGTCTGTCAGTCTGTGTGTGTTTGTGTGTCCCCTATCAACTCCTAAACGGCTGGAGCAATCGAAACAAAATTTGGTAGGAGTAAAGATCAATACCTGAATATCTCACGGCCATATTTGAAAATTATATCAGTGCTAACAACTGCTGAAAAATCGCAATTGAAATTTGAGCTCCATGTTGGATATCTTGAAGGTATGAATGGGAGCTATTTCAAAATTGGCACACGTATAGATAATAATTTTGCAGTTTAATTTTCAGGAGACCATACATGGCAGTGTTGCCAAAATGATTATAAGCCTGCTGATAGGTCCAATCTTTAAATGCTTATAACTTCTACACTATCAATTGGAATTCAACCAAATTTCGTATGTCCTGTGTACATAAACAGATATGACTGAGCGTATTCTTAAGAGCCACCAGGGCTGTCAACTGTTAATAAATTCTCTCAATTTATTTTTATCCAAATACCCATATATCAGAAAGTATGCAAGCCGACAGCTTTAAACTATGCACACGTATAGTACCTGACATTCTATATTAATTTGGAGTAACTTATAAACGTCAGTGCTCCCAACATGATTCTAAGCCTGCTGATAAGTCCAATTTTAAAATGCATGTAACTTCTATACTAACTAATGGATTTCATTCAAAATTGACACAACAATAGATCATATTATTTCAGATTATTTCTGACCAATACATGTATGTCATTGTTGCCAATATGATTTACGCGCGCTGTTAGATCCAATGTTTAACTGCATGTAACGTCCATGCTATCCATTGGACTTCAGCCAAATTTTGTATTCTGTACCTTAAGAGATGGAACTAAGAATATATTCCGTCATCAGGGCTGCCAACCCTAGTTCTCTATTAGGCTACATTATGCCAGGTATACAGTATTTCGAACTAATTAGAAATTTCGATATTACCAATTTAATTTCGTCATTATTCTATATATATAAATTTAAATTAATCATTGGCATGAATCTTAAATTTTAAGGAAGTTAGGCTCTTTAGTTCGTCACGGAACTTCTTGTTTTCACGATTGGGGAGCCACGCATTACAATCGGCTACAATCGTGCTGACCAACTGAAAAACATTACATTTCGATTTCTTAGGCTACACTAAAAGTGGCCTCCTACACGTTAATGAAAAACTAAACTTGTCCGATACCTCCCGATCTTCCCCAAATATTTCTTGATGGACCGTAGATATGGCATAACTGCAGAAGCTTGTGAACTTTCATCCTTGCTGAGTCAAGGGGTTACATTTTGTCTAGTGATCCAACGTACGGCAAGATATAGAGTAATAATAATAATAATAATAATAATAATAATTACATTGAACAAGCAATGAAGGAAATTGGAGAAAAGTTTAAAGTGGGAGTGAAGATTCAAGGAGAAATAATTTCAACTCTGAGATTTGCTGATGACATCGTCATTTTGGCCGACAAGCCTGAGGATTTGAATGAGTTTTTGAATGGTATGGGCTCCGTCTTGCGGAAAGAATTCATGACGGAAATTAATAAATGTAAAACAAAAATACTGGAATGTAGCCGAAATAAATCAGAAACCTCTATGGACATCAAATTGGCCGGTGAAAAGCTGAAGGAAGTAGGAGACTTATATTACTTAGGAAGCAGAATAACCAGTGATGGACGAAGCAAAGAGGATATCAAAAGTAAGTTCGTTCAGGCAAGGAAAGCATTTCCACAAAAGAGGAATCTGTTGACATCGAATATAGATTTAGGTATTAGGAAGTCATTTTTGAAAGCGTTTGTCTGCAGCGTGGGGCTCTATGGAAGTGAAACTTGGACTATTGGTGCAGCAGAAAAGAGGAGAATTGAAGCGTTGAAATGTGGTGTTACAGGAGAATGATGAAGATCAGATGGGTATATAGGGTAACAAATAAAGAGGTATTAATACTAGTGGGAGAGGAGAGATGTTTCTGGCGACTACTAATGAAGAGAAGAGATAGGTTGGTAGGACACATACTAAGACAACCAGGAATAGCAAGCTTAGTTATGGAAGGAAGGGTCGAGCACAAGAACTGTAGGGACCAAGGTTAGAATATGATATACAGATTGCCTCGGATGTAAGGTGTGGTAGCTATGTAGAGATAAAACGATTAGCTCAGGACAGGGAGGCGTGGAGAGCTGCATCAAACCAGTCAAAAGACTGAAGACTCAAACAAAAACAACAACAACAACAACAACAACAACAACAACAACAACAACAACAACAACAACAACAACAACAACAACAATAATAATAATAATAATAATAATAATAATAATAATAATAATAATAATAATAGTAGCCAACAAAACAAGTTTACGAATTTCTGTAGAAAAAAAGAACAAATTTATGACAAACCTAAAAAATGCTCCAGAAATCCAAGTAACAGAAATTGGTCACATAAAGGGGGTATGAAAGTTCAAATATTCGGGGGAAATTATTCCAGAAAATGGTTTGGAAAAATCTGCTGTAGAAGAAAGAATACGGAAGATACAAAGAGCGTATGGTATAACTAGGAGTACCTACAACAAAAAGTGTTGGTCTACAGATCTTAAAATACAGCATTACAACACCGTAGTCAAACCGCAATGTCTGAATGTCTCGTACTGAACTACACATTGGATAAATTAGAAGTAGTAGAAATAAGAATTATACGCAAAATACTCGGTCCTTTAAACACTGCAGAATTCTGGAAATTAACAAGTATTGATGAAATATATCGAAAAATAGGAAACATATCAGAAATAATCCGGAAGAGGAGTTTGCTATTTTTTTGACATTTGTACAGGATGGATGACAGTAGGTTAACCAAGCAGATCTTCACATTCCTGTGGAGCAAGTCAACAACAACCTGGGTGCAATCAGTCAAAAAGGATTAAGAAAGAAACAATATCAGAGAACAAGATACACCACATAGAGATATGTTTAGGCAAAAAGTGCTAAAAATGGAAGGATTCCAATGGAAGAAGGGAAAGAAAACCGGCTCAAAATGGTCCGAGGAAAGGAAAAGGAAACATAGTGAGATGATGAAGGAATACTGGAGAAAGCACAAGGAACAGCAAAACACAATGCATTGAAATTGCCTCGTGGTCCCTAGACGACCGAAACGAAAATAATAATAATAATAATAATAATAATAATAATAATAATAAGAACTAGCATTGCCCGTCGCGGCTTCGCCCGCGAATATTCTATAGTTATAAAGTGTACACTTAGCAAAATCTCAATCATGAATTCTATGACTGATTTATCCTTGGTATGAATAATCAGACTTTATCAATTCAGCTACTGGTGCAGTGGTTAGGGGTTTGTCATTCCTTCATAGGTATATCAGAGCGAAGTTAGTTTTCTGGGAATATCAGAGACACTGTTAATTTAAGGGCCTTTAAATGTGGTTTTCGGATACCCTTTACAGTCGGGTGAAAAAGACTTTCGTACCACACTCACACGTGAAAATTGCGTGAAATAATTCTAGAGTGCCCTTGACCCCCTTAAGCGCATTATACTGTATGTATTGATGAATTTTACAGCTTAATTTGGTTCAGTGATAACATTATAACCGTCCGGAAACTTTCACAGTAATGTAATAATTCGAATTGCATTGCGTCTTACAGAAATAGATGGACCTGTGAGATTCTGTTACCATGGTTACCGTGTTGCATTCTTTCATTATTTCATTGTAAATATACATGTTTTAAGGTATATATTTAATTGTGAGGCATTTAAAGAGTAAGTGAGTGCGTTTCGCTTACGCATTGGGTTATGCTGAGCCTGTAGGTACCCCATATGTGTAGGTTGGTGTTAATGGGACCTTATATTCGGTACAAAACTGGAATGGGACCTTAGCAGAATAATATAGGGAGGGGTGTTATCGTTTTTACGTCCGTTTTATCTACTCTGGCCTTTAGAGACATCGGGGTGCCGAAATTTTGCCCCGAAGGTGATCTTTGGTGGTTGGTTCTTAAGTTTAGGGGCTGCGACAACGCGGTCATGTAGCCCCGTGTACTTTGGGAGTGTGTAGAATCTGTCTGATAACCGGTGTCAATTGTGATGACTGTATTAGTGTATGTTATCTGTTTTTTAATTTAAGTACTGCAACTTAGAATTTTCCAAATAGTTCCTACTTTTGCCACCAAGCGCCACCGTCAACGACTACTAGGTCTAGTTCAGAACTAGCTACTATACGCCACCGCAGTCGGCTCTTGGCAACGAACGTAGCAACCCAAGAGCGTTGTTTACATTCTTAACCTATCCAATGTAGCTTCACACAGGTGCAATTAGTGGAAGGTTCTTTAACATGCCATAAATCTATGACATGGGACCGCCGGCTTTACTTCCCCTACGAAGGAAGGCATACTGAGGGATTTTTAACGCTCTTAAAAATCCGACGGCTTCGGCCGGGTTTGAACCCGCTATCTTGGGCATAGAAGCTCAGCATGCTACCGACTACGCCACCGAAGCCGCAAGGTGATCTTTAACGTGCCAGTAAATCTACTGACATGGCTCCAACGAATTTGCGCACCCTCTAATGCCAGCTGACTGCGCCAGGATTCGATCCTGAAACCTTGGGGACAGCAGGTGAGAACGTTACCACTGAGCCACGCAGCCAGTCATGACAAGATATGCCTGCTAATGTTTCAAGATCTCTTCTTTATCGCTTGACACTTGCGTGATAATGGGCCGGAGTATAATGGAAAAGTTAACTCTGTCACAGAAGCGGCTCGACAATCGTCCACCTCCCAGGCTATTATTTCGTGAACTAACTTGTCCCCCGTCAATTGTCACGGCGATATAATAAAAAAATAAACGTCACACGGAGTGACACTTCAAGAGATCTCTCGTGGATTAAACCAGAATAAAAGAAGCACTCAGTGAGCTCGTATTTCAAAACTTATGAAGGCAGAGAAGAACCATTTGTTGGAATCAATGAATATCTCTTAAAAAGTAATACGCTTCACAATAATTCATGAAATCCCTATTGAATTACAGTACATGTTTTGACCCTTCAATGGAGTATTCAGCTTAAATCTAATTTATATTCCATTATAAATAAATAAAATAAATAAAATAAAATAAATTAAATAAATTAAATATATAACATAAATAAAATAAATAAAATTTATAATTTAAAAACTGAAAACCTGAAAAACTTAAAATAAAAATGAAAACCGAAAAACTTGAAATAAAAAAGAAATTAAATTAAAGATAAAATTAAAAAATTAAAATAACACAAAACAACACAACGCATCGCAACACAACATAACTTAAATAAACAAAATAAATAAAATAAACAAAATAAATCAATAAATAAATAAATAAAAAATAAAATAAAATAAATTAAATAAATAAAATAAATAACAAGCAGTTCCGTGAAGAACTATACAGCCTACTTTTCATGGCAATGATTATTCTACAGTATATGAACCTATCTAGAATAATCACTAAATTAAGTTGGTAATATCGAAATATCTAATTAGTTCAAAATATACCTGGTATAATGTAGCCTAATAGAGCACTACAGTTGGCAGCTCTGGTGACTGAATATATTCTTAGTTCAATCTCTTAAGGTACAGAATACAAAATTAGGTTGAAGTTCAATGGACGTTACATGCAGTTAGACACTGGATCTATCAGCACGCGTAAAAACATGCTGCCAACAATGTCATGCGTGTGCTGGTCAGAAATAATCTGAAATATTATGATATCTTGTTGTGCCAATTTTGGATGAAATCCATTTGTTAGTATAGAAGTTACATGTATTTTAAAATTGGAGATATCAGCAGGCATAGAATCATGTTGGCAGCACTGCCTTGTATTAATTAGGCTTGCATACTTTCTGATATATTGATATTAGGGTAAAAAAATATAGACAGCATTTATTAACAGTTGGCAGCCATGATTGCTCTTAACATACTTACAGTCATATCTGTTATGGTACACATAGCACATACGAAATTTGGTTGAAATCGAACTGATAGTATAGAAGTTACATGTATTTAAAAATGGGTACTATCAGCAGGCTTATAATCATGTTGGTGGAACTGACGTATATAAGTTACTGCAAATTTATCTAAAATGTCAGAATATACGTGTGCATAGTTTAAAGCTGTTGGCTTGCATACTTTCTGATATATTGGTATTTGGATAAAAAATAGAGAGAGCAATTATTAACAGTTGGCAGCCCTGGTGGCTCTTAAGAATACGCTCAATCATATCTGTTTATGTACAGATATTTCATACAAAATTTGGTTGAAATCCAATTGATAGTGTAGAAGTTATATGCGTTTAAACATTGGACCTATCAGAAGGCTTAAAATTATTTTGGCAACACTGTCATTGTTGGCCTCCTGGAAATTAAACTGCAATATTATTATCTATACGTGTGCCAATTTTGAAATAGCTCCCATTCATACCTAAGATATCCAACATGGAGCTCAAATTTCAATTGCGATTTTTTAGCAGTTGGTAGCACTGACATCATTTTCAAATACGGCCATGAGATATTCAGGTATAGATCTTTACTCATACCAAATTTGGTTTTGATTGCTGCAGCCGTTTAGGAGTTGATAGGGGGGGACACACACACAGCCAGACAGACAGAAGGACAGACAGACAGACACACATTTTCCCGGATCGATCTCATAAGTCTACTTTTTCCTCATTTTTGCAAAATGTGAAAAGTAGGCTAAAATAATAAAATAAAATAAATTAAAATATAATAAAATAAATAAATAAGGCAGGTGGGGATCGACCGGCATGATTGGAGACAGAGGTGAATTCAGATACAAAGTTGAGAATACAAAATTTAAAGTAAATGAAAAGAAGAAGACGGGAGCATTGTGGACAAAACAAAGGAAACAGGAACACAGTCAAAGAAGAGTTTAGTGCTCTTCAGTCGGTCAACACGAATGTACCCAAAAGAGATGGGTTATGCCCTAATCCTGAAATAAATTACATGAGATTAATAAAACACTAGGATGACCAGTTTCGATCGTCAAGCGATCATCATCAGATCCATTACACTTAGGCTACAAAATCTATGTTTGAAATACAGGTGAAAATATTTACAATATGTACAATTATTTAGTTGCAGTATTGGTACTGCAACTGTCAGTGTATGCTAAATGCAGTATATATGTTAGGTGAAATGGTAAATGGTGATAGCTATCCGGAGATTGTACTTTAGAGAGATTATATGGTTGTAAACTATGGTTAAACTATAAAATTTTAGGCTAACTACTTATCTGATTGTCTTTCGTACTACAGCTACTCGCAGTTTTCGTGCTCACTGGGACTCACTGTGCGGTCGACTGCGGTGGTTATCTTAACGACTGGTTTTTCCCTGCCTTCTTCTCCCTGTCCCTACGTGCTGTGGGGAGTGATAGCGATGTGTTTATGTGAGGTGTTGCCAACCTAGATTAGATGTATGTTATTGAATGAGGTGGGTCTACAACTATTAAAGACCGTGGACAGGGGGAAGAAGGCAGGGAAAAACCAGTCGTTAAGATAACCACCGCAGTCGACCGCACAGTGAGTTCCAGTGAGCACGAAAACTGCGAGTAGCTGTAGTACGGAAGACAATCAGATAAGTAGTTAGCCTAAAATTTTATAGTTTAACCATAGTTTACAACCATATAATCTCTCTAAAGTACAATCTCCGGATAGCTATCACCATTTAGCATTTCACCTAACATATATACTGCATTTAGCATACACTGGCAGTTGCAGTACCAATACTGCAACTAAATAATTGTACATATTGTAAATATTTTCACCTGTATTTCAAACATAGATTTTGTAGCCTAAGTGTAATGGATCTGATGATGATCGCTTGACGATCGAAACTGGTCATCCTAGTGTTTTATTAATCTCATGTAATTTATTTCAGGATTAGGGCATAACCCATCTCTTTTGGGTACATTCGTGTTGACCGACTGAAAAGCACTAAACTCTTGTTTACTAAGGCAACACTGAAAATATGGCTTCAAACACCAGAACAAACACAGTCAAAGGATGAAGAGATTTTGGGAGGAGAAGAGCAAGAAAGGAGAGAAGTGAAAATTGTGTCATCAAGACATATATAAGTTCAAACACTGTCCATAAGGGCAAAAATTATATAATAATAAATAAATAACTGTGTCACTATGATATGTGTGCTTGTAAACCAGGTAGAATTTGGGCAGGAAGCGGCCGTGGTCTTAAGTTAGTACCACATGAATAAATAAATAAATAAAATGGACAACTGACAGACCTGACTTGGTTGCTTGAATTACGTAACAGTCGCAGAATTTTTCCAGAAAAGAATGGCACTTTCAAAAGCCAAGCAAATGAACGAAGCACAAATAATGTTAGTGGTATTGGCAACCTAACCCAAATGGACAGATTACCTCGCTGTTCCGCCCCTTAAAACTCCAATAACTAACTAACTAACTAAATAAATAACTAACCTAACTCGTGTTACCATAGCAACAGGAGGACACTGCTGAGAGGCACTGGTGCTTTCTCGAAGAACTCTTCTCATGCTAGTGACTAACGTGCTTACGCAATAAATTTATGGCGACTTCGGTGGCGTAGTCGGTAACATACTGAGCTTCTATGCCCAAGATCGCGGGTTCAAACCCGTCCAAACTCGTCGCATTTTTTTAAGATCATTAAAAATCCTTCAGTATGCCTTCCTTCGGAGGGAAAGTAAATCAGGCGGCGGTCCCATGTCATAGATTTATGGCATGAAAAAGAACCTTCCATTAACTACACTTGTGGAAGATAAATTTTGTAGGTTAGTTTGATAACGCTATATAAGTTCCAACGGAGGATGAGTGGTTAACGTGTCGGTCTACTACCCCCCACCCCCAAGCTTGCAGGTTCGCTCCTGGCCGTGGTAAGTAATTTTTGAAAGACGGAAAAAATACGACACGCATGTCATGCGATGTTGGTATGTCAAAGAACCCATTTGAATTCAGTAGGCCGTGTTCATAATGGCAAAATTAAATCTCGGGAGTTTCCGCCAACACGAAATTCCTCATTTCTCTACTAGAAAGCGCTATAGTGTTCAAGGAGCTTAGATATCTAACCTCATTTACTTTCAAAGTGCTTCAAGGAACAACGAAATTTGACATGCAAGCTACCCTCTGGGTGTCAAATAACAAAGCTTGCACCCGGCACCCGAGGCCATACAATATTATTATTATTATTGTTCCAACGTTCATCGCCAGGTGCTAACTGCGATGTCATTTAGTAGCCACGTCCGCAACTAGGTGTCGAGGATGGTAGCATTTAGTAGCAAAAGTAGGAACTACTTGAAAAAAATAATCGCCTGCAGTCCTTCTACCTGAATCACAGATACACACACTAATACAACCATTACAATTAACACGCGGTTATCAGAAAAATTCTACACACACCCAAAGTACACGGGGCTATATGACCGCCGCTGTCGCAGCCCCTAAACTGAGGAACCAACCAACCAACCTTCTCGTGCTGGAAATACTGTAGAGACACACAAATCTTGCTCAGTATGCCTTCCTTCGGAGGGGAAGTTAAGCCGGCTGTCCCATGTCATAGATTTATGGCATGTTAAAGAACCTTCCACTAATTACACCTGTGTGAAGCTAAATTGTATAGGTTAGAAATGTAAACAAAGCTCTTAGGCTTCTACGTTCGTTGCCAAGAGCCGAGTGCGGTGGCGTCTAGTAGCTAAGTTCTGAACTGGGCCTAGTAGTCGTTGATGTGGCGTTTGGTGGCAAAAGTAGGAAATATTTGAAAAATTCAAAGTTGCAGTCCTTACTTGAATTAAAAAACAGATACACACACTAATACAGCCATCACAATTAACACCGGTTATCAGACAGATTCTACACACACCCAAAGTACACGGGGCTACATGACCGCGTTGTCGCAGCCCCTAAACTGAGGAATCAACCAACTAATCTTGCTGATCGTACAACGTCCAAGCTATTCTGTAATTACGAGAGCCAGCCCATTTCTGAGTACATTAGTACGTAATGTCCCTTAACTAAGAAGTGCATTAGTAAGCATATTAGCGTCTTGGTCTTGTAAGTGTTGTCCCTTTTATTAATACTGCCTAACCAGATAGGTTATGTTATATTATCCTGACTCAGCAGAATCGAAAACATCAACCTTGTTTGTGTTGGCAGCCCTACAGAGCGTTAATCCTAAGCCAGCCAAGCCAGTAGTAATAACGTTAGTCCATGGCAGAGCCTCCTAAAACACCAACCATTATCGCATAAATAGCAGCACAACTGTTTCCTCCAAAGAGTTTAAATCCAGAACTAAGCCCCCCCTCTCACATATAGTTATAGCGTTATCTCATTCTAAAAAAGATCGTATCTCAGTATATTTATGGATATTGCTTCCTTCAAGCTGCTGCTGTTATAATACATACTTCAAATTTATGTACGTAGCCATTCCACCAGCTCCAAATATGAGGTTTAATGTTCAATTTTCGCATTTTAAATCTACCTCCATTGTAATAATTCTGCTGTAGAGACGATAAACACAATTAGAAAGCATAAAAAGAGGTCAATAATAACTCGGTTTTATCTCGAACTAGCGCTGAACTGATTTCGTCAGCAACACATAAAAAGTATCGCCCTCAAATTACCTTCAGGTCATGTCTAGGTTGGTAACTAATATATAAGAACCCAAAGCCACCTAAATTATTATTAGGTGAGTGTTCAACATGGCTGTTTTAGTTGTTGTTGTTTATTCATTGTTGGGGCTTTGCGACATCATGGTCTTGTATATTACGTATTAATTGAATAACAACCCACCCTGGCTTCGCCCGGTTCCTTTAATGGTTTACCCAGCGAGGTGAACAGCGAAACTCCAAACACATATACTCTCATTAGGGCGGCTTCGGTGGCGTAGTTGGTAGCATACTGAGCTTCTATGCCCAAGGTCGCGGGTTCAAACCCAGCCGAAGTCGTCGGAGGGGAAGCTGGTGGTCCCATGTCATTGATTTGGTTGGTTCCTCAGTTTAGGGGCTGCGACAACGCGGTCATGTAGCCCCGTATACTTCGGGTGTGTGTAGAATCTGTCTGATAACCGGTGTTATTTGTGATGGCTGTATTAGTGTGTGTTACCTGTTTTTTTAAATTTAAGTACAGAAAGCAACTTAGAATTTTTCAAATAGTTCCTACTTTTGCCACTAAGCGCCACCGTCAACGACTACTAGGCCAAGTTCAGAACTTAGCTACCAGACGCCACCGCAGTCGGCTCTTGGCAACGAACGTAGAAACCTAAGAGCGTTGTTTACATTCTTAACCTATCCAATTTAGCTTCACACAGGTGTAATTAGTGGAAGGTTCTTTAACACGCCATAAATCTATGACATGGGACCGCCGGCTTTACTTCCTCTCCGAAGGAAGGCATACTGAGGGATTTTTAACCCCCTTAAAAAATCCGACGGCTTCGGCCGGATTTGAACCCGCTATCTTGGGCATAGAAGCTCAGCATGCTACCGACTACGCCACCGAAGCCGCTTGTCATAGATTTATAGCATGATAAAAAACCTTCCACTAATTACACTTGGGTGAAGTTAATTATAGGTTAGATTTGACTAACGCTCTTAGGTTTCAACGTTCGTTGCCTGGAGCCGACTGTGGTGGCATCTAGTAACCAAGTTCATAACTAGTCGGTCGTTAACGATGGCGTTTGGTAGCAAAAGTTGGAACAACTTGAAAATCGAATGTCTGCAGTCCTTACTTGTATTAAAAAGAGATAACACACACTAATACAGCCATCACAATTAACACCAGTTATCAGACAGATTCTACACACACCCAAAGTACACGGGGCTACATGACCCGCGTTGTCGCAGCCCCTAAACGGAGGAACTAACCAACTCTCATTTGAACAGTTTGAAGCGGGCCGAGGCTAGCTCGTAAACTCGGTCTGAAGCTAGTAATTTAAATTTCCGCTGAATGGAGATGGTTGGAAGAAATGAAAACGTAAGAACACTTATAGTGGGCGATGTATTAAAGATAGAGATATGATGTCCGGGAAATTTTTGTAGAACTTTCCATGATGAACAATTCTTACACTCATAGTATATAAACATTTTAACGGTTTACCCAGCGTAAGCATAAAAGGCACACGGATGGCAGCTTTTCCTTTGACTCGATTCATTCAATTCTTTACTGCTCTGCTTCCTTTGGTCATAAATGAATGTTTCTCCACAGAAACCTTCCGTGAAAAATCCTTTACAGAATGGTGAAATCCGCATCAGAATTCATCCAGGGGTTCTAGAGATTACTCGGAAAGGTGACATAAACAAAATCATGCTCATGGAAAGAAGATTGGTTCGATGCATCCTTGGCCGAAGGAAAACAGAAACAGGCTATAACAGACCACGACCTAACAAGGAAATGTGGAGAACATAGTTCACACCATGCGCAAACGACGATTGTAATTTTTTGGGCATTTAAATCGAATGAATAATGACAGGCAAAAAATAAATATTACCGTAATAAAATTTTAAAACTTAAAGTTCAACCAGCGTGGTTTACACAGACATTAAAGGATCTTAAGGAAAAGGAAGCTTGTAGTTTAACGTGACCGTTAATCTCGAGATCATGAGCCACGGGACCTCCGTTTTACGTGGAATCCGAACCACAGGACATGGCATTTCACTTCGAAAATCTCACATGCATTGACCGGGAATCGTAAAGGATCTTAAGGAAGCCGACATTGACATTACATATGCATATAATAGGAATTTATTTCGGGACAATATTCAAAAAGTGATCTTCTGGGAGGAACAAGATAGACAAAGAAAGCAGCCACAGAACATTGAACAGCTCCGAAAGCAGAGATCAGAGAGGATGTAGTGAATGTGGGCAGAGACAAGAAAGACATGTGGCAAGATTTGAAGTATTGATTTTACGTGCCCTGTAATAGTGCTACTCGAGTAAATAATTAAATAACTATGCATAGATTAAAATGGTTAATTTATTTTTAATATTTAAATTCGTCAAAATGACGCTAAGCGATTTAGACATCACTATTAGTCTTCAGTCTTTTGACTGATTTGATGCAGCCCTCCTTGCATCCCTGTCCTGAGCTAATCGCTTCATCTCTACATAGCTACCACACCCTACATCCGAGGCAATCTGTTTAACATATTCTAACCTTGGTCTACCCCTACAGTTCTTGTCCTCGACCCTTCCTTCCATAATTAAGCTTGCTATTCCTGGGTGTCTTAGTATATGTCCTACTAACCTATCTCTTCTCTTCATTAGCAGTCGCCAGTAACATTTCTCCCCTCCCACTCGTCTTAATACCTCTTCATTTGTAACCCTATCTACCCATCTGATCTTCAACATTCTCCTGTAACACCACATTTCAAATGCTTCAATTCTCCTCTTTTCTGCTGCACCACAAGTCCAAGTTTCACTTCCATAGAGCGCCACGCTCCAAACAAAGGCTTTCAAAAATGACTTCCTAATACCTAAGTCTATATTCGATGTCAACAGGTTCCTTTTCTGTAGAAATGCTTTCCTTGACTGAGCCAACCTACTTTTTATATCCTCTTTGCTTCGTCCATCACTGGTTAATTTGCTTCCTAAGTAACAGAAGCCCCCTACTTCTTTCAGCTTTTCACCTGCCATTTTGATGTCCATAGAGGTTTCTGATTTATTTCGGCTGCATTCCAGTATTTTTGTTTTACATTTATTAATTTTCATCATGTATTCCTTCCGTAAGACGGAGTCCATACCATTCAAAAACTCATTCAAATCCTCAGGCGAGTTGGCCAAGATGACGATGTCATCAGCAAATCTCAGAGTTGATATTATTTCTCCTTGAATCTTCACTCCCACTTTCACTTTTTCTCCAATTTCCTTCATTGCTTGTTCAATGCAAAGATTGAAAAGTATGGGTGATAATATAAATCGTCCTTGTGTCAGGTGGTTGAAATAGAGATCAGTATCCTATAAAGAGTTAAAGGACTGGAAAGGTAATCTACTTTGCATGTTGTACTCAGTAAAGTCTATAATAATTCTCAATAATTCTCGCAACAACAACAGTGTCATCTACAGTGTACTCATCACAATCAATCCGTAAACTCATGGTCTGTGAGATAATGTGTCCGGCATTCTCCTGCAGTCATTACAAAAGCCCACCATTAAGTGATATTGCGTTACAACTTCACTCTATGGTTATAATACCAAGCTCATCTCCCGTAGTAATCCCGCATAGTCATCTCATCAGAATAACAGACTCCCGTTTCATAACATAGGTCTCGTCATTACAGTGTTTCTATTATCATTAGACTGGCTGTAATTATAACTAGTGATTGCTGTTTTAAGGGGAAACATCTAGGTCATGCACCACTAATGATATCGGTATGAATGAATATGAAAACGACTACGGTAACTAACTTCTGGTTGGTTGGTTGGTTGGTTGGTTCTTAAGTTAGGGGCTGCGACAACGCGGTGTAACCTCGTGTACTTTGGGTGTGTGTTGAATCTGTCTGATAACCGGTGTTAATTGTGATGACTGTATTAGTGTGTGTATCTGTTTTAATTCAAGTAAGGACTGCAGACGATCAATTTTTCAAGTAGTTCCTACTTTTGCCGCCAAGTGCCACCATCAACGACTACTACCTCAGAACTTAGCTACCAGACGTCACCGCAGTCGGCTCTTGGCAACGAACGTAGTAACCTAAGAGCGTTGTCTACATTCTTAACCTATACAATTTAGCTTCACACAGGTGTAATTAGTGGAAGGTTCTTTAACATGCGGGCCGATAACCTAGATGTTAGGCCCCTTAAAACAACAATTATCATCATCATCATCTTTAACATGCCATAAGTCTATGACATGGGACCACCAGCTTTACTTCCCCTCCGAAGGAAGGCATACTGAGGGATTTTAACGCTCTTAAAAAATCCGACGACTTCGGCCGGGTTTGAACCCGCGATCTTGGGCATAGAAGCTCAGCATGCTACCAACTACGACACCGAAGCCGCCAAACTAACTTCTAACTTATTAATCTTTAACTGGAAAATATTCGCTTGATTTCTTCTGACAGAAGTTGGCTACACTGTTGAGGAACTCTGAACCTTCTTGAATAAGCTTGGAGTTTAATATAACGTCATTTGCATTGTTTGGTTGGTTAGATGGTTGGTTCTTGAGTTTAGGGGCTGCGACAACGCGGTCATGGAGCCCCGTGTACTTTGGGTGTGTGTAGAATCTGTCTAATAACCGGTGTTTGTATTAGAGTACGTAACTTTTCAATTCAAGTAAGGACTGCATACATTGAATTATTTAAGTAGTTCCTACTTTTGCCACCTAACGCCACCGTCAGCGACTACCAGTTCAGAACCTGGTTATCAGACGCCACTGCAGTCGGCTCCTGGCGACGAACGTCGGAACCTAAGAGCGTTTGTCAAATGGTTAACCTAGCCTAATTTAGCTTCACATAGGTGTAATTAGTGGAAGGTTCTTTAACATGCCATAAATCTATGACATGGGACCACCGACTTTACTTCCCCTCCGAAGGAAGGAATACTGAATTTGCAATGTTCAAAGTTGTGTCCATTATTACCTACAATAGCATTTATAGGCTGGAGTGTCGTCAGCACCCCGCATACCCAGTTACTTTACACATCGTGTCTAGTTGGTTTCTACTTCGCAAATTGAGCTGTCGCTTATGTGTGGTGTTGGGAGTGTGTGAAATGAATACTTTTTTAGATGAAGTGCAGGATCGGATCAGGAAGCTTCTCGATCAGGGCCATCCAGTCATTGCACTCGGGGAGCACTAGGCAGTCAGACTAGCGCCCATTCCCCTTCCACTGTGACAGCGAGGAGACGGACGAAGTTCGGACCACGCTGACTAGATACGTACGTACAGTTGTGCAGCCGATGGCTCTTGTGGGATTGTTGACATATTAATAGGGCTGTTTTGCCATAACAATATACCGCATACACAAATCGAATGGTACTCCGATGTATGGAATGTGCAGGAAACGAACACAAGTGTTAAGTAAAGAATATTGTGATTTATTCCAAACTGAAATGTGAACATATTAGAGAGGAAAATTCAACTACAAATTGTTTTCTTTTTAACACATTACATCTCTGTTGCACACTAAACATTTGGCAGCTCTTTATAAGCTATATATAAAAATGAAATTTCCCAATCTGCTTTAAAGACTGCTGCTTCACCACTCCTTTTTTTTGTATGCTGTTCAGTCATGACCACTGTGAAACTGATTTACTTACACGCTGTCAACAAAGCGCATTGGATTAGACTAGCGACTGATGGATCGGCTGCACACTTCAGCGCGCTCAGCCAGCCAAGCTCCTCCTACCACTTCCGAAACTACCTTCCAACAACGCGCTCGGAGCACTGGCTCAGAGCGCAGCCGGAGTGCTAGCGCTCGGGGAGCGCTGTCTGGATGGCCCTGTTCTAGATGAAGTAAATAATTGTCTGGAAGTAATGATGATTGAGCTTAAAAATTTACATGCAGTACGAAACCAAAATATCAATACTTTGGGATTGAAAATCAGTAAGGTAATATTTTTATAACTTTGGTGCCAAATATCTTTAAGGTAGTAATAAAGATTGAATTTGGTATATTTGGTCTTTATTTAACATTTGTTAAAGAATAGTGCAAGTTTTAATTGGGGTGTACTGAGCACCCCCCTACCCACTTACAGAACTCCTACCCACATAGCTAATATTTATTTATTTATTTATTTATTTATTTATTGGTGCCTTTATTGTGGCGAAGTTAGGGCTCTAGGCCCTCTCTTACACTTAACCACACACAATGCAACTTACATGAATACTCAAATATGATATACTTAACCCACCAAACTTAAATACTAAGAAAACTTAAATACTAGAATTAAATTAAATTAAATTAAATTGGCGACTGCGTGATGTTAACCAAGCTATACAATTTAATGACATACATTGTTAACAAAATTATACAATTGTCATTCACTCACACATTCATACACAAATTGTTCTACTTGGCCTACGAATTCAAGAGGAAATCTTTACATGCACGTTTGAGAGTTGTAAGGGATGTACAATTTCTGACGTCACGAGGACAATTATTCCAAATTCTAGTTCCCGACACGAGGAAAGAGTTGCTGAAGGCAGAAGAATGATGTAGAGGAATTGCAATTATAGATCCAGATCGCGTGTGACGATCATGAAAGGAAGAAAGAAAACGAAAATTACAAGAGAGATAGTGAGGAGTACTTTCATTGAGAAGTCGATAGATGAGGGTACATATGTGCAGGTATCTTTGTTGTTCTACTTTTAGCCAGGAAAGTTGATCATAAAAAGGAGACAAGTGTGAGGAAAATTTCAAGGAGAAAATAAACCTAATGCAGGAATTTAAAGCTCTCTGAAGTTTCTTGTTTTGTTCTCCGGTAGCATCTACTAATACAACATCACAGTAGTTAAATATAGTTAATTAAAGGTTAACTAGACAAAAACTGGAAAGAAACAAATATAAAGGAAATAAAATGCAGGGGAAAATAATGCCCTGAACATTTTAAAAATGAGGATTGAAGAATTTGGAAAGATATCAATCAATATCAATGCTTATACGGCTTGCCACGGTGGGTGAGTGGTCAACGTGTCAATCCCAAGCTTGCAGGTTCGCTTCTGGCCGTGGTAAGTGATTTTTGAAAGGCGGCAAAAATTACGACACCATGTCATACGATGTTGGCACGTCAAAAAACCCATTTGAATTCAGTAAGCAGTGTTCATATCCCGGTCACTCCATGTGAGATCTGTGCTGGACAAACCGGAGGCAGATAGGTTTTTCTCCGGGTACTCCGGTTTTCCCTGTCAAAATTTCATTCCAGCAACACTCTCCACTATCATTTCATTTCATCTGTCATTCATTTAATCATTGCCCCAGAGGAGTGCGTCAGGCCTCGGCAGCCGGCACAGTTCATATCCTCGCCGCTAGATCGGGGCTTCATTCATTCCATTCCTGACCCGGTCGGAGACTGGAAGCAGGCTGTGGATTTTCATTTTCAAGCAGTGTTCATAATGGAAAAATTAATCTCGGGAGTTTCTGCCAACACTTAAGTTCCTCATTTCTCTACTACAGTGGTTCCCAACCTTTGTCAGCTGACATCCCCGTTTTCAGATACGGAAGTTCATCGTCCCCCCACCCCCTTCCTGTCCCCTCCCTCCTCTCTACCACTCATCGCTTCAATAACCTCTTCGATTGACGCGGAGGATATAGACCTAACCTAATAACACTACAGTATATAATTTCATTTTTGCACAATACAAAGAACACACTTTTACAACAAATCCTTAAATTAGTCAAATAAAATGTCAGTGAGAGGGTTGACACTGTTTACTCTTGGTAAGATTCGGTATGTTTGGTTTGATATTTGACAGAGAACAGCGGAGTTCACTTGCAACATCAAGCCGACAGCGCTGCTTTGTTTCTATGATACTCAGCGTTGAAATCCTGACTCGCATAAATTTGTCTTTGAAAAAGTAAGTTCAAACTGTTCAAAGCTTCAAAGAAATCACAAAGATATGCCAACGAGACGATGAAATTGGCATAATTTTGCTCCTTACAACACAGCAAATTCCTTATTTCACCTCCAACCTCGCGGCTCTGCAGAGGTTTGTGCCGACAGTTGGCAATTACCAGAGCTTTTGAACGATAGACTTCGTGCGACAATCACTTGGAGAGATTCAAAAAATGTTTATTTTACAAAATTGTAATATTCGAGTTTAAAAAACTTAATTCGTAAATCACTTCACGGCCCCCTCCCCCCCCCCCTTGATAAAGCCCCACGCCCCCCAGGTTGGGAACCCCTGCTCAACTAGAAAGCGCTATAGTGTTCAAGGAGCTTGGATATCTAACCTCCTTTTCGTTCATAGTGCTTCAAGGAACAACGAAATTCGACATGCAAGCTACCCTTTGGGTGTCAAATAAAGCTTGCACCTGGCATCCGAGGCCATACGATATTATTATTATTATTATATAATGCTTATACGTCCCATTTAATCAGTAACTACTGTGCTCGGGTCCTGTCTGAGACACCTCTGTTAGAATTTACTTCTATACTTAAAAATAGACACCTTTCGTTTGTTATTTCAGTAATCGAAAAGGAACAATGAAACAGCCAAATATCGTAAGCGCTTGAAGGTAAGAACAAGAAGTACTATTGAGGGTGAATATTCCACCTATAAGGTGCGTTCAAAAAGTAACGAGCTGGAGGCTGGAATGCGCAAATCGGTGACTACATCGGCTAATCGTGGCATGTATAACGAGGTGTGGTCCCGACCAGAACGTGGAAGTTCACAGCCCGTCGCTAGAGGGCACGCGTGCACGTCACGTGGCGATACAAAGCGAGCAGCAGCATGCATCAATTGTCCAACGCTGCCAGTCGCATTGCAAACAGTGATATGGAGGCGTCAAACGAAGAGCAAAGAGGTGTTGTTCGGTTTCTGACAGCGGAAGGAGTAGGGGGAACGGACATTCATCGCCGAATGTCACAAGTGTACGGCGAACACTGCATGTCCCTTGCAAGGGGAAAGACGTGGCACAAGCGCTTCAGGGAAGAACGGGTGTGGTTAGCCGATGATGCCCGGTCTGGGACACCCCCCTGCATTACCGATGACAACGGTCAGCTGGTTGATGCACTCTTTACCCAGGACCGCCCAGTGACAGTGAACGCCATAGCCACCGTGGGCGGATTGAACGTCGGAAGTGTGCACACCATCATGAAGGAACGACTGCACTTGCGCAAAGTGTGTGCCCAATGGGTGCCCCACAGTCTTGAACCACACGAGAAAACATGTCGAATGGCCCACTGTCTTGGTCATCTGCAGCGCTATGTGAGGGAAGGGAATGGGTTCCTGGCACGAGTTTTGGCTGGAGATGAGTCATGGTGTCATCACTTCGAACCAGAATCCAAGCGACAAAGCCTCCAGTGGAAGCATCCAGGATCACCACCACCCAAAAAAGGCAAGTCCATCCACACGAGTGCAGGAAAGGTATCCTCCGGCTCGTTACTTTTTGAACGCACCTTATATTTTCATACGGTTGAAGGTTAGAAAAAGAAGTAGTATTGAAGGTGAATATTCCACCTATTTTCATACGCATGTAGGTTAGAACAAGTAGTACTATTGAAGGTGAATAATGCACCTGTTTTCATACGCTTGAAGGTAAGAACCAGTAGAGATATTGAAGGTGAATGTTCTCGGTAATTATACATCAAGGTAGGATCCCTCTCATCCAAGGCACAGTGTTTGCTGCACTTCACATGAAGATGAAGCACATACTCACTGTTTGACGGCTGGGACCACCCTTCATTAACAAGTTCAATATGTTTAGAAGCCGGTTGACAAGCGTTCACAACATTGACTCAGCGAGGGTACAGTCTGGTACAATATTCATAGAGTCACGTTAGAGCACTAGCATGATGATTGATGATGGTATTGCTAATAATAATCATAATAATAATATAGACGAGGAAGATTTTGGAAGATAAGAAGAACAAGAAGACCAATGCTAACTAATTGTTCTACGTGCTCATTAGAGGGCCGAATGCATTATACATAATAACTATCAACCCACCCCGGCTTCACCCGGGAACAGTTATGAATGCATTACGTGAAAAGCGCCTCTTCTTCGATGTCCATGAACTACGGCCTATATCCGTTTTACGTCTCGGCATGATGGGTTAAAATCACTGACTGGACTATTAATTATATTATCATGGAGATAGCATGTGCAACGAATTTTTTTCCGACGTAATTTAAGAATGGCGAGGTGTATGAAACACAAATCCTCCTTCCGTCCAATCTTAACTTGGCTGTGTATTTTGCCGAACAAAAAGTGCAAGGTGAAATGAAGAAAAGCCGAGATGCACATCCAGGGAAACTCCAAACAGAACCACTCTTCTCTGAAGTCTTAACTCAAGACGACTGGACAGTTTGCTGCTGTATCTGGGGTAATAGGCTCGCCCGCTAGCTAGGCTGTAACAGGGGTGATAGGCTTGCCTCTAGATAGCTCGTAATCTGACGCCTCAGTAATTGAATGGAGATTGTTGGAAGAAATGACACCGTAAAAACACTTATATTGGGGGGATGTATGGAAGATAGAGATATGCTCTCGCGGACTTTTTTGTAGAACATTTCATGCTGAACAATTCTTACACTCTTAGTATATTGATATTTTAACGGTTTGCCCAGCGTAAGTTTTAAAAGCGCACGGACGCCAGTTTTTTTTTCCCTCGAATTTTTCATTAAAATCATTACTGCTTGGCTTCCTTTGAACATAAATAAATAATTTTCAACAGAATCCTTCCTAGATATGTTCTTTACAAAATGGTGAAACCCGTGTCAAAATCCACCCAGTGATTCTCGAGATTACTCGTGACATCCAAAAATCGGGGGCTTTGTATTATACTAAGTAGAGATAATAATATCTATGGAACCTGTGCGAGAAATATCGCATGTGTATAAACCACCAGCATGGTTTACTGTTATGCGGGCTGGACACTACACAGTTCTGCCAGGGGCTATCGTCTTGTTTATTTGTTTAAATGCACTTTCTGAACAAATTCACCGGCCGTGAAAGCCATTATACCAACATTTTGGAAGCCTTCATAGGGAGGATAAGGCTGCTTGGGCTTTCAGTTCTCGCAGTAATGTGGTGCAGTTGCACCTAATATAAAGGGAGGTAGCGCGCAGTTCGTTACTCCTGTGGGGGTCCGGGCAGGGACACCAAGAACCCGCCAGCTTGGTGTCCTAGGCGAAACCCCACACAAGACACGGCACAAACCTAGAAGAATTGCCGAGTTTTTATTCACTGGCCGTGAAAGCCAATATACCATCTTTTTGGAAGCCTTCATAGGGAGGATAAGGCTTCTTGGGGTTTCAGTTCTCGCAGTAAAGTGGTGCAGTTGAACCTAATATAAAGGGAGGTAGCGCCCAGTTCGTTACTTCCGTGGGGGTCCGGGCGGGGACACAAAGAGCCCGCCGATGAGCCAGCTTAGTGTCCTAGGCGAAACCCCACACAAGACACGGCACAAACCTAGACGAATTGCTGAGTTCTAATTCACTGGCCGTGGAAGCTAATAAACCATCTTCTTGGAAGCCTTCATAGGGACGTTAAGGCTGCTTGAGTCTAGATGAATTGCTGAGTTTTAATTCACTGGCCGTGGAAGCCAATATACCATCTTTTTGGAAAAGGAAGGAAGGAAGCTTGTAGTTTAACGTGACCGTTAATCTTGAGATCATGAGCCACGGGACCTCCTTTTTACGTGGAATCCGAACCACAGGACATGGCATTTCACTTCGAAAATCTCACATGCATTGACCGGGAATCGAACCCGGACCGCCTTGGTGAGAGGCATACAGCTAGACCGCTGAGCCACCACACCCCCCATCATCTTTTTGGAAGCCTTCATAGGGACGTTAAGGCTGCTTGAGCTTTCAGTTCTCGCAGTGAAGTGGTGCAGTTGCACCTAATATAAAGGAAGGTAGCGCGCAGTTCGTTACTCCTGTGGGGGTCCGGAGAATTCCTGAGTTTTAAATGTATATCCGTTCACTTTACAACAAATGCAAAATTTTTCCTGTACTATTGGAACGATTTGGAAGATTTTGGCTCAAACCACACCTTCTAACTCCCTCGTTGAACAGTGTGTGTTTTTTGAAACATACATTTGGGCTTTTTATATATATGACAAGCAACCCGCCCCGGTTTCGTCCGGTATCTTGAACGGTTCTCCCAGCGTAAATTTAATAGGCGCACGGACGACAGGTCCCAGACGCAATTCAGAACAAGTAGTTCCGTGAAGAACTATACAGCCTATTTCACATATATCCTACTCATGTTAATTGCTTCAATCAACATACAAAATTTCAGTTTGATTGTTGTGATAGATTCGTAGATATTGAGAACCGTCCAAATATTTGAGATGGTCGCCAGGTTGGATTTTTATTTATGTACTATTACATGAAGATTATTGTGTACGTGTGGTATTTAAACCTCAATCGCATGATTAGGACACAAGAAGTAAAAACGAGATTTTAAAATTTCGCACATCTGCCATCTCGTGGTTATGAAAACAATTGAAATAAATTAGATGCCAGTGGATTAACATTTGTATAAGCATTCAACCAAGCCTCCGTGGCTTAGGCGGCAGCACGCCGGCCTGTCACCGCTGGGTCCGTACATCATATCCCGGTCACTCCAATTGAGATCTGTGCTGGACAAAACGGAGGCAGACAGGTTTTTCTCCGAGCACTCGGGTTTTTCCTGTCAACATTTCATTCCAGCAACACTCTCCACTATCATTTCATTTCATCTGTCATTCATTTAATCATTGCCCCGAGGAGTGCGTCAGGCCTCGGCAGCCGGCACAGTTCATATCCTCGCCTCTAGATAGGGGCTTCATTCATTCCATTCCTGACCAGGTCGGAGACTGGAAGAAGGCTGTGGATTTTCATTCATAAGTATTTAACGTGCAAAGTTTCACTGCACTCGGATGGTTAAATCGCGAGAAACGTCCATTTAAATATTAATAATTCGCGTCGCTGCCATGTTGGATTTGTGCTCACCAGGTTACTGAAAGTCCTATAGGTGAACTTATGTTCATAGCCTCTACGAACATACACCATATCAGTTTGATTGTAATAAAGGATTCGTAGATATTGAGAACCGTCAAAATATTTCGGATGCTCGCCATTTTGGATTGTTATATGTATAGGCCATATACATTAAGTTATGTACCATTAAAGGAAAATAATTGCGTAGGTTCATTATTCAAACTTTCACTTCGATGGCATGATTACGACACAAGAAATAAATAATTTATTTTAAATTTTCGCACAGCCTCCATCTTGAGGTTATGTAAACAATTGAACTAAATTAGATGCCAGTGCATTACAATAATTATGTATAATCATTTACAGTACCACATTTCACTGCGCTCAGATGGTTAAATCACGAGAAAAGTCTATTAAAATGTTTCAACTTCGCTTGGCCGCCATGTTCGTTTTGTATTTTACAGGTGTTTCAAAGTTACATAGATAAACGTGCCCTTTATCACAGTACAAAATTTCACGGTGATATCTGTAATAGTTTCGGAGATACTGAATGCTGGTGAAATATTTCGCACATCCGCCATGTTGGAATTGTTAGGCACAATAAAATTTGAAGGGCACGGTCGGGGTCGGCCAGAATGGTGCATTGATCTTACCGAGTTTCATCGAAATCGCTCCAGCCGTTTAGACGTTATTAGGGGGGACATACACACGTATCACACACACAGACACACGGACAAACGTGATCTCATAAGCCTACTTTTTCATAAAATGAAAAAAGGCTAAAAAGAGAAGTGAACAGTGAAACTCCAAACACACATGCTCTTTTCTGAAGTCTTAACTCGACAGTTTGATGCTGGCTGAAGCTGGGGTGATAGGCTCGGTTGATAGCTTGTCAACTCACTCCGAAGCTAGTAATTTGAATTTCCACTGAATGGAGATTGTTGGAAGAAATGAAAACCTAAAAACACTTATAGTGAGCGATGTATCAAAGATGCTGTCACGGACGTTTTTGTAGAACTTTTCATGCTGAACAATTCTTACACTCAGAGTACGAGGGGCATTCAAAAAGTTAGTTACACATGGGTATGTCAGACCAAGTACCGTTAATTGAATGACGCACTATAATGCGAAGGGACACCGATACATCACACTATTTTTCGACATAGTCGCCAAGTCTCTGTAAACAACGGTCGGCACAGTCTACTAATCGTTCAATACCTTCACGATAGAAGTCCGCTCCTTGGTCATGGAGCCATCGGACAACCGCTGTTTGGACCCGTTCATCAATGTCAAATCGCTGTTCACCCAGATGGTCCTTCAGCTTGCCCATCGCAGCACCCAACGTGAGCTCGATTTCCGATACTGCAGATGGTCTCGCACGTTGGCATGAAGTACTGCCCATGGAGATGCCGAGCAACTGTGCAATTTCTGGTATATACACTCTGCGATTGATGCGAATCATTTTATCGACCCGCCAAATATTTTCTTCTGTGGTCGATTTTGATGGTCTTCCTTCCCACACGGCATCACACACGTCTATCCGATTTTTATTTATTTTATCGTATGGCTTTTATTGATGGGAGTGTCCGAGGACATGTTCGGCTCACCAGAGTCTGTAGCTGCTTCCAGCGGACACCCTTAGAGTGAGCTACAAGTTCCGTTCAATTTCAAGTAGTTCCAACTTTCGCTACCAGATATCAATGATACCTAGTGGTGAACGTAGGAATTTTGATAGAGGGTTCCGACGAAATCTAACCTAACAATTTAGCTTCACACATGTTTAGTCTGTGGAAGGATCTTTTACATGCCTAAATCTATGGCATGGGACCGCCGGCGTTACTTTCACTCCGAAAGAAGGCATACTGAAGGATTTTTAACGCTCTTAAAAAATCCGACGACTTCGGCCGGGTTTGAACCCATGATCTTGGGAACAGCAGTTCAGCATGCTATCGACTAGGCTACCGAAGAGGATAAGCTGCGAATAATGTTTGGAGTAAATTTGCGGATAGTTTTTGAATATCATCTGAACTTCTTGAATATCACTACACCGGCCGCGGTGGCCGAGAACGCTGACGCGCTACCTCGTGTCTCGCTGGCATAGGGAGAGCGTGGGTTAAAATCCCACCTCGACCGTCCTGAAGATGGTTTTCGTGGTTTCCCATTTTCACCTCAAGGCAAATGCCGGGACGGTTCCTTTCAATAGGTCTACGGCCGATTTCCTTTCATAATTCCTCCCTTGAAAGAGAAAATACATGGCCATTGGCTGCATTAATAAAACAAGTAGTTCCGTGAAGAACTAAAGCCTATTTTCATATATCCTACTTATGTTAATTGCCACTATCAACATACAAAATTTCAGTTTGATTGCTGTAATAGATTCGTAGATATTGAGAACCGACTAAATATTGCGGATGGTCGTCATGTTGGATTTTTATATTTGTAGGTCTTAGAGTTATGTACCATTAAAGGACAATTATTGCGTAAGTTCATTATAAAAACTTTCACTTCGATCACTTGATTACGACACAAGAAATAAAAACTTATTTTTAAAATTTCGCACAGCCGCCATCTTGAGGTTATGAAAACAATTGAACGAAGTTAGATGTCGGTTCATTACGATGTGCATAAACATACACTGTACCAAGTTTCATACCGTTTGGTTGGTTAAATCGCGAGAAACGTCTGTTTAAATGTCGCAACTTCGCTTGGCCGCCATGTTGGTTTTGTAGTTACCAGGTTTTCAATGGTCACATACGTGAAATTCTAGTGGTTCCCTTTATCACCGTACAAAATTCCAGGGTGATATCGGTAATAGTTTCGGAGATATTGAATGCTGATGAAATTTTTCGCACAACCGCCCTGTTGGATTGGTGACACGTAACAAAATTTGAACGGCTCGGTCGGGGTCGACAGGAATAGTGCTATGAACTTACCGAGTTTCATTGAAATCGCTCCAGCCATTTAGAAGTTATTAGGGGGACACATACCAGCACACTCGCACACACAGATAGACACACGGACAAAAGGTGATCTCATAAGCCTATCATTTCATAAATGAAATTAGGCTAAAAACAGATGTTCAGTAAAGAATATGTAGCCTACTTTCTCCTAAATGCATGGGTATTGTTATAACTCTTTGTCCTTTTCAAGTATAATTTATTGAATGTTGGTTGTAGTAGCTTTTTGAAATACAACGTGCTATACGGATATTAAACATGAATATGAGGTGCCCTTTGCTAGTGCTACCTCTGTAAAAAATGTCATTCAATTCGGTTTCACCGTGTTTGAATTGATATGGGGAATGGATTTGAACACATACATGGCCGCTATTTGTATACTATTGGGCTGATGACCTTTTAGTCAGTCATAAGATGCTTTCCACAAAAAGGCATGTTGTTATAAAATCTGGTAGAGATCATATTATTAGGATGGTCGTAATTTGATTTATGCTTTTAACATTTGGGTGGCCGTCATTCCGTTTCCGTCAAGATGGTGGCGATACAAAACATGACACTGAGGTGCCCTTTGCTAGTGCTACCTCTGTACCAAATGTCGTTCAATTCGGTTTCACCTTGTTTGAATTGATAGGGGGAATCGATTTGCACACATACTTGGCCACCATCTGCAAACTATTCGGCTGATATTCTTGCAGTTTGGTCAGAATATGCTTCCCACATAAAGATATGTTGTTGAAAAATTTGGTTGAGACTAGATTATTAGGTTGGTCGTAATTACATTTTAGCTTTTAACATTTGAGTGGCCGCGATTATGTTTCCGTCAAGATGGTGATATAATACATGACACTGAGGTGCACTTTTCTAGTGCCACCTCTGTACCAAATTTCGTTCCATTCGGTTTCACCGTGTTCGAATTGATAGGGGGAATCGATTTTCACACAAAGATGACCGCCATCCGCAAAATATTAGGCTAATGACCTATTAGTTTGGTCAAAGGATGCTCCCTTCATAAAGGTATGTTGTTGCAAAATTTGGTAGAGATCAGATGATTAGGTTAATCGTAAATTACGTTAAGCTTTGAACATTTGTGTGGCCGCCATTACGTTTCCGTTAAGATGGCGGCGATATAAAACATGACACTGAGGTGTCCTTTGCTAGTGCTACCTCTGTCCCAAATTTTGTTCCATTCGGTTTCACCGTGTTCGAATTAATACGGGGAATCGATTTTGACACAAAGATGGCCGCCATCCGCAAACTATTAGGCTAATGACCTATTAGATTGGTCAAAGGATGCTCCCTCCATAAATGTATGTTGTTGCAAAATTTGGTAGAGATCGGATGATTAGGTTAGTCGTAATTTGATTTAAGCTTTGAACATTTGTGTGGCCGCCATTACGTTTCTGTCAAGATGGCTGCGATATAAAACATGACACTGAGGTGTCCTTTGCTAGTGCTACCTTTGTACCAAATTTCGTTCAATTCGCGTTCACCGTGTTCGAATTGATAGGGGGGGGGGGGGGGGGGGCAGACATTCAGAGTACACACACTCACACACACACACACACACACACACACAGAGACTCCCACAGACAGACAGACACATTTTTTTCGCCCTGTGTTGATCTCATAAGTCTACTTTCATTTTTTGCAAAAATCGAAAGTAGGCTAATACAGCTGTGTTGGCCATTTTCACCGTTAATCATGCACAAGAACAGTATTGCCAACCCCATGCATGTGCACTAATTATTCAAACCTTCATTTTGTCCATTCCAATTTATTTTGGACAATGGTTACAGCCTAACGCATCCAGATCAATGGTTTTGACAATGGTTACAGCCTAACGCGTCCAGATCAATGGTTTTGACGATGGTTACTGTCTGACACGTCCAGATCAATGGTTTTGACAATGGTTACAGCCTAACGCGTCCAGATCAATGGTTTTGACAATGGTTACAGCCTATCGCGTCCAGATCAATGGTTTTGACAATGGTTACAGCCTATCGCGTCCAGATCAATGGTTTTGACAATGGTTACAGCCTAACGCGTCCAGATCAATGGTTTTGACAATGGTTACAGCCTAACGCGTCCAGATCAATGGTTTTGACAATGGTTACAGCCTAACGCGTCCATTTCAATGGTTTTGACAATGGTTACAGCCTAACGCGTCCATTTCAATGGTTTTGACAATGGTTACAGCCTAACGCTTCCAGATCAATGGTTTTGACAATGGTTACAGCCTAACGCTTCCAGATCAATGGTTTTGACAATGGTTACAGCGTAGCCATGTAGACGATTTGGTTTTGCCTGGTGGTGGTGTACTTCATATCTTACATGCCGTGACATCAATGTGACGTCATATCTCGATGATGTTGACGATTATAATTGTTGTTTAATGGGGCCTAACATCTAGGTTATCGTCCCCTAATGGTTTGGGTGATAATGAAAATGAGATGAGAATGAAAACTGTAACTAATACTAACAACAGACTCATATACTAGAAGAAGAAATAGGAAACAAATAATGAATAAGGCACATAAAGGACAGGAAGAAAAGAAATGCCCTCAACCCTGGAAGAATGAGGATTGAGGAACTTGGAATGAAGGCGAGCTATGAAAGGCAGATAGGAAAGGGAAAGAGGAGAGGGCCCTCCCCAAAGTCAGTGGAAAAAGGGGCTAAAACCGACCCATTTTTCTGTAATTTCTGATCATCCGACCATTTTTGCTTTCCGAACATACTCTTACTCCCAAAGGTGACGGATTACAGGGGAAGTACTGTACAGCTGCGGACAAGGAGAGGCGTAGAGTGGAAGAACAACGTGATCATCCCTTACATGGCCATACACCTCCAGTTTAGAGACTAAAATCAAGAGAAAGCTTCCTCTGAACGTCTGAGAAACTAACTGCATCACCTACCACAGCGAGAGTTCGGCTTTGGAAAGCCAAGATACCCCTCATCCCAGGACAAATGACAGTTGCAGAACGTCTGCCACCTGGCTGTCAAGATTGAACAGATTGAGGACAGGAGTGAGCAGATCCAAAGTCAACCTAGCAATATCACATGTGACTGTGGTGAAGAACAAACTGTGCAGCATAATATGCTTCAGTGTCCATTGTGCCCATCCTCCTGCACTGAAGATGATCGTTTTCAAAGGTGTCTTCGGTGGTGTAGTTGGTAGCTTGCTGAGCTGAGTTCAAACCCAGCCGAAGTGGTCGGATTTTTTAATAGCGTTAACAATCCCTCAGTTTGCGTTCCTTCGGAGGGGAGTAAAGCCGGCGGTCCCACGTCATATATTTATGGCATGAAAAAGAAACCTTCCACTAACTACACGTGTGTGAATCCAAAATTTGTAGGTTAGAATTGATAACACACTATTAGTTCCAACGTTAACTTGCCACGGTGGGTGTGTGGTTATGGTGTCGGACTACCAACCCCAAGCTTGCAGGTTCGTACCTGGCCATGGTAAGTGATTTTTGAAAGGCGGCAAAAATCATGATACTCATGTCACACGTTGTTGACATATTAAAGAACCCATTTGAATTCAGTAGGCCGTGTTCATAATGGCAAAATTAATCTCGGGATTTTCCGCCAACACAAAGTTCCTAATTTCTCTACTAGAAAGCGGTATACGTCAAGGAGCTAGGATATTATCTAACCTCCTTGACATTCATAGCGCTCCAAGGAGCATTAAATTCGACATGCAAGCTGCCCTCTGGGTGTCAATTAACAAAGCTTGCACCCGGCACCCGAGGCCATATTATTATTATTATTATTATTATTATTATTATTATTATTATTATTATTATTATTATTATTATTATTATTATTATTTCCATCGTTCGTCGCCAGGTGCTGACTGCGATAACATCTAGTGGCCAACTCCACAAGCTAGGTGTCGTGGACGGTAGTATTTGTGGGAACTGCTTGAAATTATTGTCTGCAGTCCTTACCTGAATGATAGATAACACACACTAATACAGCCATCACAATTAACACCGGTTATCAGACAGATTCTACACACACCCAAAGTACACGGGGCTACGTGACCGCGTTGTCGCAGCCCCTAAACTATGGAACCAACCAACCATCGTTTTCATGCAACACAAAATGTTGCTAGGTTCTTGTCGACATTGGTGTGAAGTGCTTTTCATTTTATTTGCGTTATGTTATGCAGTTTACTATAAATGGGATTTATTTATTTATTTACTTACTTATTTACTTATTTATTTATTTATTGTTATATGACAGTAAGAGGCAATTTTCCGTTTCCTCATGGCATCAGTTATTTCTTCCACGTGGGTGTAAAGTTCGTGATTGTGCCGTCTCCTATATTCCCCATTTTCTTTTAACGGACCCAAGATTTTTCTTAGAATTTTTCTTTCTTTCATTTCCAATTTCTCTGTTAGTCCCTTGCGATGCATTGCAAGGGACTCTACAGCATACAAAGTCCATTATTTTTGATGTGTAACATCTTTCCTCTCGGTTGCTGGATAGTTTTGTGGGAGTGATTTTGAATATTGGGGACGGAAGTGGATCGGAACGATCGAGCTGGCAATGGTGCATCAAACGGAAGTATGCACTGCCCGCTCGATCGATCAAACGGAAGTGTACTAGCTGGCAGTGGTGGACAACGGAAGTATGCACTGCCCGCTCGATCGATCGAATGGAAGTGTGCCCTAGCTGGCAGTGGTGGATCGAACAGAAGTATAAGACGCACTGCCAACTCGATCGATCGATCCAGCTGGCACTGGTAAGAGAAACAATCAGCGCGCGGTGTCAGATATTGATACCATGACGCACTCTCGGCCATGTGGAATGTATATGACATACGGATCGGAAAACGCTCATGCAAACTCTGGCGTCAAGTGATTTAAGCAAATGACATGGTACATATTCGAAGTCTTCGTATCAGTATTTTAAATGGTAAAATGCCTTAATGTCAAACATTGTAAGTAGTCGGCATTGCATTGGCATACGGCATTTTAAACTCAATGTCACTCAGGAACATTATCGAAACAAGCAAAATATAAATGAAACTTAATTCCGTAATGCAGTATTATTGGAACGTGGAAATAAGTCACCATCTTGTGCACAATATTTGCGTAGTCGAAATAGCCGTGGGGTTATTGCGTATGAATCCTGGGCGGGGTAGATATTTTTGCTAATAGATTATCATTTTAAACTATATTTATCATATCAATATGATTCATTTTAACAGAATCCATATGAAATTACGTGTTGGTCTGTGAATCAAGAGGACTTGTTTATAAGGAATTTAAAGTTATCAGCGGTGTCGCGTCTATTAATCTAGTTGATCCATATCGTATTCTTTATTTAGGCTAGTGCTGGTGGAAGCTACGAATCATCTAATAAAATGAGTTCCGTATTATAAACTACAATATCTGTAAAACACTCCCTTTTACAATAGATTAATATTTGTGCCAATAATAGTATAAAATACCGGTGTATCAACAATTTCACGTGAGGTTTCTTCTATGTCAGATGTTACACATCATATGCGACTACTGTAAGGCTCGTAATTTATTTATTTATTTATTTATTTATTTATTTATTTATTTATTTATTTATTTATTTATTTATTTATTTATTTATTTATTTATTTATTTATTTATTTATTTATTTAGCGTTTGGCTATCATCACATCATGGAACAATAAACAAGTATAACACGATAATATCAGATACAAGATTATAATATTTACAATACACTATACAGACATAGCTCATTATGAAACTTGCAATGTCCGTAAATAGTCAACAACTCGATCAGTCGCCAACAGGAACTCAGAAGGGTCCCCGGGGAGACCGGGGAAGGCTGTCATTGGACAAGATTGGATGATATGTTGAACTTTTTGCCTTTCTGCACCGCAATTACGTTTTGGAGATTGAACTTTGTCCCATTTTTACATCAAATTTGCGCATCTGGCACAGTTAGTCCTTACTCTGTTTAAGGAAGAACACATTTTCCGATTCAGTTCAAATCCTGGCGGTTTGGTCGTAATACACGGCATGCTAAGCTGCCCTGGAGGAGCAGATGAATTGCACATTACTTTCCAACGATCAAGCAAGTTAAAGTTGCTCCCATCGAGTGTTCGAGCAGTCTTCACCAGTGGATGACGAGAGCGAGGTCTGTTCTATGGATGGCAGGAAAGTCGGCATGCACTGGAAGATGAAGGTTGTTGTATATATAAGGTGTAACAAAAATGTACGGCGCAAATTCCAGGACGCATTCCTCACACGTAGACGAAGAAATTATGTTATATGAACATGGGTCCGGAAACGCTTCGTTTCCATGTTACACCTCATTGTCTCCAACTCATTAATCATGGGAAACACACAAGAACAGAACGTACCAGCATACCACATGCAACTCTTTCTCCCAGGAGATGTTCAATATGCCCTACGTGCGCATTGATACATTCATCAACCCACCATCGTAGTGCATCTCGGATGCACTGATTTATCCCTGGAGTACTGCGTATGGTTTCGTAGCCTTCCATAATACGGGCACGGAGACTCTGAACATCCTGTACTGGGTTTCGATACACAAGAATTTTCAAATGCCCTCACAAATAAAGTTCAGTGATTTTAGGTCCGGAGAGCGTGGAGGCCAGCCAATTGGTCCACCTCTACCTATCTATTTGTCACCAAATCTGTTATTTAGAAGCTGACGGACATTAGCACTAAAATGAGGAGGTGCTCCATCGTGAATGCACTACATGTTTTGTCGCACAGCTGAAGGCACACCTGCTAAGTCGCATGGCAACGGGGCCATGAAAAACAAAGCACTGGCGGTGCACCTACGATAATGACAACGTAACCAATAGTGCATGTTTCCCACGATTCTAACGTTCTGTTCTTGTGTGATTCCCATGTTTAATGAGTTGGAGAAAATGAGGTGTAACATGGAAACAAAGAGTTTCCGGACCCATGTTCATATAACTAATTTCTTCGTCTACGTGTGAGGAAAGTGTCCAGTTACACTCTGTATTTTTATATTCCCTGAGAAGACTTTTCTCACGCCTCAAGGTTGGAGGCGCAATATGACCAAGTACAGGCAGCTAAAATGTTGGGGTACTTCTGATCGTACCCGTGGTACGATAATAATAATAATCAGCAATGATGTGGATTCACTTATGAAGATTATAAGGTCCCAATTAAAATTTCAATCCACTCGCCACAGCGCGCCATTGAAATGCGTCCTGTTCTCCCTTTGTCCAGGATTCTCCCGGCAGTCAATCTCGCAGATTATCTGTATGTGTGTGTGTCTATATAGAACGCAATCACCAGAGTAAATACTGCCCATGTATCGAACATGTGGCTGTTCCCACGCTTTTCAATTGTCTGTCTGCATCCACTAATAGTACAAGCTCCACACAGTAGAGTGAAAATGACCGACTAGCACAGGAAGTATCATAATTAAAGCTCGGATGTTTAGGAAAAATCCGTCATTTTTTCCCAGGGACTCTTTTCCAAACTGACATACACCATGGCATCATGAACAATACACCTTGCAAAATTTTGAGACAGTCCGGCCACCTACATTGATGATGATGATGATAATTGTTGATTTAAGGGGCCTAACATCTGGGTTATCGGCCCCTAATGGTTTGGATGATCATGAAAATGTAAATGAAATGATATTAAACCTAAAACGAACTACAAACTTACAAACTAGAAGAGGAAATGGACAACAAAAATAAGAATAAGGGGCACAAAAGACAGGAGGAAAGGAAATGCACTCAACCCTCGAAGAATGAGAATTACGGGACTTGGAAGGAAGGAGAACCAGGAAAGGCAGATAGGAAAGGTAAAGAGGAGAGGGACCGCCCCAAAGGCAATGGAAGAAAGAAAAAAAACTGACCCAGCTCAGGAAACACTCGGGGTTGCCAACTCCTAAATTCACCAGACGTGAACCCTTGAGGGTGTAGCACTATCCAGGGTGCGCCAGAAGTGGTGGGGCTACACACACCCAGCCTCCTTGAGGGCCTTGAGCTGAAGTCAGGAGATACAATGAAAAGAAAACAAGAGGTCTGACCCCTCGAAGAATGAGGGATTTGGAGAAATGCGACAAAGGCCAATTAAGGCGGGAAAGTGAAAGACTCCCTAGGCCTCAGATACCCTAATACCGTCGGGGTCGGAAATGAACAAGAGTTGACCAAGGGAGTTTGACAGGAAAGATAATATACAGGAGCCCGGCGCAAGTAAGTGCAAGTAATGCCGAACTCAACTGGGGTCCCGTGGTCGCCAACCCACGTCTCACAAGGCGTGAGCCAATGGGGGAGCCGACATGGAGACACTTGTGATAGCGTGCAATCAGTTTGAAGATACCACTCTGATAAAACTCGGTGCCCTGCTCCGGGGTCAGGTTTCTTGCGGGCGCTTTTTGGTAACCCAACACATCATGGAGCATTTGATGGGCCCGGGCACAACCAATACACAGTGTGGAGCCCACATCTGACACCATTATGCGCCTTTTCTGCTTTGGCTTTTGAATTTTGATTCGTGTTGTTTGTTTGTTTTCTGCTTTTGCTTTTGAATTTTGCTTTTGTGTTGGTTTTCTGCTTTTGCTTTTGAATTTTGCTTTTGTGTTGTTTGGTTTTGTGTTTGTTTTCTGCTTTTGCTTTTGAATTTTGCGTTTGTGTTGTTTGGTTTTGTGTTTGTTTTCTGCTTTTGCTTTTGAATTTTGCATTTGTGTTTGTTTTCTGCTTTTGCTTTTGAATTTTGCTTTTGTGTTGTTTGGTTTTGTGTTTGTTTTCTGCTTTTGCTTTTGAAGTTTGCTTCGTGTTGTTTGTTTGTTTTCTGCTTTTGCTTTTGAATTTTGCTTTTGTGTTGTTTGGTTTTGTGTTTGTATTCTGCTTTTGCTTTTGAATTTTGCGTTTGTGTTGTTTGATTTTGTGTTTGTTTTCTGCTTTTGCTTTTGAATTTTGCATTTGTGTTGTTTGGTTTTGTGTTTGTTTTCTGCTTTTGCTTTTGAATTTTGCTTTTGTGTTGTTTGGTTTTGTGTTTGTTTTCTGCTTTTGCTTTTGAATTTTGCTTCGTGTTGTTTGTTTGTTTTCTGCATTTGCTTTTGAATTTTGCTTCGTGTTGTTTGTTTATTTTCTGCTTTTGCTTTTGAATTTTGCTTTTTTGTTGTTTGGTTCTGTCCACTAACACCAAGTCCTGTACTCGAGCAATGTTGTTTTCATTCGTGGATGTGGAGAGACGCCCACTTTGATCTTCATCCTCCACACTCGGCCGTCCTTCACTGATCATACAACACCAGCGACCGATCGAATGATATCGGGCACGCCGGTCTGCTGCTCCTCTCCCTTCGTCGGTGCTCTGCGCATGCGTCATTCCCCCTCCACTAACGCTCCTACCGTCGTTGAACCAGCAATGGGTGTGGATTCTTATGACGATTGTTGGTATCACCATCTGCTCGTGCAATAAAATGAGGAAACTTACTTTCGGAAATTCTTTCGTATATGAAGGGTGCACTGAAAGTAAGGGATCTGTTGCCGTTTAAGGACGCCTTGTAGAATTCAACTTGGAACTGAGCACAATATTAAAAATTACAGTCAGTCTGAAAGACTAGACGTTATATCATTTCAAATGACGCATGCTACAAATGCTACACATGTTAGAAAGTCTCAGGAGGGCTTCTCGCTTCGCTCGAAGCCCCAGGACTCTTTCAACAGACTCTATTACCCATTAACTTAGGCTTCCCGCGCGGGCACCTCTTTAAGGGTCACCCTGTATTTGAGTCTGACAACTTTTACAACTCTTTAAGAGTCACCCATTATTTGAATCTGATATCTCGCAAACCTCTTTAAGGGTCACCCTGTATTTGAATTGAATCTAACATACTGTACACCTCGTTAAGTGTCACCCTGTAATTTGCTCTGACATCCTGCACACCTCTTTAGGAGGGACCCTGTATTCTTATCTGGCGTCTTGTATATCCCTTTAGAAGTCACCCTGTATTCTTGTTTGATTTCATGTACACCTCTTTAGGAGTCACCCTGTATTCTTGTCTGACATCTTGTGCACCACTTTAGGATTCACCCTGTATTCTTCTCTGCCATCTTCTACTTCTCTTTAAGAGTCACCTTGTATTCTTATCTGGCATCTCGTATATCTCTTCAGGAGTCACCCTGTATTCTTGTGTGACATCTTGTACACCACTTTAGGAGTCACCCTGTAATCTTGTCTGACATCTTGTGCACCTCATTAGGGATCACCCTGTATTCTTCTCTGCCATATTGTACACCTCTTTAAGAGTCACCTTGTATTCTTAATTGGCATCTTGTATATCTCTTTATGAGTCACCCTGTATTCTTATCTGGCATCTTGTACTGTATTTTGCTATGACATCCTGCACACCTCTTTAGGTTGACATCTTGTGCACCTCTTTAGGAGTCACCCTGTATTCTTCTCTGCCATTTTGTACACCTCTTTAAGAGTCACCTTGTATTTTTTCTGGCATCTTGTATATCTCTTTAGGAGTCATCCTGTATTGTTATCTGACATCTTGTACTGTATTTTGCTCTGACATCCTGCACACCTCTTTAGGGGGCACCCTGTATTCTTATATGGCATCTTGTATAACTCTTTAGAAGTCACCCTGTATTCTTGTGTTCGCTTCGCTCAAAGCCCCATGTTGCTCGACGCCCCAGACTCCAATAACCATTAGCTTCTGCTTCCCGCGTGGCTGCATGACGTCACGCACTCGCTTCCCGCGCGGCTGCATGACGTCACTTCCCGCGCGGCTGCATGACGTCACTTCCGTCTCCGTCTCCGTAACGCATAACGTTGGACCCAAGCATAACGACGAAGTCGACAAGATCATTCGAAATGATAAAATACATTTGAAGGCCATTTAACTCCTATACCATTACTTGAAAAGCATTGAAACTTCACACATGCATTTAGTGTTAACTCCTTATCCCAGGGAGAGAATGTTGGTATGAATTAAAATGTCCAGTTTACATAAAATAAATTTCAAATTTAATCTGAAAATTAATTTCGGAGAATATTTTAATCTCTTTAGGTACACGTTTTAGAAACTACTGAAGTTATTGTCCTGAAAGAATTTATGAGTATGCATGGGGCCATTATAAACACAATCGGTGGAATATAACTGGATATCAACTGAAATCTAGCCCTAAAAATATTAAATATTACAAATTAACAAAATTTGGTATATCAAATATAATTTACTTTAATTCGCCAAATAATAATATAATGAATAAACTCTTTTACTTACTGTGTAAATCTAATCCTATACAACATATGTGGGCAGTTTAGTTGCTCTCTGTTGGCTACGTACTGAGAAAAGTGTACCTGAAGAGAAAATAATATTCTGAAAAATTATTTTTCATGTTAAATTTAAAATTCATTTTATATAAACTTCTATCAGACTTTTAAGAGTCAATTAAATGGGTATCAAGCGCCTAGTATATGCTTTAAAGATGAAAATGGTGGACTTGGCCTAAGCAATGTGGAGAACTGTGAAATACTTGCGAAGCACTTTGATCAACTTTTAAACTGCCCTAAACCAGATCATAAGTTGGAACTCTCACAAGCAACAGAAAATCTGGAAGAAGATATACCACCCAATGCTGAAGTAATTAAAGAAGCAACTAACAATATAAAAAATAATAAAGCTAGCGGAGAGGACTCTATAACAGCTGAACTTTTGAAATGGTCTCAATCAAATATCATTGCAAAGATGCAGTTAATCTTTTAAGATATTTGGAGATTAGTGAGGATTCCAGAGGAATGGAAAGTGGCTCTAATACACCCATTGCATAAAAAAAGGGGACAAACAAAACGTTGATAACTATAGAGGCATCTCTCTTCTTCAAATTGCATACAAGGTATTTTCAAAAATATTGCTGAATAGAGTAGAAACATCACTTGACAAGCAACTGGGCGAGTATCATGCTGTATTTCGAAAAGGTAGATCTTGTTCAGAACAAATATTTAACTTAAAATCCATAATTCGCCATAGGATTCTGAATTCAAAGGACATAGTTGTGACTTTTGTAGATTTTAAAAAGGCCTTTGACTCGGTTGATAGAGAAACCTTAGATAAAACAATTCGTGAATTTAGAGTGAAAACTAAAATAGCAAACCTAATACGTGAAACCCTTACTGACACGATTTCAAAAGTAAAATTTATGGGTGAGATATCAAAATCTATTAAGATAAATACAGGTGTACTGCAAGGTGATTGTTTATCACCCCTTCTGTTAAACCGTGTTTTAGAGAAAATTGTAAGAATTTGGAATTTAAAGCTAAAAGAACATAACATTTCGCCAGGAACTTTGGGGAGAAGAAACAAAGGCATTGAAATAAGTTGCCTAGCATTTGCAGACGATTTTGCTATATTGTCAGAAAACCTAGCAAGTGCAACAACACAAATCGATCTCTTGGAAGAAATAGCCAACAAAACAGGGTTGAGAATCTCCGTAGAAAAAAACTAAATTTATTACAAACATCAAGAACGCTTCAAAATATTTGGCAACAGTGGAAAAAGTAAAGAAATTCAAATATCTGGGAGAAATAATTCAAGAAAATGGTTTAGAAAAATCTTCGGTAGAAGAAAGGGTACACAAGATGGAAAGAGCATATGGTATCCCTAAGAATTTTTATAACAAAAAGTGCTTATCTAAACATCTTAAAATAAGGCACTACACTACAGTGGTGAAACCGGAATGCCTGTACGCAAGTGAATGTCTGGTACTGAACTATAGATTAGATAAACTTGAAGTATTTGAAAGGAGAATCACGAGGAAAATTTTAGGCCCAGTGAAAACTGCAGAAGTATGGAAACTAAGACCTAATGATGAAATATACAGGACCATAGAAAATATAACAGAAACGATAAGAAAAAGGAATTGCAATTTTTTGGACATATTTACAGAATGGATGATTCCAGATTAACAAAAAGGATATTCAAGTACCTTTGGGAGAAAAGGGCAACAACTAGCTGGATTCAGGAAGTAAAGAAAGATTTAGAAATAAATAATATAAGAGAAGAAGAAACGGTGAACAGAGAGATCTTTAGAAAAAGGGTATTAAGTATGAAAGTATTCCAAGGAAGATTGCCAAAGAAACCTGGTGCGAAATGGTCCGAGGACAGAAAAAAGCAGCATAGTGAACGGATGAAGGAGTACTGGAGGGAACGGAAGAGAAAACAACAAAGTGCGAAGAATTGAAATTGGCACGTGGTCCCTAGCAGGCCTCATCGGAAAGAAGAAGAAACTGGGTATTAGAATTCATACCAAAATTAATTCCCTGGGTTAATGCACGTGTGAAGTTTCATTACTTTGTCATTAATGGTATGGGAGTGAATTGTCCCCAAAGTTTATTGTAGTATTGTGCTCAGTTCCAAGGTGAACTCGACACGGTGTCCTTTTATTCCTCAGTCTTTTGACTGATTTGATGCAGCACACCACACTTCTGTGTATCGTTTCATCTCTACAATTCCTGGCCCGATTACTATGATCAATTCTTGATTTCTTGTAGCCTATTTATCAGCTAGGGGCAGATGACCTCGTAGTTCCACCCCTTCAAACCTCAATAACTAACTAAATAATCATCAGCTAGTGGCTGATATGAAATTTCCGTTGAAGGTAGTTAATTAATTCTCTTTCAGGTATGTTAGCTCTTCAGTATTGCTGTTGTTAATTCTTTGAGGGACTTTTCGACATCTTGGTAACGTAGCCCCGTGTATTTGGGTGTGAGTGTAATTTGTCTGATAGCCTATGTTCTTTTGATGTCTGTATTAGTTTATTTGTCTACGAACCTACTACGGTGTCGTAGCAGGTGGAGAGGTGATACTCCTACGTGGCACGTCCCAGGTGGTGAGAGAGGTCCTCACCGGCTTGCCGGTGAACTTGAGAGAAATAAAACAAGATGTTCAGTAAAGAACATATAGCCTATTTTCTCCTAAATGTATGAGTATAGTTATAACTCGATGTTATTATCAAAGAGTATAATATAATTATTTCTTGGTTGAAGACCTTAGAAACTATTTACCTCTACTAAACGCCACAACCTAGAAAATATCTACTACCATCATTGAAGAAAGATAGATAAGAAGTATCTCAAGAATGTTATGGATCTGGAGACATAATCGACCGGACTGGCTGCGTGGCTCAGCGGTAACGTTCTCGCTTGCTGGGCCCTAGGTTGCAGTTTCGTAACCTGGCGCAGTCAGCTGGCATTTGAGGGTGCACAAATGCGAGGGAGCCGTGTCAGTTGATTTACTGGCACGTTAAAGATCCCCTTCGGGCCAAAATTCCGGCACCCCGGAGTATCTAAAAACAGCAGTAGTTAAAAGGGACGTAAAACAAATAAAATTATTATTATTATTATTATTATTACATAATCAACCTGCCGTGGGCAACATCCAACTTTGAGTTGTGGCATGTCTTTACACGTCTGGTTGTGCATGGCTTTCACAACCCCAATTGAATTAACAAATCTTTCCATGACCCTACAGAGACGTGTGTATACAAAGTATGTGGATATTTTCGATTGCTATTTGCCTGAAATAAAAGTATTAATTAATAACCTGAACTAGCACCAACGGCTAGAATTCAGTTACTATGTGAAATCGTTTTGTTCTTTACTTCAAATAACATTTTCAAATAACGCACAATAGGCTGTTACAAACCCTTTAAAATAAAAAGTAAAAATTTATCGTAGTATCATCTTGCCATTCTTTAAGTTCGATGCGCATAGAATGCCAATGGTATACGGTACTAACCAATGGAGTCCCACGTAGACCAGTCGTGACATCTAGTGGAGAAGTATCGAACAATATAGCCCTAACAGGGCGAGTGCATTCTAGTGGCCATAAGAAGAAACTTTTCAATAAAATCTTCAAGTTAATAAGTAGGCCAGCGTGCAGTTACCTTTTTGGCTGCTAGATGTCTCGAGCAAATCTGCTGGTGAATTATGTTTTAATTAAATATATATTTTCCACCGTAATATGCAAAATATAACGCTTAATTTTAAAACGTCTGAATCATTACAAAACAATAAATATATTAAATTTCAAGCAAAAATAATAACTCTGATGGGGTTTGAACCATGGGCATTTGAGTGATAGGCCAACGCTTTACCACGGAGCCATTTGTGCCGACGAACATCGTTCTATATAAAATGACTTACATATAATTTGTTAGCAAATAATGATTTTGACTAAACGATTTCATCAGTGGAGTATATTATTTATTTATAAAGCATTTCATACAAAGTTTATTTATTTTGTATCAGTACGCTATATTGCATGCAATACTCAAATTAGTGAAATATAAGTCAGGCACAAGATATCCGCTGCCATCTTGTCTTCTTACCGAGACGGCTCAGCTTTTTAAAATCACTTCTGCACTATAGTATTACAAAATAAACTTTTAATATCGAACGTGCCTCTTCCTTTAGAACAGTTAAATCGATTCTCAGCTCGATAATCGGAACTGGTGGGTCCCATGATATGGATTATAAAGTTTGCATAATTCGCACGGCCGCCATCCTGAAATGGTACGGCGGATGACCTTGTAGTTTGGTCGCAAGACGCGTCCTATATGAAGGTATGTTATTACCAAATTTGGTAGAGATCGGATAATTTAGTTAGTCGCTATTTGATTTTACGTTTTGAACGTTTGAGTGGCCGCCATTCAGTTTTGGTAAAGATGGCGGCGATATAAAACATGACACTGAGGTGCCCTTTGCTTGTTCTACCTCTGTACCAAATTTCGTTCAATTCGGTTTCACCGTGTTCGAATTGATAGAGGGGGACAGACATTCAGAGTACACACACTCACTCACACACACACACACACACACACACACACACAGAGACAGACAGACACACAATTTTTGGCCCTGTAGTGATCTCATAAGTCTACTTTCATTTTTTGCAAAAATCGAAAGCAGGCTAATAGCTCTCGCTGACCAAACACACGTGAAGACTGGACGTCAATGGCTGGAAGGCGGATGAGAATGGAAGGGCAGAGGAACGTCAGTCGTATGTGGGTAGGTAGGACTCCATAGCTGAGGTGAAAGCAACCTATCTAAGGGCAGGTCGCCCCAAAATCAATGACCCCAGCCAAAGGACAGGGTTGAGCGTGAGGTTAACAGCCTCATCTTGTAAAAAGGAACTATTCATCTGACGACTTCTACAAGAAAACCGGACGGAAACCAAAGACGACGACTAAAGCAAAGAAAAATAACACGTGGCTGGGTTTAATGAGGGGATTTGCGTTTCAATGAGGGATTGTTATATTTGGTTTTGTAGGTTTCTGTTTTACAGTGGTTTTGTGTTTATTTTTGGTAAAACAAAACAAAATTTCATTCATTTTGTTGTGGGGTACCTCTTCATTCGATATAATCTCCATTATGATGGGGAAATTGAGAAACGATTCTGCTTCGTGCAACTTGAAAATACTGATCCTTTACAAAGGGAAATAAGCCGCTTAATGAGAATACTCACTATTATTAGACTAAATCTCTCCCACGTTTGTTGGCATTTTAGTATTGTGTTTGAGCAATGGCAGAGAGATATATCTATCACAGGGTAGAGAAATACGCCGAACGTAGAAAGACATCATCGCAAAAGTAAAGGTGGTAATTAGGGCCCAGATGTTGATGACGTGTCATCTTTTTGCTGAGCTGTCTAATACAATGCTGAAGTACATAGAAACTCCGGACAGGTCACCCCGTCTTCAAATATGTAATTTTTACTTTTATCATTTTTCATTTTTTTTTGCTATTTTTCCATTTTAAGAGCATTTTTTTTAGTTTGGTAGATTATTTTGGTCATATTTTACTGAAATCGGCCTTTTAAGATCATTTTTTCACCAATTTAGTCATGTCACAGCTTTATATGAGGGAGTTACGTCTCTCAGAGCTAAGCAGAAGCTAGTAGCTACATATGACAACATCAGAATGACATTCGTAGTGCAGTGCAACTCAGACTAAAGTAAACATAAACCTTTTGTTAAGTGCTAGAAATCTATTTTGATTGACTTTTCAGTTTGAGTTTAAGATGTCGTTTTTGAAATACTGGTGAGTTTCTTCTTCTTGTTTCGAATGGGCCTACTTTGGACCACGCTTGTACAACTGTTGAGCTTTGATCTTTGCCCAGTGTTGTCGCATTTTCTGCCGGTGTAACTCCTTCCTTTCATCTGTCCAAGGGGTACCTTTCTTCCGGGGTTTTTCCTGAAATCCATGGACTTCCTTCAGGGCATGTCTCACAGACTGCCTGTCTTGAAGATCTGATATTCCCAGTTCATTAATATCTTTCTCAGTTTCTGTCAGCCAAGTGGTACGAACCTTCTTGTTCTGCCAGAAAGTGAACAGCCTATTGGTCAGTCTTTTGGGAGGCAATCTTGCCACATGACCATAGAATGCTACTCTCCTTTTCCTAGCACAGTCAGAGAGCCTTTCTATATGTTCGTAGAGCTCGGAATTGTGCCGCCTACGGTATTCCTCATCTTTCTTTACCGGACCTAGGATCTTCCTGAGAATTCTCCTCTCTCTGACTTCCATTTTCTCCATCAGACCACTTCGGTTCAATGAGAGACACTCCATGGCATACAGGGCTTCTGGTCGTATGACTGAGGTGTAGTGCTTCAGTTTCAGGTTGCGTGACAGGCATTTCTTGTTGTAGATGTTCTTTGTCAGTCGATAAGCCAGTTCCAGCTTGTTGACTCTCATGGATAATGATGCTCTTCCTGATTAGTTGGGTTCAATCCATTCGCCGAGATACTTAAATTTCTCAATCCTCTTGATTTTTCCCTGTTCTAGTAGCATCTCTCTGTTAGCTTCTTTGATGTTGGTGAAGAATTCTGTTTTTTCCAACGACACTTGAAGACCCACTTTTGGTGAGTTTATTATTATAAGATCATTTTCTCCATTTTTAGTGCATTTTTCGAATTTTTGAAATATTAGTGAGTTTAATATTATAAGATTATTTTCTCCATTTAGTAGTGCATTTATTACAGTCATTTTTGAGAATATTAAATGCATTTTTAAAATATTTTACGGTTCCTAGTGACAATAATAACCTGGCGATTTTGAAATCAGAAGTCGCATTGAAATGACACGCAGTGTATATAGGAAAATGTCCTCATGCTTCATGACAACTTAAATCTGTAGCTCCGACAAAGATTGGCTCGAACCTATTCTGGTCGATACTCTGGTATAGTGTGGGGGTTTGGACTTTGAAGGTCAATACCATGAAACGATTAGAGGCCTCATAGACGAATGGTTAAAATAGGCCTACCTTAGCCTGATAGAGTTACTAACAAATGGTAAGGACTCCGTCTTGAGGAAAGAATTCATGATGAAAATTAATAAATGTAAAACAAAAATATTGGAATGCAGCCGCAATAAATCAGAAACCTCTATAGACATCAAATTGGTAGGGGAGAAACTAAAGGAAGTAGGAGACTTCTGTTACTTAGAAAGCAAAATAACCAGTGATGGACGAAGCAAAGAGGATATAAAAAGTAGGTTAGCTCAGTCAAGGAAAGCATTCCTACAGAAGAGGAATCTGTTGGCATCGAATATACATTTAGGTATTTTTGACATTTTTGAAAGCCTTTGTCTGGAGCGTCGCGCTCTATGGAAGTGGAACTTGGACTATTGGTGCAGAAGAAAAGGGAAGAATTGAAGCGTTTGAAACGTGGTGTTACAGGAGAATGATGAAGATCAGATGGGTAGATAGGGTTACAAACGAAGAGGTATTAAGGCGAGTGGGAGAGGAGAGATGTTTCTGGGGAATGCTAATGAAGAGAAGAGATAGGTTGGTAGGACACATACTAAGACACCAAGGAATAGCAAGCTTAGTTATGGAAGGAAGGGTCGAGGACAAGAACTGTAGGGGTAGACCAAAGTTGGAATATGTTAAACAGATTGCCTCGCATGTAGGGTGTGGTAGCTATGTAGAGATGAAACGATTAGCTCAGGACAGGGAGGCATGGAGTGCTGCATCAAACCAGTCAAAAGACTGAAGACTCATACAACAACAACGGCATGCTGAGTTCCTATGCCCAAGATCGCCGATTCAAACCAGGTCTAAGTCGTCGGATTTTTAAGAGCGTAAAATCTCTCAGTAGGCTATGCCTTCCTTCGGAGGGTAACTAAAGCCGGCGGACCCATGTCATAGATTTATGGCAGGAAAAAGAACCTTCCACTAATTACACTTGTCGAAGCTAAAATGTGTAGGTTAGTTTGATAACGCTCTATTAGTTCCAACGTTCGCCACCGGGAGCAGACTACGATGGCATTTAGTATCCACGTCCGCAGCTAGGTGTCGTGGATGGTAGCATCTGGTAGCAAAAGTAGGAACTACTTGGAAATATTAATCGGCTGCAGTCCATCTACCTGAATCACAGATAACACACACTAATACAGCCATTACAATTAACGCCGGTTATCAGACAGATTCTACACACACCCAAAGTACACGGGGCTACTTGACCACGTTGTCGCAGCCCCTAAACTAACGAACCAACCAACCAGTTACTAACATAGATGTCCTCAGAAGAGCAAAATGTGATCTTCAGCTTATGTCTACTATTAAGTATAGATAACTGCCTATTTAGGTCATGTAGGCTACTTAGAGGCCAAAATATCAATTGCTTCGACCAATACTACAAGACAAAATAGATGGCAGACGAGCGCGTGGCAGAAGACAGATGTCCTGGCTTTAGAATATCAAGGAGTGTTCACGGATTCGATCTGTTGAAGAATTGTTCCGGCTTGCGATGGACAGAGGCGCCCTTTCCATGATGATCGCCAACGTTCGGGGGACCGAACACGGTTTTTAGCCTACTTACATTTTGCAACAAGAGGTTCCGTTACGAACTAAAGAGCCTACTTTTCTTAAAATTAAGATTCATGCCAATGATGAATCTACAGTATATGAACCTATCTAGAATAATGACGAAATTAAGTTGGTAATATCGAAATGTTTAATTAGTTAGAAATTTACCTGGTATAATGTAGCCTAATTGAGCACTACAGTTGGCAGCCCTGGTGACTGAATATACTCTTAGTTCCATCTCCTAAGGTACAGAATTTGGTTGAAGTCCAATGGAAGTTACATTCAGTTAGACATAGGAACTATCAGCACGCGTAAACACATGTTGGCAACAATGTCATGAGTGTGCTGATTAGAAATAATCTGAAATATTATGATATCTTGTTGTGCGAATTTTGGATGAAATCCATTTGTTAGTATAGAAGTTACATGTATTTTAAAATTGAACCTATCAGCAGGCATAGAATCATGTTGGCAGCACTGACTTATATTAATTACTCCAAATTAATCTAGAATGTCAGGTGCTATACGTGTGCAAGGTATTGTGCCCTTTCAGCAAGAAATATGCAAATCACAGTATGCCAGCATTGCTCAATTCGGGATTTTCGGGGTTGTAGTATGTTCTCCCACTCTGTGACTTACACATTTTGGATTAAATAGAGGATACACTTGCAAAAATAAAAACAAAATCAACTCCTATTTTACAACATTTAATTAACCAAAAATTATGGCGCTACAAACAATAAAACAAATAAACTACTGACCAATATCTATCTACTTGTTCAAAGTGAACAAGGAATAACATAAGAATTAAACAAATATTATATTAAAACACATGGTTTCCTTTAAAACCAACAATTCATAATTATTTTTACTTCCATAAAGTATCTATCTTAAAGTTCCATATAACTACGAGCTCCTTTGGCTCGATACTTTCTATAATACCGGTGTCATTCTTTTATACACCTCAATAACTCTCTTTATATTTTCTTATCATCAAAACAAATATATAATTACATTTAAAGTACATGTTAACTCTCTACTTAAATATTTGGGCATTTCACATGTTCTCAGCATTTACCAATCTCTCTCAAGTTTTACAAATTCACCATAGTGATCGGGAAAATACTTGTGTACTCCAGAGTTATAAAGATTACTTGACAAAGTCAAAAACTATGATTACTCCCGGAATCTAGTTATCTTCATTTAACTCGTGGAATCCTACTTCCATACAACATTACAATAGGGATTGTTATTTATTTTATTTGTGTTATAAGACCATTATCACATAAGAAAACTACGATCTGAACTGGCAAGCGATAATTTCATCTACAAGGACCTCGGTTCAATTCCCGGGTCATTAACAACTTTAAACACTCACGGTGTATTCATTCCTTCTTACAGACGGCCTTCACCAACCCTCCTGCTATTAGGGTCAGACCGTATACTTGAATGAGATTTATGACTGGGAGGGTGACTTCCCGTCTAGTCTACGGTTGGAGCTCTCCTCAATGCTTTTAAAACAAATCTTTCTTTCTTTTCAATTCTCTGGGGAGACCTGGCCTTTTACTTCACTTGTTTCCTTTCAACAACATTTTAGGTTCATAAACCACTTTCCTAACCTTGGCATTTATTAATTATGAAGGGTCTTCATTGATTGGGAAGAGTAATACACGTTTCACGACGAATAATTAGGGGCTTCAACAACAAGAGGATTCTAGGTTCGAATCTCTTAACATGCCTCAGGAACCATTCCCACATTGGAGGACTTATACAAAATGCGATTTAGGGTCGGCCGTGGCCTACATGACCTACGCTCATAATACCATACATTTGCTCCCTTTTACAACATAAATAACACACAAATGGCCTCGTGATCTTTGTCACTATTGGAGGACTTACAACATATCTCAATTCACCGCAATCAACTACCCCTCATAAGTAATTTACCAAGTACTTTTTAAATTCTACGCGTTCCTAGCGTGACATTTTATTTTAATTGCGCTCCATTGCGCTATACATTATTTTACGGCCTAGCGTCTTCCAAAGAACTGATAAATTCCATATTAACAATTGATACATATCTCAATTTTTATATTGATCTTTTCCTTTGACAATAATCGCTCTATTTTAAGAACATGCATTAACATCATGTCTTATACTTTTATTAAGGCTCCAACGTTCTTATTTTCATATCATTCAATTTAATCTTTATTTATATTTCCTTTATATTATTATTATTATTATTAATACGCTTGCTTTTATAACATTCGTCAAATACACTGACATTTTATTTATACATTTCCTCTACAGGATTTATTCTTTCACATAATTCTTTATAATTTCTCAAATTCTATTTTTGTTCAGACCGCGTTCTTATTCTGTAATTAGTTATTTAGAAACATCCCTTTTACTCAAAAACTCCGGTGGATTTGTACACAAACACTCCCCCGACACCAAAACATAATGAAAATCTTTACTCACATGTTTAAGGTCGTTTCTTGACCTTTCTCCTCGTGCGATGCGTCATTTTAGCCCACCTTTTTAAATTACTCCATCTTGTACAAATTCATTGTATGTACAGACATATCTTGACACATATTTAACACGTATACATTTAACACTAATAACATTTTAAATACACTGGTGTATCCGTTTAGAACACACAATAAAAACACTGAAAATATATTACTTTTAACACAAATCTTGATATATTAACACTTCACAAATTCTGATCACTAGGCCGCTATTTAGCCTATCACACGTGACCTCTTGACCTCCCGTCTCCAAGGGTGAAATTTAGTAATGTCGGCTTCCTATCCTCTCCGAATATGAAAGTCTCGAATCATCTACTTCCTCCCTGCATTAGCACTCCTTCGAATCCCGTTCCTGACGATCTGCTATTTCTCTAACTTGAACGGCTCTCCTTGTAGATCCTAATTATTGATCTTAGCGAAAGTCTGTTCTGTTCACGGTCCCCTCGATAGCCTATCGGTGACCTATGGATTTTTAGCAACTAATACTTCTCGAGTCTTAGTGCTTTTGAATAGTTCGTCTGCTTTCTTGAAACATGTCTATAGTTTCCTTTCTTCTTCGCTTATTCGGTTCTCGCACTTCTAATCTTCTAGAATACTTACGAACCTTATTTTCTCTGTCTTTCCCTGCTCGGGTTCTTTAAATTTGATAAACTGTTTATCTCGCTGTTACGGTACTTCCGTACGTTATGATACTTTTGGTCGTTTACTTAAAGACCTATCGCCCTGAGTCCTACGTTCGCAGCCTGCTTTGACTGTATTTTATGAACTTTTCACTGTAAATTTTATACTGTCGGACCTAAATCCTGTAACTAGGATTTTCCTAATTTTCAACACGACGATACTGTAATTTTACTTCTTTGCAACTCCCTACGGATCACGTAAGTTATTGATACCGCGACGCCCGTGGCTGTCGGATATTTTCTATGCGATGTAATGCAGCGTTTTCCCCTCAAGGAGTACTGGAAAACTGCCTTCGATGTGTTATAGCGTGACGCCCCCTCACGTCGGAATACTGCTTCGGTGTCTGATGTAGCACAGTGACGCGCCCTCCGGCCGTTTGATAACTGCATGTACTGATACAGCGTGACGCCCCCCTGGGCTATCGGAAACTGCATGATTGGTCTGGCTTGGCCTGGACTTTTATACTCTTTAGTCACAAAAAGATAAAATCCTAGTCCTTTTCGTGACCAACTTTTGAAATAATTGTCGTACAATTATAAAAATTATATCTCCAGAAAGCTCGTCATCCAAACGTCAAATGATCTCACTGCGCATAAGAATCGATCGTGCATTTCGGAGATATTAATTAATTTGTAGTCTTCAGCTGCGTGGGTGTTGCTGTTAATTTTTAAATTCCCCACTCCTCTGGTCTCAGTGAATCCCCAATGACGTATGCTGCGTTTGCAGTTCTTTCCTGTGCAATTATTACAAGCTATTTCTTTACACAAAAATCTCTAATCCGAAATGATTCACAGTACTGTATTTATTTACTTATTTTTATTCCTGCAAATGGGTTAAATTTAATTATTCTTCTACTGGCACAGCGGCGCTGTTGCCATTTTACTGCAAGCTAAGCTGGATTTCCGAGTCACGCTTCTCTGTCTTACAGTGAAAACTTTCCACTCGTTCTATTAATATCCATGACCCGCTCCTTCTCAATGAGTCAAGAGGCATGATCTCATCTTCTGAACACCTGGTCCGGTGGCTTGCGCAACGTTATGCTAGAATCCTTGCTTGAAATTTCTCTATGTTCCCTTAGAGACTGTATGTATCTTTCCTTCCTTTCACAAAATACATGGATTCGACCCCCTTTGAGCCAATGGTACATGGGTTCAGTATAGAGCTGTTGGCTTGCATACTTTCTGAAATATTGATATTAGGGTAAAAAAATATAGACAGCATTTATTAACAGATGGCAGCCCTGATTGGTCTTAAGAATACTTAGTCATATCTGTTATATTACACATAGCACGTACGAAATTTGGTTGAAATCCAACTGATAGTAAAGAAGTTACATGTATTCAAAAATTGGTCCTATCAGCAGGCTTAGAATCATGTTGGTAGAACTGACGTATATAAGTTACTCCAAATTAATCTAAAATGTCAGGTACTATACGTGTGCACAGTTTAAAGTTGTCGGCTTGCATACTTTCTGATATATTGGTATTTGGATAAAAAATAGAGATAACAATTATTAACAGTTGGCAGCCCTGGTGGTTCTTAAGAATACGCTCAGTCATATCTGTTTATGTACACATATTACATACAAAATTTGCTTGAAATCCAATTGATAGTGTAGACGTTATATGCATTTAAATATTGGACCTATCAGAAGGCTTAGGCTAAAATTATTTTGGCAACACTGGCATGTATGGCCTCCTGGAAATTAAACTGAAATGGTATTATCTACATGTGTGCCAATTTTGGAATAGTTCCCTTGCATACCTTCCAAGATATCCAACATGGAGCTCAAACTTCTAGTTCGTTTGACATCAATTCCAAATATGGGTGTGAGATATTCCGGTAGCCTATACATCTTTACTCATACTAAATTTGGTTTTGATTGCTGCAGCCGTTTAGAAGTTGATAGGGGGGACACACACACACAGCCTGACAGACAGACAGACAGACAGACAGACAGAAGGACAGACAGACACACACACACACATTTTCCCGGATCGATCTCATCAGTCTACTATTTCCTCATTTTTGCAAAATGTGAAAAGTAGGCTAAAAATGAGGAAAAAGTAGACAAATGGGATCGATCCGGGCAAATGTGTGTCTGTCTGTCTCTCCTTCTGTCTGTCTGTCTGTCTGGCTGTGTGTGTGTGTGTCCCCCTATGAACTCATAAACGGTTGCAGCAATCGAAACAAAATTTGGTAGGAGTAAAGATCTATACCTGAATATCTCACTGCTGTATTTGAAAATGATGTCAGTGCTACCAACTGCTGAAAAATCACAATTGAAATATTTGAGCTCCATGTTGGATATATTGAAAGGCATGAATGGGAGCTATTTCAAAATTGGCACACGTATAGATAATAATATTTCTGTCTAATTTCCAGGAGGCCATACATGGCAGTGTTGCCAAAATGATTATAAGCCTGCTGCTAGGTCCAATTTGTAAACGCATATAACTTCTACACTATCAATTGGAATTCAACCAAATTTTGTATTCTTAAGGGCCAACAAGGGTGCCAACTGTTAATAAATGCTCTCAATGTCTTTTATCCAAATACAAATATGTCAGAAAGTATGCAAACCGACAGCTTTTAACTATGCACACGTATAGTACCTGGCATTCTATATTAATATGGAGTAACTTATATACGTCAGTGCTACCAACATGATTCTAAGCCTGCTGAGAGGTCCAACTTTAAATACATTTAACGTCCATGCTATCATTTGGATTTCAACCAAATTTCGTATGTGCTATGTGTACCGTAACAGATATGACTATGCGTATTCTTAAGAGCAACCAGGACTGCCAACTGTTAATAAATGCTGTTTCTATTTTTGTTACCCTAATATCAATATATCAGAAAGTATGCAGGTCAATAGCTCTAAACTTTGCACACGTGTAGTACCTGGCATTCTAGATTAATTTGGAGTAACTAATATACGTCAGTGCTGCCAACATGATTCTAAGCCTGATGATACGTCCAATTTTAAAATGCATGTAACTTCTATTTTAACGAATGGATTTCATCCAAAATTGGCACATCAAGAGCTCATAATATTTCAGATTAATTCTGACCAACACTGGCATGACATTGTTGCCAACATGATTTTACGAGCACTGATAGATCCAATGTCTAACTGCATGTAACATTCATGCTATACATCGGACATCAACCAAATTTTGTATTCTGTACTTTAAGAGATGGAACTAACACTATATTCCATCACCAGGACTGCCAACTGTAGTGCTATATTAGGCTGCATTATACCAGGTATATTTCGAACTAATTAGAAATTTCGATATTACCAACTTAATTTCGTTATTATTCTAGATAGGTCTATATAGATTGGCATGAAATTTAAATTTTAAGAAAAATAGGCTCTTTAGTTCGTCACGGAACTTCTTGTTTAATTATCGTATGGCGTTTAGTGCCGAGAGTCTCCGAGGACATATTCGGCTCGCCAGAGGCAGTAGCTGCTTCAAGCGGACACCACTAGGGTGAGCTACAATTTCCGTTCAATTTCAAGTAGTTCCAACTTTTGCTAGCAGATATAAATAATGCCTAGTGGTGAACGTTGGAACTTTGATAAAGCGTTACAACGAAATCTAACCTAGAAATTTAGCTCCACACAAGTTTAGTCTGTGGAAGGATCTTTTACATGCCATAAATCTATGACATGGTACCGCCGGCTTTACTTCCCCTCCGAAGGAAGGCATACTGAAGGATAGGTTATGAATATTCCCAAATGAGAATATGATGTAATTTCCGTTTGAGCAGATGAATTATCAATTAATATGATAAAATTGGTCCGGTCAACTCAAACATAAAATGACAGCGTTTCGCCCCAGTGTGCCGTTGGGCTCGTCAGTTTGATGAGGTGTGTGTGTACCAAATGACGAGCCCAACGGCACACTGGGGCGAAACGCTGGCATTTTATGTTTGAGTTGACCGGACCAATTTTATCATATTAATTGATAATACTGAAGGATTTTAACGCTCTTAAAAGAATCAGACGATTTGGCCGGGTTTGAACCCGCTTTCTTGGGCACAGCAGTTCAGCATGCTACCGAACACGGTACTTGAAGAAGAAGAAGAAGAAGAAGAAGAAGAAGTTCCTAAGCAACAGAAGTGTCCTACTTCCTTTAGCATTTTACCTGCCAATTGAGATATAGGCAAGCGTCTTTTATTTCACTTACTCCTCTTTCTAATCAATTTTAATGTATATAATAATTATAACTGGGGTACACCTGTACCCCACTTGGTATTAAGAAGGTGGTTCGCGATGTTCCCTACTGAGCTGTATGTATCTGTTACATCCTGAGCTGAAAAAAATGAGCATGCTCAGAAGTACCCGGCATCCTTCGTGCTCAACTAATGCGGTCGGGTTTCTAACCCCATAAATGAAACAAGATAATCATTTCGCAGTGGTTATCAGTGCGAGGTCCGATAGATATTCCCTTGCTGACAACAAACCACAACTGAGAGAGGCTATTTCCAGACGTACCACTTCAGGAATTGCGTCTATTACAACAGTTCATTGAGTGTACCAAATGGAATCGGAATGTGGTCTGCAGTCAACACCGTTGGGGGCCATGGAATTGCGGAATTCCCTTTAACTCCCCCAATCCCCACTCCTCAACCCCCTCAAGCACATTCTGTTATTGGCTTCGGTTTCTCATGACGTCAGCACCTCCACATTGACCACCATACACACTGGCCAACAAAAATCAATCGTATCAAGAATATCGATTTCAAATTATTTATTAGTAATAATAATAATAATAATAATAATAATAATATCGTATGGCCTCGGGTGTCGAGTGCAAGCTTTGTTATTTGACTCCCAAAGGGTAGTTTGCATGTCGAATTTCGTTGATCCTTGAAGCACTATGAAAGTCAAGGAGGTTAGATGTCTCCTTGAACACTATAGCGCTTTCTAGTAGAGAAATGAAGAACTTTGTGTTGGTGGTAACTCCCGAGATAATTTTTTCCGTTATGAACACGGACTGTCACCTCCGTAGCGTAGTGGTCAGCATGGTTAGCTGCCGCCCCGGAGGTCCTGGGTTCAATTCCCGGCTCTGCCACGAAATTTGAAAAGTGGTATGAGGACTGGCACGGGGTCTACTCAGCCTCGGATGTTCCAAATGAGTAGAGGGGGTTCGATTCCCACCTCAGCCATCCTCGAAGTGGTTTTCCGTGGTTTCCCACTTAGTCTTCGGGCAAATGCCGGGATGGTACTGCACCATTATTCATAAAAGGGCTTAAGTACAGACATGGTTACAGTATTTTGGGAACACCCTGTAACTTCCTAACTTGCCTCTGAAGTCGATCATAACAGCTGGTTTGCAGCGAGAAAAAGCCATGCTATCATGAAAGAGATCGGCAGAGCTCGTGTTTCCGACGAGAAATCCGAAGCTCATCGATAATAACCATGTTGACTGTGTCTAACACCATATCGATCGATTCACCTGAGAGTGATTAATACAAATTAATGCATATTTAGCGCTTTTTGTAAGCAGATACATGTGTCTATATGTACGTCTCCATGGCAGAAAGCCATTATTAAGAAAGTCATTATTAAGAAAGTATGAAGAACAGAAGATGCTATGTTAACTCACTGCTGATCACGTTACGACTGCGATATATTTCGTATCGAGTCATGACGTGTGAAGGAGTGGGGGGGAGCAGATGTGAGACTCAGGCGACCTCGTGCAGAGCACAATGTGTATAGAACTTGACAGCGTAGAGGGTTGAGCTGGAAATCAGTGAAAGTAAAATCGCCAGCTAACGGGAGTTGTAAAACGTGTGACCGTGCTGAAGTGTATTCTAGTTCGTGAAGCATTCTACGTGAAGTAGAAACGTGTTTAATAGGGCTCAGACATGATCTTAAACATGTAATAATTTACCTCTGTGACTGTGTGTCTACAGCAATTAACGGGCCATGCGGATGGATACTTTTATAACCACGACCGCGAGCTCAGCCGTGATGTGTCACGAAACTCTGCATATAAACCGTCGTGGAAATGCAGCCTAGATTTGATTCACTCTTCACTGTGATTATTCTTTTTGAAAAGAGTACATTCTCAAGCAAGGTGTCAAGGGGAAGGGACAATATGAAGCTTATATCCACTACGATGGTAGGCTAAATTGATTTAAGAATACTGCATTAGCAGGGTGCAGCGGGGACTTGTCGAAGGCAACTTTCATTTGGCATGAAGTGTGCACGCGACTCTCGTGTCGAGAGGGACCGCGTCGACCCTCGTGAACTTGTTCACACGCGCGTTCTCATATTGGAACTTGTTAGTGACGGTTCGAATTCACCTTCGCGTCGTGTCGAGTTGATAAACTGTGTGCGGTCCTTCCGTTGGTGTTCGAATATGTATGGGAAGATATCGCCAGGATATGTTGGAACTATTTCGACCGACCGGGTGTTGTTCGAGCCTGGGAGGACTTTGGTTCGTTCTATGGAAACCCAGTTGAAGTCCAGCATATTTTCTGTTGGTTTGGAGCTGATTATGGCTAACGATATCCTTTTTTCCTCATCTAGATTCGCCAAAGGTACTGATCACTTCAACTTGTTACAGTAGTGTAGCGTGGACATTTATAAATACCACTTTGCCATATTTGATTTTGTAGTTTAAATGGTTCAGTAGAAAGTGCAGGTTCGATGTTCATTTCGAAACTGACCTTCTATGATGCCAGGATTTTGACTCATAAAAATGAGTGCATCCTTTGTGTAATTTTGATGAATAAATTAATAATTTCAGTAGTATTTTACAGTATTTAACTAATATGCTCATTCTTATTTGTCGAGAAGCAAATGTAGGAAGAAGATTTACAGTTTTTCTTGTGTAAGAACATTTTTTAGTAACGCAACTTTCTTTTGAGAACGTTGGTTGAGTTTTCATATTCTAGTGCATTGTTCTTTAAGCACTTTCGCTTGGATTATCGTATTCTTTAGAGGGGAATTTTCCTTTTCGTATTTTGATTAAGATACTAGGAAGTTTTCGGACCCAGTTATTCTAAATGTTACTTCGAGTCCTTGGACTATATTTTCTTCAGTTTTTTTTTTTTATAACAGATTTAACTTGTGTTTTCTGAGCGTGATTTTCGAAATGGATTGCCTAATGGGTCATTAGTCGCTTAGCCTTTGTTGCTAACCTAGATCCATGCTGTAGGTCTAATCCATCGACATTTTCGCGTTCGGGAAATTCAGGGAGGATCTTATTTTGAGATTGAATTTATCTTTATAGATCTCTTTACAACCTCAGTTTGTGTGGTTGGGCAGCGTTATATACAGTTTATATATATTTTTTTTTTGAAGTGAACACTGGATTAAATTGATATCATTGCCTTTAGTGCAATAGTTTTTTCTATTAAGAGGGTATTTGAACGACATCCAAATTTGCGAGGATAATCCCAGGGACAACTTAATATAAGTCATACGTTTAAGAATTATGGATTTTGTAATGAATCAATGTAAGGCAAGTTTTTAAAGTTAGGTGGAATATTTCTGAAATCCACTGGGCTTTGTTGGTAATCTGTTACGGGATCATATTTTTCGAGTTCAGGATTTTTACCATAAACAGCTGATTTGCATAATTGTGGATTTATAACAGTAAGGCTCCTATTATAGGTGCATATTGGTCTTTAGAGAGGCATATACTATGAGTAATGTCTTTGTGTTTAAGTATATTGATGCAATGCTTTGTAGAGCATATTTTTCTTGTTGAGGATTGAGCTAGGTGTGCCAATCAGGATTAGATTGATTGGGGTTTTAACCCAGAGAGGTGTTGTTTTAACCTAGTATGGTTAATATTTGGTCATTGTGAACTTTATCGCTGTTATCGTGAAAATGCCTGTGTGAAGATTAATATTTTTCCGAGCAGTATTGTTGGGGAATCTTGAGTGGATATTCGGTTAAATATTTCCAGTAAAACTAATATAACAATTTTGTCATAAGATGTATGTTTAAAAAGGAAACCGATAACTATTTAAGACTGACTTTACAATTAATTTTTGCTTAGCTTAACTGTTCGGCAGAATTTCCCTAAAACAAGAATTGAAATAATATTAAACAGAAAGGAATGTCGTGACTTCAAGTCAGTAGGAAGAGAATAATTGAAATTATTCTGGAATTTTGTGTAAATTATATTCTGTAAATAGGCCATATGAATTTCTTCATTCAATAACAAGAACATATAAAGTTACTGAAGATGTCGTGTAGGATTAGTAATTATAACCAGGATATTTGTGTATAAGATGTTATTTCCGTTAAGGAACCGAAATTAATTTAATGTATTCAAGTCTTATAATATTTCTCTTTTTGTGAATGCTTACCCTATGGGATTGATCATCATTATTATTATTAATATGCCTTATATTTTAATCAGCTAAAAGTTAGTTGTGACAATGGGTAATATTTTTTTTTTGGAAGATAATCCAATATAATCAATGAGATTTTTTTTTTTGATTGGTCGTGGTATCGACGAAATTGATATTCTTCTGTCTTGTTTATTCTTACAATAAATCACTTTACTACTTGGTTTTAATTATTGCGTGATGCTTTATAGAGGTGATGGAAGGGTGTATTAAGGGGACCATCGCTAGGTATTTTAGTGTTTACCACACCTTTGAGATTCTTTCTTCCTCTTGAAGAATTCTCGTGTTTTGAGCTAGTCTTTTCTTTTTCTGAGCCTTGGTCAGTCTTAATACATCCTGTTAGGTATTCGAGTGGCCCTATTTTCCCTGTGTCTGTTGGTAGAACTTGGGGGGTCTTTAGAGCCGGGGCATTTTCAGGTTCTACGATCCAGCTGCTATCCAGGGATTCAACAGGTATTGGTAGGTAAAAGGGTACATTAGGTGGCGCCCAGCTCAGGGGCTTCGAAAAACTGGAATACCAGAGCGAATACCAGGGAGTTGAATGCCATAATTCTGCCAAAATTGAAACTGAAAGTACAAAGTGGAAATTAGTTTTATGATCATGTAACACAGATCGCGAATTGGAACACCGTGTTTCTTGTGTGACTATGAATCAAGGCGATAAAATAATGGTGAACCAATATTTTGGCACGAACTATTGGAATTCCTATGGAACAAAGCAATTACGAGGATACTCGAGCTACTTGACCCACAAGTGGTATTGCAACCATTATTAATTTTTATTTTATTTTATGTATTGGAGTGGTGCCACACGCTTTGTTAATAATTTGTTCTACTTGTTTCCGGCTGATGATCATTGCTGACATCATTAAAAATAGAAGTATTTGTAGTAAATTTAAAATTTAAGTAATGGTAGAATCATAGACCTTCACCGATATAAACCAACACGCACTTGTATATGGTCGATCCCAAATGAAATGGGGCACTTTGTGTTTAGACATAAGTTTATTTTAAGGTAACGCCAGACAATAAGAATGAGCATATATGGTAAATGGTGGTTGTTTGTAGATGTTCTCGCTGTGCTTTGTTGGTGTGGTATTCTTATTTCTTGTGAAGTGTAGTGAAGCATGTCTGAAGGTAATATGGTGACTGTTGGTGACGTTAAGAAGATGTTTGAAATTCTTCAACATAAAATGGACAATTTGAATCAGGACATTGAAAATATTAAGGTCCAAACTAGATCTGCATTAGACCATATGTCTGAAACTGTGCAGGGTGCAGTTGCTGAAGGTATCAGGGGGGAAATTGATACTATGCAATCCTCATTGAAGGCTATCAATGACAGTTCTAAAAGGGTAGAAAAGAAGGTTACCAGTGTAGAATCTAATATCGAAGATATCCAGGATGATAATAGAAAAACTCAACTAGATATCAGTACATTACGGGCTAATGTTGGCCTGGTACAGGTTGCCCAAGAAAGAATCCAGAATAGTCAAACTTCAATGCAAACTAGTCAAACATCAATCCAAACAGATCTTAACAATATGCAAACTAGTCAAACATCAATCCAAACAGATCTTAACAATATTCAGACTAGTCAAAGGGGAATTGAGGAAACTGTAAAGGATGTAAACTCTAATGTAAGGATTATGCAATCCCAAATCAATGATTTAAGAACAGATGTGGGATTAATAGAATCCAGTCAAAATAAAATGGAGCTAGAGGTCCGAAAAATCGAATCTAGTCAAAATCAGACGGAGGTTAAGTTAATGGAGCTAGAAAAATCTAATAAAGAATTTCAAGTTGAGATTAGACTAGACTTTGAAAAGAGTGTGAAGCTCAGTAAAAAAAATTTAGAAGCACTTCAGCTGCAGTTTTCCCATGACACTAATCAGACCCAGAACAGCCTGGAACAGTTGAAATGTGAAATGGGGACACTCCGAGCTCAAGTCACTGATCATACGAAACTTCTCAGGGATGATTTTGACATCGATTTGAAAGGGATCATAAGTGATAATATTGTAACATTTCGTCAAGATATTATGAAAATTAATGAGGAATGTTTTAAAGTTGAGAAATCTAAGCTAGAATCTAAACTTGCCACTGGTCTTGCAACTAATAGCAAAGACATAATAAATGTTAGGGAAGATCTAAGCAAAAGAATGGATGGAATTCAAAATACTCAGGTTAATAACATATCCGATTTAGAGAAACGTATTAACAGTGTTGAAACTAAAGTCGACCAAAGTAAGATAGAGTTAAATGAGGTCAGGGAGAAGAAAACTTCCGAGATTAATGAAATTAGAAAGGGTCTCGAGCAAATTAATCTAGAGGGGCATATCAATTTAGATACTCTAAAAGATCAATTGCGATCACTTTTACAGTCCGATTTTCGAGTTCTAGTTGAACAACCTGAAGTGATAGTACCTGATGGTAGGGAAAGGATGATACAGGAATCTTCCAACAACGAACCCAACGTTCGGCTCAGTCAAATGGAACATTCGAGTCCCATTCGAACAAGCAGGGAAACTTTTAGTTCTCCGAACCCCAACGTAGGCGTGGGTGACTATACTTCGAAATCATCGGAAAGGACACCGAATGTAACCATAATACGAAATTTTGATGACAAACCTAGGAAGTTTAGCAATTTGGATGGAATGACACCAATCGAATTTGTCAGGACATTAAGAGATTACTTTTTGGAGTCACATGTGCCACGTGAGCGTGAGCTACGTATGGTGGAAAGGTTTCTCACCGATGCTCCGTTACAATGGTTCAGGGCTTTTCGTTACACATTTGACAACTTTGAGCAGTTTTCGGAAGCCTTCATACAAAGATTTTGGTCGATCGAGGTCCAACAGAATGTGAGATCAGAAGTCTATTCACGCAAGTACTCCAGTACAGGACCAACCAGCTACGCTGAATACTTTGCGTGTCAGTTAGCAAAACTCCGTTTTCTTCAGCCGCCGTTAACACAGGAAGAACTCCTTGAAGCTATCTCACGTCAATTGCCTGCGGAAGTAAGGAAATCAATTATTTCTTCCGGAGTATCGTCTTTAACGTCGTTAGATGACCTGTTACGTCGATTAGATCACATGAGTATGATGACGCAACCTACTATAGTCAAAAATGCCAGGCAGGAATCGAAAGTTGTAAACGCGGTAATGATGAACCGTACACAGCAGACGGATCGTTTCGAACAAAGAAGAGATGATAGAATAGGTCCTATTAGAAATACCCATCAGGAAGAGAGGAGATGGGAAAACCAACGTAGGGACGCCCAGGAGAGGCCTTGGCAACGTCGCTACGAGGAGAGAAATTTTTATCGAAGAGATAATGATCGAGACCGGAATGATCATCGAGAAACGCCTTATGATAGGAATTACAGATATGATCAAAATAATCGAGATAACAGATATAATAGGAATGATAGAGATACCCGAGACAATAGAGATAACAGATACAATAGGAATGATAGAGATACCCGAGACAATAGAGATAACAGATATAATAGGAATGATAGAGATACCCGAGACAACGGAGATAATAGACAAAATCAAGGGTACTCAAGATACAACAATTATCGAACGGAGGCGTCCGATAAAAAAGTGCAACAGGAGAGGCTCAAGAGAGGGCGAGATAAGTCCACGGAGGTTGGACGAAGAAAATCGAAGGAAAGAAAGGATGAAAATCTAGATAAGTCACAACCCAGTACTAGCAGAGAAGGTCGGAGTTCAGAAAGAGCTCCGGATCGAGAAAAAAAAACGCCAATTTCCGGGCGAAATTAATAACTGACGTTGCCACGCATTCCTCTGATATCACGATTTTTGAAATATTTGAAGCTACTGACGAAGACCTTCTATTTGAACCAGAAACGAAACCGAGAGGAAGGATAGTTGAACTTCCCGTTATTGATATACTAATTGGTCTACAACATTGTAAAGCCTTGATGGACACAGGTGCTATGATCTCTATAGTTGACGAGGACTGTTTTGAGAGATTGAAACCAGAAAATCAATTTACCATTCTTCCAGCATCTCCAACAAAAATTCGTGGGATATTTAAGGATAAAACTATGAAATGCAAAGTGCAGATTCTAATGAAATTCTGGATCAATGAGAGAAGTTATGAACATATTTTCATAGTCGTTAAGAATATTAATTTTGACGTCATACTAGGCATCGATTTTATTACTCAAGCTAGAGCAATCATCGACATGGACAAAGGAATAATAAGATTCAAGGAAGAAAGTACAGAGGATGTAGTGATGGAGGAAATGGATGGAAACGAAATTAATAGAGATATCCCTAGAATGGAAATCCTAGATCACGTGTTATGGCAGAAATTAGCAAGTTCGCGAGAATTTACTGTCCTGAGGATCATGCGAGCTGGGTGAAGTTCATCCCACTCATGGAAAGATGCATGAATTCCACATTCCATGAGAGCTTATCAGATATACCTATGGTTGTTCACCATAATAAGAGGCCAGAAAGAGCCTGGACAGAGATCGTGAGATTTCTACCTAAGGACAGGGAGCCTACAGTCCAAGAAAGAATTAATTCAGCTAGAGAAAGCTTGATGGATGCAGCCGAGAAGCGGCATAAACGAATCAGAAATAAAAGATATCGGCCACCGATGAGAGTAGGCGAGATGATTCTCGTCAAGAAACCGACGAAAGCAGATGTGGCTAAGAAGCAATTCACCAAGTTTTCCTATGTCTTCCACGGACCCTATAAGATTGCTAGGTCGTTCGGAAATAATTGTTATGAAGTAGTAAGCCTAAATGAAAGAGAAATGATAGGTCGTTTCAATGCAAAGAACCTGAAAAGATATGTGAAGAAGATAGACTGAGTGTTGACTGAATAATGCTACATATGCTGAGATTACCTGGAATGGTGTAAATAAAAGTTGAGGAGACTTTTATTTAAGGTATCAAAGGGAAAATGCACCATTATTCATAAAAGGGCTTAAGTACAGACATGGTTACAGTATTTTGGGAACACCCTGTAACTTCCTAACTTGCCTCTGAAGTCGATCATAACAGCTGGTTTGCAGCGAGAAAAAGCCATGCTATCATGAAAGAGATCGGCAGAGCTCGTGTTTCCGACGAGAAATCCGAAGCTCATCGATAATAACCATGTTGACTGTGTCTAACACCATATCGATCGATTCACCTGAGAGTGATTAATACAAATTAATGCATATTTAGCGCTTTTTGTAAGCAGATACATGTGTCTATATGTACGTCTCCATGGCAGAAAGCCATTATTAAGAAAGTCATTATTAAGAAAGTATGAAGAACAGAAGATGCTATGTTAACTCACTGCTGATCACGTTACGACTGCGATATATTTCGTATCGAGTCATGACGTGTGAAGGAGTGGGGGGGAGCAGATGTGAGACTCAGGCGACCTCGTGCAGAGCACAATGTGTATAGAACTTGACAGCGTAGAGGGTTGAGCTGGAAATCAGTGAAAGTAAAATCGCCAGCTAACGGGAGTTGTAAAACGTGTGACCGTGCTGAAGTGTATTCTAGTTCGTGAAGCATTCTACGTGAAGTAGAAACGTGTTTAATAGGGCTCAGACATGATCTTAAACATGTAATAATTTACCTCTGTGACTGTGTGTCTACAGCAATTAACGGGCCATGCGGATGGATACTTTTATAACCACGACCGCGAGCTCAGCCGTGATGTGTCACGAAACTCTGCATATAAACCGTCGTGGAAATGCAGCCTAGATTTGATTCACTCTTCACTGTGATTATTCTTTTTGAAAAGAGTACATTCTCAAGCAAGGTGTCAAGGGGAAGGGACAATATGAAGCTTATATCCACTACGATGGTAGGCTAAATTGATTTAAGAATACTGCATTAGCAGGGTGCAGCGGGGACTTGTCGAAGGCAACTTTCATTTGGCATGAAGTGTGCACGCGACTCTCGTGTCGAGAGGGACCGCGTCGACCCTCGTGAACTTGTTCACACGCGCGTTCTCATATTGGAACTTGTTAGTGACGGTTCGAATTCACCTTCGCGTCGTGTCGAGTTGATAAACTGTGTGCGGTCCTTCCGTTGGTGTTCGAATATGTATGGGAAGATATCGCCAGGATATGTTGGAACTATTTCGACCGACCGGGTGTTGTTCGAGCCTGGGAGGACTTTGGTTCGTTCTATGGAAACCCAGTTGAAGTCCAGCATATTTTCTGTTGGTTTGGAGCTGATTATGGCTAACGATATCCTTTTTTCCTCATCTAGATTCGCCAAAGGTACTGATCACTTCAACTTGTTACAGTAGTGTAGCGTGGACATTTATAAATACCACTTTGCCATATTTGATTTTGTAGTTTAAATGGTTCAGTAGAAAGTGCAGGTTCGATGTTCATTTCGAAACTGACCTTCTATGATGCCAGGATTTTGACTCATAAAAATGAGTGCATCCTTTGTGTAATTTTGATGAATAAATTAATAATTTCAGTAGTATTTTACAGTATTTAACTAATATGCTCATTCTTATTTGTCGAGAAGCAAATGTAGGAAGAAGATTTACAGTTTTTCTTGTGTAAGAACATTTTTTAGTAACGCAACTTTCTTTTGAGAACGTTGGTTGAGTTTTCATATTCTAGTGCATTGTTCTTTAAGCACTTTCGCTTGGATTATCGTATTCTTTAGAGGGGAATTTTCCTTTTCGTATTTTGATTAAGATACTAGGAAGTTTTCGGACCCAGTTATTCTAAATGTTACTTCGAGTCCTTGGACTATATTTTCTTCAGTTTTTTTTTTTATAACAGATTTAACTTGTGTTTTCTGAGCGTGATTTTCGAAATGGATTGCCTAATGGGTCATTAGTCGCTTAGCCTTTGTTGCTAACCTAGATCCATGCTGTAGGTCTAATCCATCGACATTTTCGCGTTCGGGAAATTCAGGGAGGATCTTATTTTGAGATTGAATTTATCTTTATAGATCTCTTTACAACCTCAGTTTGTGTGGTTGGGCAGCGTTATATACAGTTTATATATTTTTTTTTTTTGAAGTGAACACTGGATTAAATTGATATCATTGCCTTTAGTGCAATAGTTTTTTCTATTAAGAGGGTATTTGAACGACATCCAAATTTGCGAGGATAATCCCAGGGACAACTTAATATAAGTCATACGTTTAAGAATTATGGATTTTGTAATGAATCAATGTAAGGCAAGTTTTTAAAGTTAGGTGGAATATTTCTGAAATCCACTGGGCTTTGTTGGTAATCTGTTACGGGATCATATTTTTCGAGTTCAGGATTTTTACCATAAACAGCTGATTTGCATAATTGTGGATTTATAACAGTAAGGCTCCTATTATAGGTGCATATTGGTCTTTAGAGAGGCATATACTATGAGTAATGTCTTTGTGTTTAAGTATATTGATGCAATGCTTTGTAGAGCATATTTTTCTTGTTGAGGATTGAGCTAGGTGTGCCAATCAGGATTAGATTGATTGGGGTTTTAACCCAGAGAGGTGTTGTTTTAACCTAGTATGGTTAATATTTGGTCATTGTGAACTTTATCGCTGTTATCGTGAAAATGCCTGTGTGAAGATTAATATTTTTCCGAGCAGTATTGTTGGGGAATCTTGAGTGGATATTCGGTTAAATATTTCCAGTAAAACTAATATAACAATTTTGTCATAAGATGTATGTTTAAAAAGGAAACCGATAACTATTTAAGACTGACTTTACAATTAATTTTTGCTTAGCTTAACTGTTCGGCAGAATTTCCCTAAAACAAGAATTGAAATAATATTAAACAGAAAGGAATGTCGTGACTTCAAGTCAGTAGGAAGAGAATAATTGAAATTATTCTGGAATTTTGTGTAAATTATATTCTGTAAATAGGCCATATGAATTTCTTCATTCAATAACAAGAACATATAAAGTTACTGAAGATGTCGTGTAGGATTAGTAATTATAACCAGGATATTTGTGTATAAGATGTTATTTCCGTTAAGGAACCGAAATTAATTTAATGTATTCAAGTCTTATAATATTTCTCTTTTTGTGAATGCTTACCCTATGGGATTGATCATCATTATTATTATTAATATGCCTTATATTTTAATCAGCTAAAAGTTAGTTGTGACAATGGGTAATATTTTTTTTTTGGAAGATAATCCAATATAATCAATGAGATTTTTTTTTTTGATTGGTCGTGGTATCGACGAAATTGATATTCTTCTGTCTTGTTTATTCTTACAATAAATCACTTTACTACTTGGTTTTAATTATTGCGTGATGCTTTATAGAGGTGATGGAAGGGTGTATTAAGGGGGCCATCGCTAGGTATTTTAGTGTTTACCACACCTTTGAGATTCTTTCTTCCTCTTGAAGAATTCTCGTGTTTTGAGCTAGTCTTTTCTTTTTCTGAGCCTTGGTCAGTCTTAATACATCCTGTTAGGTATTCGAGTGGCCCTATTATCCCTGTGTCTGTTGGTAGAACTTGGGGGGTCTTTAGAGCCGGGGCATTTTCAGGTTCTACGATCCAGCTGCTATCCAGGGATTCAACAGGTATTGGTAGGTAAAAGGGTACAGTACTGAGACCGTATTTTGTAATGAGTTGGATCTATGTTGGACAGGTGTGTACTCAGGTGCATTCCTGCGGCGCTATTTGCACGGCACACAGCGCATGGATACTCTGTGGCGAGGTTAGGAGCAATTAGGCAGCCCGCTCTACTTCCTTGAGCACGTGCTTGTTTTAGTACAAGAGAGGTCTACAAAATGGAGACGGCAGTAACGTCAATCTGATGCAACATGATATACTTTGATATAGTAGCCATGAAACAGAATAGTAATTGACAAATGCATTATGTTTAGAGAAGAGGAAACTTGAGTGTATTTCACACATAAATAAATGCAGATAACAAAATATCAGAATATTATCGAACATGATCCCGTGTCGATATCGATAGTCAATATCGTTCCTCAACAAACAGCACTATGGGTTTCGCAGAGCAGTAAGCAAAGATCTGTCCAGGCAGAGACACGAGATTGCAATATACTTCGCTGGAAGTACGCCACTCATATCGTGCGCAAGCAACGCGGACGTGTATTTACTTAAAGTTAGACAGTTCGTACCGCAAATTTTTATGACTCAGCTTATTATAGCTGAAGACTGTGTTAAACTTCATCATCAGGTGCAGTGAACTTTGTATTCACCAGGACTTGTGTGAAATTTTCTATGCGAGTACAAGACTTTATTCTACAACAGTACAGTTTACAGCATACAAGCATACTATCATTATGACTTCAGAACAGAAGTTGATTGAACGGATACTTCACCAAGACATGACTGTCACTTATGGGCTAAAATGGAAAGCAGGAATGCAATGCAATAGTGGAATTGACTACTTAGGATGATCACCAGCACCAAACATGGATTATTATAACAGCAGAAAACTCTTTAAGAAGAGGCGGAAGACGTCTTGGAGAGGTTTATTGTACATTCATCCTGTAACTGCATGAAATATAATGGCATACAACGAATAAGCTCCAGCTATATCTTGGGAACGTGTGAGAGCGATGAACTTGTTTCGCGAACAGCTGTTTTTCCTTTTCAAACGTTCGGACTCGGGTTCGGTTCTCTACAAGATCCAGTCGTATCGAGGACTACGCGACCTGATGAACGAGGGTTCAGTTCCAGAACGAGGACAGTGTGTTTCTCGCATACTCCAATTTCAATCAGATGGCAACGTACAAGGTAGCTGACCACCCATTTTCATAGTAGACAGTAGAGACATACTCTAGAGTGTTCCTTTTCACCAATTTTTCTTAGTAGTTAGAAAATGCATTCCAGGGCTAGACCCGATTCTCTATCGCTTCTGTCTTGTAGTGTATTTTATTTTTGTAGTTAACATTAATATTTTATAATGCTATTTTTAGCCTACTTTCAATTTTTGCAAAAAATGAAAGTAGACTTATGAGATCACTACAGGGCGAAAAAAGGGTGTCTGTCTGTGTGTGTGTATGTGTGTGTGTGAGTCTGTGTGTGTGTGTGTGTGAGTGTGTGTACTCTGAATGTCTGTACCCCCCATATCAATTCGAACACGGTGAGCGCAAATTGAACGAAATTTGGTACAAAGGTAGCACTAGCAAAGGACACCTCAGTGTCATGTTTTATATCGCCGCCATCTTGACGGAAACGTAATGGCGGCCACACAAATGTTCAAAGCTTAAATCAAATTACGACTAACCTAATCATCCGATCTCTACCAAATTTTGCAACAACATACCTTTATGGGGGCAGCATCCTTTGACCAAACTAATAGGTCATCAGCCTAATAGTTTGCGGATGGCGGCCATCTTTGTGTGAAAATCGATTGCCCCTATTAACTCGAACACGGTGAAACCAAATGGAACGAAATTTGGTACAAAGGTAGTACTAGCAAAGGGCACCCCAGTGTCATGTTTTATATCGCCGCCATCTTGACGGAAACGTAATGGCGGCCACACAAATGTTCAAAGCTTAAATCAAATTATGACTAACCTAATCATCCGATCTCTACCAAATTTTGCAACAACATACCTTTATGGAGGGAGCATCCTTTGAAAAATCTAATAGGTCATTAGCCTAATAGTTTGCGGATGGCGGCCATCTTTGTGTCAAAATCGATTACCCCTATTAATACGAACACGGTGAAACCGAATGGAATGAAATTTGGTACAGAGGTAGCACTAGCAAAGGGCACCCCAGTGTCATGTTTTATATCGCCGCCATCTTGACGGAAATGTAATGGCGGCCACCCAAATGTTCAAAGCTTAAATCAAATTACGACTAACCTAATCATCCGACCTCTACCAAATTTTGCAACAACATACCTTTATGAAGGGAGCATCCTTTGACAAATCTAATAGGTGATTAGCCTAATAGTTTGCGGATGGCGGCCATCTTTGTGTCAAAATCGATTACCCCTATTAATTCGAACACGGTGAAACCGAATGGAATGAAATTTGGTACAGAGGTAGCACTAGCAAAGGGCACCTCAGTGTCATGTTTTATATCACCGCCATCTTGACGGAAACGTAATGGCGGCCACACAAATGTTCAAAGCTTAAATCAAATTACGACTAACCTAATCATCCGATCTCTACCAAATTTTGCAACAACATAACTTTATGGAGGAAGCATCCTTTGACAAATCTAATAGGTCATTAGCGTAATAGTTTGCGGATGGCGGCCATCTTTGTGTAAAAATCGATTACCCCTATTAATTCGAACACGGTGAAACCGAATGGAATGAAATTTGGTACAGAGGTAGCACTAGCAAAGGGCACCCCAGTGTCATGTTTTATATCACCGCCATCTTGACGGAAACGTAATGGCGGCCACACAAATATTCAAAGCTTAAATCAAATTACGATTAACCTAATCATCCGATCTCTACCAAATTTTGCATCAACATACCATTATGGAGGGAGCATCCTTTGACCAAACTAATAGGTCATTAGCCAAATATTTTGCGGATGGCGGCAATCTTTGTGTGAAAATCGATTCCCCCTATTAATTCGAACACGGTGAAACCGAATGGAACGAAATTTGGTACAGAGGTAGCACTAGAAAAGGCCACCTCAGTGTCATGTTTTATATCACCGCCATCTTGACGGAAACGTAATCGCGGCTTCCCAAATGTTAAAGGCTAAAATGTAATTACGACCAACCTAATAATCTAGTCTCTACCAAATTTTGCAACAACAAATCCTTATGTGGGAAGCATATTCTGACCAAACTGCTAGGTCATCAGCCCAATAGTTTGCAGATGGTGGCCAAGTATGTGTGCAAATCGATTCCCCCTATCAATTCAAACACGGTGAAACCGAATTGAACGAAATTTGGTACAGAGGTAGCACTAGCAAAAGGCACCTTAGTGTCATGTTTTATATCGCCGCCATCTTGTCGGTAACGGAATGACGGCCACCCAAATGTTAAAAGCTTAAATCAAATTTCGACCATCCTAATAATTTGATCTCTACCGGATTTTGCAACAACATGCCTTTTTGTGGAAAGCATCTTATGACTGACTACAAGGTCATCAGCCCAATAGTTTGCAAATAGCGGCCATGTATGTGTGCAAATCCATTCCCCGGATCAATTCAAACACGGTGAAACCGAATTGAATGAATTTTTTTACAGAGGTAGCACTAGCAAAGGGCAGCTCATATTCATGTTCAATATCCCTATAGCACGTTGTATTTTAACAAGCTACTACAACCAACATTCAATTATACTCCTTGAAAAGGACAAAGAGTTATAACCATACCTATGCATTTAGGAGAAAGTAGGCTATATGTTCTTTACTGAACATCTTGTTTATGCATTAATTCACTTCTTTTTCTTTCTAAATTTGAGCATTTAATGGAATTATACAACTTGTTGAGAAGATTAATATGAAGAGTAGGGAGAAGACTACGATAACTTTATATAAGAATAGTAGTTAGCAAGCAGATGACCAATACGCTACGTATACTTGAAGATTATTTGAATAGATTTTTCTACGAATTTCGATTTTGAATTTGAACACTTATGCATTTCATGCGAGTTTAATAATAGACGTGCGGGTCTATTTTTCATCAAGTGCAGTATAAATATGGAAACATGATGATTTATAGAGCAGATATTTGCGATTTATGGATTAATTTTGGCAATCTACAGCTTTTGAGTTCTGATTTTTTGGAGTTGTCTTAGACACAATTAGATCGTTCAGTTTCTATTTTGTTCATGATTCGTTTGTTGAACTCAATCCTGGTTAAGCGTTGGATTCTAATAGTTTTCGTGTACCTTCTTAAGAGAGGCTCATTACTATGGTGTAGAATCTTTCGTGTTTCTTTGGGTGAGGATCTCCAGTCGAGTTTTTGTCTAGTAGAGCTGAATCGTTCTTTTTACAGTGATCTATCCACAATTTCTTGAAATATATAGTTATGAATATTTATATTTTCGTTACAAAGCGAAATGATCATGTCGAAAATTCTCAAGCACTGTTATTTGAACAGCTGATTACATTATATTTGCCTTAGTTCTGATAAAAATTGTCCATGATACTTTTACTTATGTTAATTTGATGCACGATATTTTATGACTTTTTTGTAAAAGCTTATTTGAACTTAATGTTGTTTGGAAAAATGTTTACAAGCTATGGAGAGCTTGTCTATGAATGAAGCAACGTGTGTTTGCGAATTTGATTGTTATAATGAGATATTAGACATCAATGGATGATCTATGTCATTTTTCTGTCCAGTATAAATTAGCTATTGAGCTATGTCTGAATACAATTATGTGTAAATTTTGAACGTGCAGTATAGTCACGAATATTAACACTAGAAGGCTAGTATGAGGTTAATACATCCAACATTTAAGTAAAACAGCATTGTGATAATAGTTCTAGAATGGATTGTTCAAATTAATAACATTTGTTTTTGGAGAAAGGTTAATTGGAAAGACGAGTAATAATATTGATATAATCCTGTAATAATAACCACTAAAAGCTTTAGAGATAATAATAATAACATGAATAACTATGTGATTTAAAATGTTGTTAACATTTTTATGCTATGATAATGCATTCGATAAACTTAACCATTCGTCGAACATGCCATGATTTGACTTTAACTAATACTATAGAATTCTTATTGATGGAATCGAATGTAATACTGATGAAGAATTTGAACGTGTACAATAATGTATAAATGTAAATAATATCACAAACTTTGAGGATCATTTAAATATGTGACGAGTGTATATAATAATGTTTAAATATTTTTGAAACTGTCTCTACATGCGATTAGGATGCTGTATTTTGATAGCATTTTTGATTATGTTTCGATGCTAATGTAATTATGAGATTTCTACGCTTCAGTAGAGGCGAATTATTTTGTTTAGTGGAGAGATAGTCCACCATGCAACATTCTTTAGATTAATAAACTGTTGGTCAATTTTAAATACTTCAGATGTCTTGGTCATTTATACTAGAAATAGCATGCGCTACGAGGACCAGTGGGTCAGTTTTTAGGATGACTAGCGCCATGCTCGAGATTAATTTAGTCATTTTTAGAGTCTCGTTAGCTCACTTTAAGTTATTTTTCGTTTTTATTTCATCGACCACTGGCATCTTCCTATCGCATTCTTTATATGAGAAGTATCCTTATCCCTGGTTGATCCTAGTTGGTAGAATTTTAGGGGCATTTCAGCCGGGCGCTTCCAGATTCTACGATCCAGCAGTTCCATCGGATTTCAACAGGTAAGACCACGTGGATACGGGTGCAGTACCTTCTTCAAGGTCACGGCCGCCTCCTTCCCTCTTCCTCAGTTTAGGGGCTGCAACAACGCGGTCATGTAGCCCCGTGTACTTTGGGTGTGTGTAGAATCTGTCTGATAACCGGTGTTAATTGTGATGGCTGTATTAGTGTGTGTTATCTGTAATTCACGTAAGGACTGCAGACGATCAATTTCAGGCGGTTCCTACGTTTGCTACCAAATGCTACCGTCAACGACACCTAGCTATAAACTTGGTTATTAGATGCCACCGCAACCTGCACCTGGCGACGAACGTTGGAACTTTAAGAGCGTTAATCAAATCTAACCTTCAAATTTAGCTTCACACAATTTTAGTTGGTGGAAGGTTGTATTACATACCATAGCTTGCCACGGTGGGTGAGTGGATAGCGTGTCGGTGTACTAACCCCAAGGTTGCAGATTCGCTCCTGGCCGTGGTAAGTGATTTTTGAAAAGCGGCAAAAATACGACACGCATGTTATACGATGTTGGCATGTTAAATAACCTATTTGAATTCAATAGGCCGTGTTCACAATGGCAAAATTAATCTCGGGAGTTTCCGCCAACACAAAGTTCCTCATTTCTCTACTAGAAAGCGCTATAGTGTTCATGGAGCTCAGATATCTAACCACCTTGACTTCCATAATGATTCAACGAAATTCGACATGCAGGCTACCCTGTGGGTGTCAATTTACAAAGCTTGCACCCGGCATTCGAGGCCATACAATATTATTTTTTTACATGCCATACATCTATGACATGGGCCTGCCGGCTTTACTTCCCCTCCCAAGGAAGGCATACTGATAAATTTTTAACGCTTTTAAAAAATCCGACGACTTCAGCTGCGTTTGAACCCACGATCTTGAGCATAGAAGCTCAGAATGCTACCAACTACGCCGCCGAAGCCACTACTGTGAAAGTCTACCTTGTCTGCCGTAACAGTTGATTCTGTAGCTGTGCAAATAGGTCTTCCTTCTTTTGTACTCCAATTCACACGTCAAGGTGTACGGCTAATTGCCTGTTTCCTGTACTCCTTCACCAGTGGCGTACCGACGGGGGTTTAGGGTTTAAACCCCGCAGAGACTTTACTTGAATCTTTATATTGCCCCATCTATCACCTGTTTCACGCTACCGCTTGTGAGGCGTCTTAACTCTTGTATACAGGTGTCATTTATGTACTTGAGTACCCTTAAGGGGCGTGTAGGGGATGGGTATAGGATCAATTTGAGATAGGGAACCAGGGGTCGGAATGGCCTCCTAACCCCAGAAAACAGCTTTGTTTCAGGCCCTCCGCCCCTGTAAAGTAGGGCAGCGCGCCATGTGTTTCTCAGAGGTCAGGCACTCTTTCGCTGTCAACGGTCTTGGCGCGACTAATGCTCAACGCTGCGTTAGCCGAGAGCAGAATTCCTCTTGCTAATTGATAGTGCCGTCGTCTGTAACTACTACAGAAACACACGTAACTCGTTGGTACCAATAATCAAAAGGCAATTAATCTACAGAATCAACGATAGTTTTTTAAAAAATCAGCACAGAATAAACACACTCTGACTACGTCCCCCCCCTTTCCCCTCTAAAAAATAAAGATAAAGAAAAAAATGATGGCATGATACTCCAGGAGACAGGAACCCGGGACCACTGTGGCACCGCCCCTCACCTCTATCCTCTCGGCTAACCCCGCAAAAAAACGGTACTTTTTACGTTATACCTGCCATAAGGGATATTAAAATAAGTTTCTAAAAACTTCCTTCATCATCAATCAACGCAGAAATAAACAAGGAAAAAGGTGATGTCAGTTGTTTTTCTGTAGGCCTTTCGGTTGTGTTGCTATTTATCTCCAAAGTCGGGTGCACATAATTTCTGCGCCGACAGTAGTCGCAAATGACAACTGAGTTGTCCAGTCGCAAAACTCGTTTAATCCACTTGTGAATAAGGATCATCTCGTAAAATTATTTATTTAATTCGTTCTTTTATCTTATTTTACTTTATTTTATTTTGTTTTATTTTGTTTAATTTTATTTTATTTTGTTTTGTTTTATTTTAATTTTGATTTTAAAATTTTATTTCGTTTAATTTTGTTTTAAAAAGTTTTATTTTTTAATGTTTTGTTTCTTTGTTTTGTTTTAGTTTATTTTGTTTTATTTTAGTTTGTTTTGTTTTATTTTTATTTTGTTTTGTTTATTTTTTTACTTGATTTTGTTTTGTTTTATTTTGATTTTCCAGAAAACAAACATAAAACCAAAAACAAAAACACGAAGCAAAAAGCAAAATTCAAAAGCAAAAGGCAAAATCTGAAAACAAAAAAAAAGAAACACAAAGCAAAAAGCAAAATTCAAAAAAAGCGAAAGCAGAAAACAAACACAAAACCAAAACCAAGAATGAAAAGCAAAAAGTAAAATTCAAATGCAAAATCACAATGCAAACACAAAACCAAAAACACAAAATAAAAATAAAAAAAAGTAGGAAACAACAAACACAAAAGATACGCGAGGCAAAGTCCAGAGAAACGTTTCTCATGAAAATGATTCTTATTCACAAGTGGATTAAACGAGTTTTGCAACTGGACGACTCAACTCATAAACTTTAGAAATATCAACATATTCATCCCCACTATCGGACATTTCAATTGACCTAATATGACGATATGGAAACCAGATAAGTCTACAGCAGGCGACTGGTTTGTATTAACAAATGTGGTAACAGTTGACTGATTGACTAAGCGCGTCGACGAAACGAGAGTTACTTCGTGGCACAAGTGAATTATATATTCAAGATCTTTTATCCATAACCAACAGAGTTAGTACAGTACAGCTGCACCCCTGCAGAAACCCCTTTTGTTCCAAAAACTGTGCTATGGTTCGCTTTTAGTAAATCGTTAGAAAAGCACAAGAACAGATAAACTCTAAATTTCAGAATAATTTGCGCGATCATTTTGTCGGAAAACTCAAAAAGTTTTTGAAAAGCGTTTTTCTCTGAATCGACGTATTTTGAAGAAAAGTTTTTTAAAGAAAAAATGTAGAGGACATTGTCACCTACAATTTGTCTCATTGAGGTCATGTCAAACGTTTTGAAATGCAGAAGCTAGGTGGCGCCAAAGTTTCCAAAAAAGTGCTTTTTCACTTTTTATCCTAGAAAAAATGTTTTGTTCACAAAAGATCGAATCAGAAATTCGTTCCTCTCAAACTTGTCTACAACATTTATTGAAACATTTTTTCCTCCGAGTTACCGTTCCAAAGTTATAGTTAAAGCCTTGCGCGGATGCGGATATCCGCGTATAAACCCGCAGATATCCGAAAATACTTTCGCCACGCGGATATAGTTTGTATGGCTGTGCGGATAGCGGATACGTTGCGGATAATGTTTGGAGTAAATTTGCGGATAGTTTTTAGAACACAAACTTACGATAATATTACATATTTTATATGCCAATCTACTGATTCATGCTTAAAAGAGAATACTCCTATAGCGTATTGCGTACGAAATATTCAGGCACGTATTGCACTTATACACGAGAAGATTATTTTATTCATTATGCTTTCAACTACATTTTATTAAGTACAGTACCGTATGTTTGTAGTAGATGGTCTTGACATCTCTCTCACTGCCATTATTACTATACGTACGAGATATAATGCTGCCAATAAGCTTGTTAGTTCATCGTGGTGACATCATTAACTTTCCTCAAGTCAGCTACTTTGCCGTCTAATCTATCCTGGAAGATTTGGTTCCAGGTTTATCTGTAGATTTATTTCCAACTTGACACTGACGCAGGTTGGCTGTGATATTGCAACGGAGAGTTATGACATCAACTATGTGCGAATATGGATGGGTCAAGAAGCAGAAGGATGATGACTGACTTCGAATATCCGGCCAAATGTCAATCCCTTTCTCCTAGCGTAAAGAGAAGTTCACTTAGTGAATGTTACCGTGACCGTGAGCAGGTCGTGAGTATGAACATCATTTCACCAACATGGATAAACTATGTATTAAAATAAAACAAGGTGAATATTCAATAACGCGTGAAACAATGGTCAAGTCAACAATATGGCAGACATTCGGTTACGTTTTCAATGGAAACGAAAAGGTGAACGATATAGTGGGATGGTTTACCTGTAAAAAGTGTATGCATACTTAGGACACATATCAGGCACATCAAACTTACTGAGGCAGAAGTGCGAAAGTAGCCATTAAAGTATAGCCAGTTTTTTTTTGTCTAAAGCGGAGGTCAAGGAACCAGAAGTGTCATCCTACTTGAAGTTCCTTGCAATGAAGCAAATTGTCAGGAACGACTTTCTCCTCAAATGTCTAAATATGTTGGTTTAACACTTTATGCTTTATGTAATAAATTAAACATAATATTGAAAATATCAACGGATTTGGATAAAAGTCACTCAGATGAGGATAACAGTCACGCGGATGCGGGGCGGATGAGGATAACAGTCACGCGGATGCGGGGCGGATGAGGATAACAGTCACGCGGATGCGGGACGGATGCGGATAACGTTTTGTTTATCCGCGCAGGGCTCTAGTTATAGTCTGCCGAAGTGTGAAAATTGTCCGACACCGGTCCCGGTCTAAATTATGCCCACCGCTCTCTCCGCAGTAACAATAGTAGCCTTGACTACGCAGCGTTGCATTTGCTGCGCTATAACTTTGGAACGGTAAGTCGGAGGAAACAAACGTTAAAATAAATGTTGCAGACAATATTTAGAGGAACAAATGTCTGATTCATTCTTTTGTGAAAAAAAAAAACATTTTTTCTAGGACAAAAAGTGAAAAAACACTTTTTTGGAAACTTTGGCGCCACCTAGCTTCTACATTTCAAAACGTATGACATAACCTCAATGAGACAAATTGTAGGTTACAATGTCCTCTACATTTTTTGTTCAAAAACTTTTCTTTAAAATTCGTAGATTCAGAGAAAAACGCTTTTCAACATTTTTTTGAGTTTTCCGACAACATGATACTACAAATTATTCAAAAATTTATAGTTAAGCTTTTTTTTGTGCTTTTCTAACGGTTTACAAAATGCCAACCATAGCACGGTTTTTGGAACAAAACCATTCCAGCTGTACTGTACTAAGTATATACTTGCAAGTTTATGCTCATGCTTATTCATATCACCTATTGTACTGGACTTGTGTGTCAAAGAGGCAAAGCTTCATTACTTACATTACTGAAGTGTACAGACCACTCACCTGGAAAGAAAGAAGAGAACACATTAGACGACAATATATACAGAATATTATAGATGATGATGATGATGATGATAATTGCTGTTTTCTGGGGCGTAACATCTAGGTTATCGGCCCCTAATGGTTTGGCTGATCGTGAATATGATAATGAAATGTGAACTATAACTAAAACTAACTCTACTTATATACTAGAAGAAAAAATGGAAAACAAAAGGAGAATAAGGCAAATAAAGGACAGGAGGAAAAGAAATGCCCTCAACCCACGAAGAATGTGGATTGAGGGACTAGGAAGGAAGGAGAGCCATGAAAGGCAGATAGGAAAGGGAAAGAGGAGAGGGTCCTCCCGCAGAGGCAATGGAAGAAGGGGGGAAAACCGCACCCAGCTCAGGAATCCCTCAGGGTCGCCAACTCCCGAACTCACCAGCCGTGAGCCCTTGAGGGTGTAGCACTATCCAGGGTGCACCAGAAGTGGTGGAGCTACACACACCCTGCCTCCTTGAGGGCCTTGAGCGGAAGGCAGGAGATGTGAAGAGAACAGAAGAGGTCTGACCCCTCGAAGAATGAAGGTTCAGAAAAGATGAAACAAGGGCCTAATAAGACGGGAAAGTGAAAGACTCCCTAGGCATCCGATACCCTAATACCGTCGGGGTCCGAAATGAATACGAGTTGAACAAGGGAGGTCGACAGGAAAGATGACAGAGAGGAGCCCGGTACAAGTAAGTGGAAGTAATGCTGAACTCAGGTGGGGCCCCGTGGTCGCCAACCCTCGTCCCACTAGATGTGAACCCCTGAGGGGAGAGCATATTATTAGAAGATCAGCAACATAATTTGTGTAAAATTGACAAACGCTACTAGTATAATTATTAAGATATATTATAATCGATAAGCAAACTTGTTCTATTTGTTACTTCAGAGGCTTCTGCCAAAGAAGGACCGATAACGAATGCACAGATAAGCCCTTCAGGTAAGTAACTCGATGTTGAAGGGAATAGTTGGTGCTTTTCAGTCGGTCAACACGATTCTTCCCAAAAGAGATGTTTTTTTCCCTAATCCTGAAAAAAAATCACATGAGATTAACTTGGATGACCAGTTTCGATCGTCAAGCGATCATTATCAGATCCTTTACACTTAGGCTACAAAATTTACGTCAGAAAGTATGGGTGAAAATATTTACAACATGTAGGCTACACTTATATCGTTGCAGTATGAGTTGAGATTGTTCAACTCGTCAATACCGACAGTAGTGGCTACGCGGGCTAAAGCGCTGCGTTAGGTCAAGGGGCCAAGCTCTCTGCTGACTCGGTAGACGCGTGGGTTCGAGCCCCACCGTCGGCTGTCCTTGAAATGGTTTTCCGTGGTTTCCCATTTTCAACACCAGGCAAATGCTGGGGCAGTACCTGCTGACAGGCCACGGTCGCTTCCTTCTACATCCTTGCCCAGTTTCGTTCATCTTCATCCATTCCATCTCTCATCCCGACACGCAGGTCGCCCACGGGCGTCGATTAGAAAGACCTGCACTCGGCCTCTCAGGAGGCCACACGACAAAAAAAAAACTCGTCAATATTTGTTAGTCGTGGTCTAGGTGATGTTTTGTTGAAATATTGGGAAGAAGGATAGACTTTTTCAAAGAATTCGGGTGGGATGTTTCCGACCATCCACCGTAGGGAGGTGAAAGGCTGCTTGAGCTTTTAGCTGTCGCAGTTAATAGACGCACGTGCGCTTCATAAGATGGGAGGTAGTGCAAAGTTCACTACTCCTGTGGGGGTCCGGACGCGGACACGAAGAGCCCGCTGATGAGCCAGCTTGGTGTTCCTAGGCGAAACCCCACACAAGACATGGCACAAACCTAGAAAAATACTGAGTTATAAAACGAATGTTTGATCATGGAATTTCACTGTTCACCTCGGCTATTCTGAATTGCGTCTGGGACCTGCCGTCCGTGCGTCTTTTAAGCTTACGCTGTTGTTGTTAGAGTCTTCAGTCTTTTGACTGGTTTGATGCAGCGCTCCATGCCTCCCTGTCCTGAGCTAATCGTTTCATCTCTACATAGCTACCACACCCTACACCCGAGGCAATCTGTTTAACATATTCTAACCTTGGTCTACCCCTACAGTTCTTGTCCTCAACCCTTCCTTCCATAACTGAGCTTGCTATTCCTAGGTGTCTTAGTATGTGTCCTACTAACCTATCTCTTCTCTTCATTAGCAGTCGCCAGAAACATCTCTCCTCTCCCACTCGTCTTAATACCTCTTCGTTTGTAACCCTATCTACCCATCTGATCTTCATCATTCTCCTGTAACACCACATTTCAAATGCTTCAATTCTCCTCTCTTCTGCTGCACCAATAGTCCAAGTTTCACTTCCATAGAGAGGCATGCTCCAGACAAAGGCTTTAAAAAACGACTTCCTAATACCTAAATCTATATTCGATGTCAACAGATTCCTTATTTTGTAGAAATGCTTTCCTTGCCTGAGCCAACCTACTTTTTTTATCCTCTTTGCATCGTCCATCACTGGTTATTTTGCTTCCTAAGTAACAGAAGTCTCCTACTTCCTTCAGCTTTTCACCTGCCAATTTGATGTCCATAGAGGTTTCTGATTTATTTCGGCTGCATTCCAGTATTTTTGTTTTACATTTATTAATTTTCATCATGTATTATTTCCGTAAGACGGAGTCCATACCATTCAAAAACTCATTCAAATCCTCAGGCGTGTCGGCCAAGATGACGATGTCATTAGCAAATCTCACGAGTTTAAATTATTTCTCCTTGAATCTTCACTCCCACTTTAAATGTTTCTCCAATTTCCTTCATTGCTTGTTCAATGTGAAGATTGAAAAGTATGGGTGATAAGTTGCAGCCTTGCCTCACACCTTTCTGAATACCAGCTTCTCGCTCACGTCCTTCAGCTCGAATGACTGCTGTCTGGTTTCTGTATAGATTGTAGATCACCCTCCTATATCTGTACGCTAGGTAAACCGCTAAAGATACCGGGCGAAGCTGGGGTGGGTTGCTAGTATGAACATATAATTGCAAGATGTATATCTCAATTAATATTTGTCGAAGAACCCCTGTGCTATCCTGGAATGTACAGTATTGTACTGTCGGTAACGATGGAGCTAATATGCAGGCACACTGAAGCCACTGGCAGGGGAAGCCAGGGATACTGTTACATGATTAATTCTGGGGAGCACAGGATACAATTAATTAAATACCAGGTAATGAGATGTCAGATCTCGGGTTAGACCGTCTAGTCTGTACTACTGAATAGTGCATTAGTAATGGCGGAGAAAATTGTAGTTACCATAAGTGTGTTTTAGGCTTGGGGATTTATGGTTGGTTGGTTGGTTTCTCAGTTTAGGGGCAGCGACAACGCGGTCATGTAGCCCCGTGTACTTTGGGTGTTACCATAAATCTGTTTTAGGGTTGGGAATTTATGGTTGGTTGGTCGTTTCTAGTTTAAGGGCTGCGACAACGCGGTCATGTAGCCACGTGTACTTTGGGTGTGTGTAGAATCTGTCTGATAACCGGTGTTAATTGTGATGGATGTATTAGTGTGTGTATCTGTTTTTTAATTCAAATAAGGACTGCAACTTTGAAATTTTCAAATAGTTCCTACTTTTGCCGCCAAACGCCACCGTCAACGACTACTAGGCCTAGTTCAGAACTTAGCTACTATTTTTTTATAGACGCCACCGCAGTCGGCTCTTGGCAAAATACGTAGAAACCTAAGAGCGTTGTTTCATTCCTAACCTATACAATTTAGCCTCACACAGGTGTAATTATTGGAAGGTTCTTTAACTATGACATGGGACCACCGGCTTTACCTCCCCTCCGAAGGAAGGCATACTGAGGGATTTTTAACGCTCTTAAAAAATCCGACGGCTTCGGCCGGGTTTGAACCCGCTATTTTGGGCATAGAAGCTCAGCATACTACCAATTGGGGATTTATCATTGATTAACGTTGACAAAAAGAAACTGACATGGATATTCGGTGGTCACAAAGACAACAAGGTGTGTTTCATCGTCTAGGCTAGGACTGCCCAACGTACGGTCCGCAGGCCGTGTACGACCCGCGAGACTATTTAGTCCGGCCCACCGCTCCGCATCCGCGCCGTGTCGCCAATAATTTACTAGCGCTTACAGACAGCCCAGCGGGGCTAACGAAGTGACCCGAATGCTCACGAATATAACCGATCAGCCAACCATAAGACAGACCAAGCGGGACATGATCCTTGGGCAGCCATTTTTCTTTCGTTTATCGACGGGCTATTTGTTCTGGCGATTAATCGCTTGATTTGTTGTTCTGTGCGTTAATTCTTAGTCTCAGGCACTCACTGGGCAACTGAAATAAACTAAAGTCCGGCCGCTGAGTCTCCAGCAGGGTGTCCATCCCCTTATCTCCACTAATATCTTCCCTGGCCCTCTCTCAACAACTTATGAATTGTTTGGAAAATCCGTTTCATGTACCTGAGTTTCTAGTGAACAAATATACAGTATTTCACTTGCGAAAAAATATTTTTCTTTTACAGTATGAGACAGACTATGTAATTTTAAATAAATCAAGTAAAGTTATGCTTTAAAAAATGTCATTTTGATCACATATGTCAAATAAAAACACAGAATATTAATTTTAAAGTAAAAATATCTAAAACAAATATCATTATGATCAAATACCGTAATAAAATGTAGTTATATGATAGCTAAGGCTCTAATTCATGGACATTTATCATTTTTAGTTAATTAAGAAAAGGGAAAGAATATGATTGTATTTATATAATGATCGGTCTAGGTTGTGAAGTTTCGGGTACGTACGGTTTGCCCCGCTGCGCTGGTCTGTCTCGGTGCGTGTCAATAGATCGTGAAGGGGGATGGATGATCGGTTGCGGTCGTGAGTATTCGGGTCGCTTCGTTAGCCCCGCTGGGTTGTCTCTAAGTGCTAGTAATAATTTGAAACAACTAATGCCAACTAAGGTCATTGACTCACTGATGAACACTTCAAATCCTTATTCGACGCTGGGTGGGGGCAAATATGGTTCCTTTCCACTTTGTCCTGTCGTTCCACCATTCCTCTTCCGACACGGTGTTCCAATCCAGGTTCCGTTCACTAATGCTATTCTTCACCGAGTCCATCCAACGCATTCTGGGTCTTCCTCGTCCTCTCTTCCCTGTCATTAGTCGTTCAAGTGCTCCTCTTGGTAGCCTTACTTCATTCATCCATTTGACATGTCCAAACCATCTCAATCTGTTTTGCTCCAATTTGTCATTTAGTTTCTGTACTCCCAGTTCATTCCGTATATCTTCCTTTCTTACTCTGTCTCTCCTCGTTTTCTGGACCATTCTTCTCAGGAATCTCATCTCAGCTGCTTGTACTCTGCTCTCCTTATTAATGATAGGCAAAACTAAGTTCGAACCTTAGTGGAGATAAATTTTATCATTTTAAATGATCTTGTCGACTTCATCGTTACGCTGGGGTCTGGCGTTACGTTACGGTGACGGGACGAAATGTACCCAGATGCACTGAGGTGTGTGACGTCATAGTACTGCAAGGTGCATGTGTACCCCGACAATCTCTACTTTGTTAGTATAAGACAAAAATCCGCGATTCTTGGATGTCACGGGTAATCTCGAGAACCACTGGATGGATTTTGATGCGGTTTTCACCATTCTGTAAAGGATATCTCGAGGAAAGATTCTTTAGAAAATAATTTATGTATGATCAAAGGAAGCCAAGCAGTAACGATTTCAGTGAAAAAGTCGAAAACAAACTTGGCGTCCGTGCGCTTCTTAAGCTTACGCTGGGCAAACCGTTAAAAATATCAATATACTATGAGCGTAAGAATTGGTTAGCATGAAAACTTCTACAAAAAAGTTCGCGAGAGCATATCTCTATCTTCAATTCATCGCCCACTACAAGTGTTGTTAGACTGGATGGAAGGGGCACGTCCCCGCGCGCTCTAGTGAGCGTGACGGCGTCCCGCGCGCTGGACTTTGCTTTGCCTTTGGTTTCCACTTGCCATTCGCGAGTAATTTGAAACAAGATAAGCAAGATAAGTATTATGCAGATAATTTTCTAACATGTCAAGAGTATTTTCTAATATTCTTCAGCATTTGTAGCATTTAAAATGATACAAAGTCTAGTCTTTCAGACTGACTGTCACTTTTAAGTACCGGTACAAAAGTTTTCCAATCGTCGCACTAAACTAAGTTACATGAACTTTATTTCATAATTTGATTATTAATTGTGTCAAATGAACATAAATACTCACTCTTTGTCATTCTAGCTGTATGAGTGTATTGAATATCAGTGTACTTCTATTTTAAAGGGATTTATTAAAAATAAATTTTCTAAAATTGTTTTCTTTATCCACTATAAATAGCCACCGTGGCTTAGGCGTCAGCACACCGGCCTCTTACCGCTGAGCCCGTGGTTCAAATGCCGGTCACTCCATGTGAGATTTGTGCTGGACAAAGCGGAAGCGGACAGGTTTTTCTCCGAGTACTCCGGTTTTTCCTTGTCACAAATTTCATTCCAGCAACACTCGCCACTGTCATTTCATTTCATCTGTCATTCAATTAATCATTGGCCCAGGGAAGTGCGACAGGCTTCGGCAGCCGGCACAGTTCATATCCTCGCCGCTAGATGGGGGCTTCATTCCTTCAATTCCCTGACCCGGTCGGTCGACTGGAATCAGGCTGTGGATTTTCATTTTTTATCCACTATAAATAAATATATAAGGTGCGTTCAAAAAGTAACGAGCCGGTGGCTGTAATGCGCAAACCGGCGACGACATCGGCTAATCGTGGCGTGTGTAACGAGGTGTGGTTCCGACCAAAGCGTGGAAGGTCACAGCCCGTCGATAGAGGGCACGCGTGCACGTCACGTGACGATACAAAGCCAGCAGCAGCATGCATCAGTCGTCGAACCAAGACCAAGACAGTAGGCCATTCCACATGCTTCCTGGTGTGGTTCAAGACTGTTGGGCACCCTTTGGACACACACTTTCCGCAAGTGCAGTCGTTCCTTCATTATGGTGTGCACACTTCCGACGCTCAATCCGACCACGGCGGCTATGGCGTTCACTGTCACTCGGCGGTCCTGGGTAATGAGTGCATCAACCAGCTGGACGTTGTCATCGGTAATGCAGCGGGGTGCCCCAGACCGGGCATCATCGGCTAACGACACCCGTCCTTCCCTGAAGCGCTTGTGCCACGCCTTGACCCTTGCAAGGGACATGCAGTGTTCGCCGTACACTTGTGACATTCGGCGATGAATGTCCGTTCCCCTTACTCCTTTCGCTGTCAGAAACCGAACAACACCTCTTTGCTCTTTGTTTGACGCCTCCATGTCACTGTTTGCAATGCGACTGCCAGTGTTGGACGATTGATGCATGCTGCTGCTCGCTTTGTATCGTCACGTGACGTGAACGCGTACCCTCTAGCGACGGGCAGTGACCTTCCACGCTCTAGTCAGTACCACACCTCGTTACACACGCCACGATTAGCCGATGTCGTCACCGGTTTGGGCATTCCAGCCTCCGGCTCGTTACATTTTGAACGCACCTTATTGAAAACTGCAACAATACTAAGGAAACAAAGGTCACAGCCTCAAAACTCACCATATTGCACCTATATTTTAAAAAAATCCATATCCCCCAAACCACCCGATGTGTTATTGGCCCGCAAGGTCCCCCAACTATTTACAATGTGGCCCTTAGTTAAAAAAGGTTGGGCACCCCTGGTCTAGGCCTAACAAGGGAAGTATCAAGTTAGGCAGGTCAAAACCTATCTTGAAACTTTGTGGACGTAATCGTTGTACAGAGAGTTTAGTTTGTATGTAGCGGAGACCTTCGCTTGCCCGTTCGCCCGCGTTGCGAGCCTGTCTCCCGCCAGGCACTTTGCCGTTATGCGGCGCCCGCACGGCACTGAGTCATTGAGTATAGGAATTTGTACTTAAATTGGTACTTCAATGTGATCCTTGACCAATTTTTTGACGAACTGACTTACGGAGAGCGATTGTCAAATTACTTTCAACAAGATTCTGCCACTGCTCACACTGCCGAAGCATCCATGACAGAATTGCGTCGCATTTTCGGTACGAGGATTATAAGTCGGAACGTGTGGCCCCCGCGAAGCCTAGACTTACCACCATGTGACTTTTATTTGTGGGGGACGCTTAAAAATAGAGTGTATGCGAGAAACCCTCCACTATAAATGAGCTTAAAGACTATATTACAGCTGAAATACAGTCAATCGGTGCTGAGGAACTTCAGAGAGTAAATGCCAGTTCCATAAAAAAGGTGCCAGCGATGTGTAGGAGTGAATGGTGAATATATTCAGCACCAGCTGTGAACTAGGTAAGTACAAATTCCTATACTTAATGACTCAGTGCCGTGCGGGCGCCGCATAACGGCAAAGTACGTGGCGGGAGACAGGCTCGCGCCACGGGCGAGCGGGCAAGCAAGGGTCTCCGTTACATACAAACTAAACTCTCTGTACTATAAGAGGTCAATGTGCTGAAAATCAGCTGCTAGATTGAACTGCAAGCCTCCGAAATCATACCTGACATCCCGGTACGCAGGCTTGACGGCTGGCGGAGCTGGACATCCCTGCGGTACTCGGAGTAGTAGCGAGGTGGGGCGCATATGTATGCTGACTGGAGCGTGTGGCTGCTTCCTACCGCCTTGAGTGCGGCTGTCCATTCCAACATGTACGGTACTCGCTACTTCCCATTGATTTATATGAGAGATTCCGGCGTGCTGAGAGGGATTTCTTTTGTAACTGTACCACTCATATTTTTATGTCCTTACGGTGATTCTTTATCTGGAATATCGTATACTAGCGGCTACCAGGTGTTAATTAACCCCTCCCTCTGTATATACGGCGATAAACAAACGTGATCTTTCAGAGAAGCAAATAAACATGCGAGGTTCACTTAATTTATAATCTTTATTCCTTCTCTTTGTAATTAAAAGAAGATGGAAAGCTTTAATTTACAACCTCGAGCGTCATAAATCAGTCACGAATATAACGACCAACTATTGTACAGAGTTCAACTTACAAACACTCACATAAAGTGGGCATTTCATTGCTCGTAATTCTTAGCCCTCGTACTCGGCGCTTTGTGTGCCAGGGGTTGGGGGATGTAGTTTAATATATAAATATACTCGCCCGCCAGGAGTTGCTGACAAGGCTTGAAATACATTAATTAAAATGGTTACTTTATTAAATTGAATGGAGTTTGATGATGATAACTGTTGTTTTAAAGGGCCTAACATCTAGGTTATCGGCCCCTAATGGTTTGGGTGATAGTGGAAATGCAAATGAAATGAAGCTATACCTACAACTAACCAAGGAGGATATATGGGCAGAGCTGCAACTTAATGCAAAATTTTGACACCAACTTATTGCTCGGCACAAGTAGTTCCAATTGACACTATGAGATGGCGTGACGATGCACTTTCAAGCGTGATCCGTCCCCGACCTGGCCTACTGACCCCTCTCCCCTCCCGCCCGTGACCGCTCGACCCTTTCCGCTATTCTATCCCCCCCACTACTTTATATTCCTTTCTTTCTTTCCCCTGCCTTATAATGGTCATATTTTAGTAATTGGTCTAATAATAGGCTCTTTCAGAATAGTTGTGGATGTTTCAAGGTTATCAGCCCATGTTTCCACAAAGCACATAGCATGACATACTAGGCCTACCCCAAAGATATGCACAAATAGAAAGAGTAGGCTACTATACTACAATATTAAAAATGAATTGTAAGACAAAATTACAGCTGCACTTATCACACACCAGTATTATTTAATTGTCAATGCGGTACTTCCTATCAATCGAATTAAGAAATATCACGTTTGAATTACAGGAAGCGTTGGAACAACCAGCTCTTATTTTGAATTATATCGATAGTATCTGATATCGTTTTCGAGCGCAGTGTATCGACTAAAATCGATGTGTGATTCAATATAATTCAATTTCTTCGTATAATATTGTGCGAAACCGATTGTATTCCTTTCTAAGCTCTGCAATATGTATTCACTATTGATATATATTCAAATATTAATTAAATATACAACACTAACAAGAATACTCACCAATTTTCCGATTTTTCTGCCATCTATAGAAGTACAACTCAACTACATCGTCGTACGCGATGACTGCTAGCGTTTTTAACGTTGTCAGCAGGTACTACTACAAGGCAAGCTAGCGTTGGCACCAAAACACCCTATAAAGTTTCAACCACTCGCAACTAACTACAAACTTACAAACTAGAAGAGGTGATGGAAAACAAAAGAAGAATAAGGAAAACAAAAGACAGGAGGAAAGGAAATGCCCTCAACCCTCGAAGAATGAGAATTAAGGGACTTGGAAGAAAGAAGAGCCACGAACGGTAGAGAGGAAAGGGAAGGAGGAGAGGGACCGCCCCAAAGGCAATGGAAGAAGGAGTGAAACCGGACCCAGCTCAGGAATCCCTTGGGGTCGCCAACTCCCGAACTCACCAGACGTGAGCCCTTGAGGGTGTAGCACAATCCAGGGTGCACCATAACTGGTGGGGCTACGCACACCCAGCCTCCTTTAGGACCTTGAGCAGAAGGCAGAAGATACAATGAAAAGAAAACAAGAGGTCTGACCCCTCGAAGAAAGAGGGTATCAGGAAACATGAGACAAGTTGACCAAGGGAGGTCGACAGGAAAGATAACAGAGAGGAGCCCAACACAAGTAAGTGGAACTAATGCCGAACTCAGCTGGGGTCCCATGGTCGCCAACCTACGTCCCACAAGGTGTGAGCCCCTGGGGGAAGAATGGAGTTTACTTTGGAAAGAGTTTAAATAAAACTTTTCTTTATTAGCCTATTTTCAATTTTGAAAAAAAAAAATAGGCTTATGAGATCACCTTTTGTCCGTGTGTGTGTGCGTGTGTGTGTGTGTGTGTGTGTGCGTGCGTGTGTGTGTGCGTGTGTGTGATTCGTGTGTGTGTCCCCCCCTAATAAAATCTAAACGGCAGGAGCGATTTCAATGAAACTCGGAAAGTTCATAGCACAATTCCCTGCGACCTCGACCGTGCCCTTCAAATTTTGTTACGACTCACCAATCCAACATGGCGGCTGTGCGAAATATTTCACCAGCATTCAATATCTCCGATATTACCCTGACATTTTCTAAGGTGATAGAGGGAACTACTATAAGTTCACGTATGTGACCTTTGAAAACCTGGTAACTACAAAACCAACATGGAGGCCAAGCGAATTTGCGACTTTAAAATAGACGTTTCTCGTGATTTGACCAACCAAACGCAATGAAACTTTGTGCAGTATATGTTTATATACATTGTAATGCACTTGAAATTCGTTCAATTGTTCAATTGTTTACATAATCACAAGATGGCGGATGTGCGAAATATTTCACCGACATTCTATATCTCTGACACTATTAGCGGTATCTCCCTAAAATTTTGTACGGAGATAAAGGGCACTACTGAAAGTCCATCTATAAGACTTTCAAAAACCGGTTAACTACAAAACGAACATGGCGGCCAAGCGAATTTGAAAATTTTAAATAGACCTTTCTCGCGATTTAATGTTCCAAGCGCACTGAAACCTGGTACAGGAAATATTTATACACATTGTAATCCACTGGTATCTAATTTAGTTCAATTGTTTACATAACCTCAAGATGGCAGCAGTGCGAATTTTAAAATTAAGTTTTTATTTCTTGTGATGTAGTCATGCGATCGAAGTGAAAGTTTGAATAATGAACCTACGCAATAATTTTCCTTTAATGGTACATGACTATGGCCTATACATTTAACAATCCAACATGGCGACCATCCGAAATATTTAGACGATACTGAATATCTACGAATCTATTTTAGCAATCAAACTGCATTTTTTAATGTTCATAGGGGCTATGAACTTAAGTTCACCTATAGGACTTTAAATAACCTGGTGATCACAAATCCAACATGGCGGTGACGCGAATTATAAATATTCACATGGACGTTTCTCGCAATTTAACCATCCGAGTGCAGTGAAACTTGGTACAGTAAATCCTTATACGAATGTTAATCCACTGGCATCTAATTTATTTCAATTGTTTCCATAACCTCAAGATGGCAGCTATGAAATTTTTAAAATCTCCTTGTTTTTTCTTGTGTCCTAATTATGCGATTGAAATTTGAATACTACACGTTCACAATAATCTGCATGTAACAGTACATAACTCTAGGACCTACATATATAAAATCCAACATGGCGACCATCCAAAATATTTAGTCGTTTCTTAATATCTACGAATCTATTACAGCAATCAAACTGAAATTTTATATGTTGATAGTGTCAGTTAACATAAGTAGGATATATGAAAATAGGCTGTATAGTTCTTCACGGAACTACTTGTTTTTATGATATTATGTGATGGTCATTTGGACAACAGACACCTTACTGGACGGATGGACGTTAGTTCTGAATCACCCACTGCACAAGAAGGGACAGACTTCAACACTTACAGAGGTTATTATTATTAATAATCGTATGGCATTTACACATCACTTTTGGAACGCAAAGAAAAATGTATAGGCCTACTAGATTAACAAATTTACAGATACATTATTTACATAGTCAATAGTAAAGTTTATAAGACTGCCGTAAGACCAATCCTACTCGATGGTAGTGAAACATGGGCTACTACAAAGGCAAATGAGCAAAATCAACATACCACAGAAATGCGTATTTTACGTTGGGCAGGTGGAGTTACTCTCAAAGATAAAATCCGTAATGGACAAGTGCGAGGCAGTTTCAAAGTAGCGCCTATAAATGAGAAACTTTTAGAGTGGTATGGACACGTTATGCGAAGACCGGAAAATCATGTAGTGAAGAAGTGCCTTTCCATGGCTGCGCAAAAGAGAGGGAGCGGTAGGCCTCAAACAACATGGATGACTATTGTCCAGAGGGACATGAGAGTATTGGGCCTATCTGTTGATAATGCTTTACAACGAAACGACTGGCGCCTGAGGATTAAGAAAGCTGACCATTCGTAACGGGAAAAGGCGAGCAAGAAGAAGAAGAAGTAGTCAATCGTATTTGCTGTAGCATGCAAACGGTCCAATTTTACCACAAAACAAGTTCTAAGGGCACTCTTCGACTATATATCTGAATGTCTGACGCGGGTATCCACAGGTGGACTGAGGAGAGACGAATTTTCCCCATTTGTGAAAAAGATCACATCTTCCAAGGTTGGTACGTATCCTATTCAGAGTACACCATGTCCTACGGGGCAAATCAAGTTACCATGATTTGTTGTTGCTTTGGAGAAAACTATGTAGCTCTGGTGGGGTGTTATTATACCATTCTCGTGTCCAGGCTTCGAGAAGATTGAAGTTATGGTCTGCCAAGTTGATTGCTGTTCTGATTGCAGGATGTCTGGAGTGGAGTCTGTTGATTTGGATGGCAGGTATGTCTTCATGGATTTGCAATTGTTGGTTGTTGCTGATTTTGTTATATTCTCTCAGGAGGATATTCTATCTTCTCAGCGTAGGAGGTGGAATACGGCTCAGGACAGGTAGCCAGAAAACAGGTGTGTACCTGATTGTACCAGGAGGTATCTGCTTATTACAGGTCACCTACAAGATTCTTTCCACGACCCTGCTTACTAGTCACTAACCAACTAGACTCTCAGTAAGATGAATACCAGTAGATCTTGCCCAGAGCAGATTCAAAATTTCACCTACAATGGTCGTGGGGGCAACCTTGAGTAAATGTCTTAGTGGATATCCAGAAGGCATATGACTTGGTGGACAGAAAGTCTCTTTTCTCCACCCTGCGGGAATTTGGCCTCGATGAGAAGACCCCAATACTAGTCTAAACCACCTTGCAGTACACCATTTCTAAGTCAAGTTCAGAGGTGAACTTTCTGAAAGCTTCCCCATCATGACAAGAGACAGTCAGGGAGATGGAATGTCTTGCATTCTTTTCAACTGCATCCTGGAGAAGATCATAAGAGAATGGAAGGCATGACTACCACCAGGGGCTGGTCTGAATCTTGGGTACAAGAAAGACATTATGGTGCTCAAGCCAATTTTCAGTGTTACCTTAGGTTGGTGCTTATCAGTCGGTCAACACGAATGTACCCAAATGAGATGGGTTATTTCCTAATCCTGAAAAATAAATTACTTGAGATTAATAAATACACTTGGATTACCAGTTTCGATCGTCAAGCGATCATCATCAGATCCATTACACTTAGGCTATGAAATCTATGTCTGAAAATATGGGTGTATCCAAGTGTACTTATTAATCTCATGTAATTCTTTTCAGGATTAGGGAATAACCCATTTCATTTGGGTAGAATCGTGTTGACCGACTGAAAAGCACCAAACCTTTGTTTAAAGACAATCTATGTATCATGCCTAGCCTTTGCCGACGACCTTTTAACTACTGCGATTCTTAGAGATGTCGGGGTGCCGGAATTTTGCCCCGAAGGGCTCTTGAATGTGCCAGTAAATTTACTGACACTGCTCCCTTGCATTATCGCACCCTCAAATGCCAACTGACTGAGACATGATTCGATCCTGCAACCTTGGGAAAAGGAGGCGAGAACGTTACCGCTGAGCCACGCAACCAGTCTAATTTATTGTAACTCTCGGCACAATTTAATCAGGTGCACTCGTGTTCACCGACTGCAAAGTTTCTAATAATACATTAATTAAATAGCACTCAAAAATGGCTGCTTCTTCTCCTCTTCCTTTCCCCCCACCCTATTCTCCTCCTCCTCCCTCTTCTCCTCCTCCATCTCCATCTCCTCCTCCTGCTTCTTCTCCTCGTCCTCCTCCTCCTCCCCCTTCTCCTCCCTCTCCTACTTCTCCTCCTCCAGCTTCTCCTCCTCCTACCTCTCCTCCTCCTCCCTCTCCACCATCTTCCCCTCCTCCTCCTCCCCCCTACTCCCTTTTCTCCTTCTCCTCCTCCCTCTCCTCCTCCTCCCCCCTTCTCCTACTCCTCCTCCATCTCCTCCTCCTCCTCCCTCTCCTCCTCCCTCTCCTCCTTCTCTTCCTCCTCCATCTCCTCCTCCTGCTTCTTCTCCTCGTCCTCCTTCTCCTCCCTCTCCTACTTCTCCTCCTCCATTTCCTCCTCCCTCTTCTCCTCCTCCTCTTACCTCTCCTCATCCTCCATGTTCTCCTCCACCTTCTCCTCCTCCTCCTCCTCCTGCTGCTTCTTCTCCTCATCCTCCTCCCCCCTTCTCCTCCTCCTCCCTCTCCCCCTCCTCCTCCTTCTCCTCCATCTCCTCCTCCTGCTTCTTCTCCTCGTCGTCCTCCTCCTCCCCCTTCTCCTCCATCTCCTCCTCCTGCTTCTTCTCCTCGTCGTCCTCCTCCTCCTCCCCCTTCTCCTCCCTCTCCTGCTTCTCCTCCTCCATCTCCTCCTCCATCTCCTCCTCCCCCTTCTCCTCCTCGTCCTCCTCCTCCCCCTTCTCCTCCCTCTCCTACTTCTCCTCCTCCCTCTTCTCCTCTATCTTCTCCTTCTCCTCCTCCTCCTCCTCCATCTCTTCCTCCTCCCTCTCCTCCTCTTCCTCCCTCTCCTCCCTTTTCTCTTTATCCACCTCCCTCTCCTACTCCTCCTCCCCCCTTCTCCTTCTCCTCCATCTCCTCCTCCTGCTTCTTATTATTCTCCTCCTCCTCCTTCTCCTCCCTCTTCTCCTTCTCCTCCATCTCCTCCTCGTGCTTCTTCTCCTTCCCCTCCTCCCTCTTCTCCTCCTCCTCCTTCCCCTTCTCCTTCTCCTCCTTCTCCTTCTTCCCCTCCTTCTATCCTTCTCGTCCTTCTTTTCCTCTTCCTCCTTCTTTGTCCCCTCCTTCTCCTTCTTCTCCTTCTCCTTCTTCTTCGTTATGCCCATTCAATGACGAGTTTGAACTTGTTAGTTGTCCTGATGGTTTATATCCTCCCAACATCGCTTCATGAATGCACTGTGTTACATCTTGCGATCTGCACAATTTTCTATGATGTCATCTGTGAGATTTATTTCTTGATGGTCAGCCCTAGTTTCTTCTAGCCAGTTTATTTTGACAACCTGGCATCCCGAGCCTGAGTTTGCGTGTAGTAGGGTGGCCAGTTCCTTTCCACTAATCCTCCTCCTGTCATAGCATCCGGCAGGTTCCGATTTTGCATCACGAGGCTGGGAGACTCCGTACCAGACCATACAGACGTTTAAATTCTTGGGAGAGCCGGAGATCGAACCCGGTACCTCGGGGGTGACAGTAAACAATGCTAGCCACTGCGCCACGAGGTGGTCTTCTTTGAGTTGATAACTTGAAAATATCTTATGGTTAGTCTGTCGCTGTCCATTCTATAGATATGGCCATAGAATTTGAGACGTCTCTTGCGTACGTCACCAGTAAACCTATCAGTTAAGGAATAACGATCCGCTGTTCTCCACTCAATCCACATTCGATTTTCTCTAGTGGAACCATACATTTTCCGGAGAATTTTACATTCTTGCTTTTCGATTTCTTAAGTTTTAGAATTACGGTTGGTTGGTTCGTTACTTTAGGGTATGCGACAACGTGGTCATGTAGCCCCGTGTACTTTGGGTGTGTGTAGAATCTGTCTACTAACCGGTGGTAATTGTGATGACTGTATTAGTGTGTGTTATCTGTTTTTATTCATGTAAGTACTGCAGACGGCGGCTTCGGTGGCGTAGTCGGTAGCATGCTTAGCTTCTATGCCCAAGATAGCGGGTTCAAACCCGGCCGAAGCCGTCGGATTTTTTAAGAGCTTTAAAAATCCCTCAGTATGCTTTCCTACGGAGGGGAAGTAAAGCCGGCGGTCCCATGTCATAGATTTATGGCATGTTAAAGAACCTTCCACTAATTGCACCTGTGTGAAGCTAAATTGGATAGGTTAAGAATGTAAACAACGCTCTTAGGTTTCTACGTTCGTTGCAAAGAGCCGAATGCGGTGGCGTCTAGTAGCTAAGTTCTGAACTTGGCCTAGTAGTCGTTGACGGTGGCGTTTGGCGGCAAAAGTAGGAACTATTTGACAAATTCTAAGCTGCAGTACTTTAATTAAAAAACAGATAACCCACAGTAATACAGTCGTCACAATTAACACCGGTTATCAGACAGATTCTACACACACCCAAAGTACACGGCGCTACATGACCACGTTGTCACAGCCCCTAAAATTAAGAACCAACCAAGTACTGCAGACAATAATTTCAAGTAGTTCCTACTTTCGCTACCAAATGCTAACGTCCACGACACCTAGCTGTGAACTTCGCTACTACTAGATGCCATCGCAACCAGCGCCTGGTAACGAACGTTGGAACTTAAGAGCATTAATCAAACCTAACCTACAAGTTTTCGCTTCACACAAGTGTAGTTAGTGGAAGGTTCTTTTTCATGCCATAAATCAATGACATGGGACCACCAGCTTTCCTTCCCCTCCTAAGGAAGGCATACTGAGGGACGTTTAACGCTCTGCGGCCGGGTTTGAAACCGAGACTTTGGGCATAGAAGCTCAGCATGCTACCAACTACGCCACCGAAGCCGCTTTAGAATTACCACCAAGAGATGTGGTTTATGAGGCGTATAAAGCTTCGAACAAAACAACTGCCTTGTATGGTCGTAATTTTGCGTGATGGCTTCTAATATTCCGATTGAATTATGAAACGATTGTGAATGATTTGTGTTATTTATTTGAGTCTGATAAGATGCAGACCTCTCACCATGTTCTGGGAAAAAGGGATGGAAGTACTGAATCTTGCAAGCGCCATCGATCTCCTCTCTCCATCCCGAGAATTAGTGAATAACTTAGTTACATTGCTGCAGAGCTCTGGAGCAAGGTAAATACGAACGAACGATTCCAGGACATGATAGACATGTTATGTCTTCGCTATAATATGTAAGGAAGATATTTATGTGCCCGTCTAGATAGAAACCAAATTAAAACTCGGAAGCGTTCGCTATACACTAAAACACACCCGCTATTCACGTCATAATAGCGGTCTTTATGAAGGAGATAAAACACTGTAATATAGTACTTACCTTTCATCATCCTCATTCTGTACGGAGTGATTTCCCAACGGTACTTGAAAGCAAACTAACGTTTGTGAATCATTCATATAATCTCTAATCTCTATACAGGGTGTCTTTTATGTACGTTTGGAGAATGATAGGTCGTGTAGGGGACGGGCATAGAAGTAATTTGGGATAGGGAACTTGGGGTCGGAGCGGCCTCCTTAACCCCTAAAATAAGGGTTGATTCAGGCCCTCCACCCTGTAAGTTGGGCGACCGACCCAAACCTCTATTACCTTTCTCAATCCTTTAACTCTTGGCAAGATTCATTTCACTATGTGGCGCTGGCGTAATGGATAGCGTTGCGGTGCAAAAGGCCGGTAGTTCGGGGTTCGATTCCGGGCTTGGGCATTTTTTTGACGTAATTTCACTCTCTCCTCTGAAGTAGCACCAGACTGTATCATGTGACTACAATACCACAAATAACATTAAAGAAAATATTTTGCCCAAGCCCGGAATCGAACCCGGGATTATCGACCTTTCGCAACGCAACGCTATCCATTACGCCAGTGCCACATGGAGAAATGAATCTTGCCAAGAGTTAGAGGATTGAGAAAGATAATAGAGGCCAGGGTCGGTTGCCCAACTGACAGGGCGGAGGGCCTAAATCAGCCCTTATTTTAGGGGTTAAGGAGGCCGCTCCGACCCCAAGTTCCCTATCTCAAATTACTTCTATAGCCGTCCCCTACACAACCTATCATTCTCCAAAGGTATATAAAAGACACCCTGTATATAACAAGTACTTCCGTGAAGAACTGAATAGCCTATGATCATATATCCTACGTAATGGTAATTGCCTCTATCAACATACACAATTTCAGTTTGATTGCTGTAATAGATTCGTAGATATTGAGAACCATCTAAATATACCGAATCGTCACCATGTTGGGTTTTTGCATATGTAGGCAATATAATTATGTATAAATGAAAATTATTGAGTATGCTTATTCAATCGCATGATTAGGACACAAGAAATAAAAACGAGATTTTAAAACTTTGCACAGCCACCATCTTGAGGTTATGAAAACAATTGAAGTAAATTAGATTTCAGTGGATTACAATTTGTACAAGCATTTACCGTACCAAGTTTTACTGCGCTCGGATGGTCAAATCGGGAGAAACGTTCATTTAAATATTTGAACTCCGCGTCGCTGCCATGTTGGATTTGTGCTCACCAGGTTATTGAAAGTTCCATAGGTGAACTTATGTTAATAAGCGTTATCAACGCAAAAAAAAATCAGTTTAATTGCTGTCATAGATTAGAACCGTCTAAATATTTAGGATGTTCGCCATGTTGGGTTTTTATATATGTAGGCCATAGAATTAAGGACTATTAGATGACGATTATTGCGTAGGTTTATTATTCAAATGTTGACTTCCATCGCATGATTAGAAAAAAATAATTAAAACCTTAATCTTGAAATTTTGCACAGCCACAATCTTGAAGCTATGTAAACAATTGAACTAAATTAGATAACAAGGCATTGCAATGTGTATAAACATTTACTGTAGCATCTTTCACTGCACTCGGATGGTTAAATCGCGAGAAAAGTCTATTTAAGTGTTTCAACTTTGCTTGGCCGCCATGTTCGATTTGTAGTTAACAGGTTTTTGAAAGTCACACAGGTGCACTTCAGTAGTGCTCTATATCATCGTAAAAGAATTCACGGTGATATCAGTAATAGTTTCGCACAGCCGCCATGTTGAATTGGTGATACGTAATAGAATTTAAAGGGCACATTCAGGGTCGGACGAGACAGTACTATGCTTTTACCGAATTTTATTAGGGGACAGACACACACAAACGGACAAAAGGTGATCTCATAAGCCTATTTATTTCATAAATGAAAATGAGCTAAAACCGATATTTTAAAAATTCGCACAGCTGCCATCTTGTGGTTATGAAAACATTTGGAATGAATTAGATGCCAGTGGATTAAAATGTATATAAGCATATACCGTACCAAGTTTCACTGAGCTCGGATGGTTAAATCGCGTCGCCGCCATGTTAGAGTTATGCTCACCAGGTTATTGAAAGTCCTATAGGTGAACTTATGTTTATAGGCTCTATCAACATACAACATTTCAGTTTGATTGCAGTCATAGATTAATATATGATGAGTACCGTCTAAATATCTCGGATGGTCGCCATGTTGGATTTTAGTAGGCCATAGAGTTATGTACCATTAGATGACGATTATTGCGTAGGGTCATTATTCAAACGTTGACTTCTATCACATGTTTAGGACACAAGAAATTAAAACGAGATTTCAAAATTTTTCACAGCCACCATCATGGAGTTATGTAAACAATTGAACTAAATTAGATGTCAGTGCATTACAATGTTTATAAACGTTTGCTGTACCAATTTTCACTGCGTTCGGATGGTTAAATCGAAAGAAAAGTTTATTTAAATGTTTCAACTTCGCTTGGCCGCCATATTCGTTTTGTAGTTAACAGGTTTTTGAAAGTTACATAGGTGAACTTCTAAATGAAAATATGCAAAAACTTAATGTTACGTGATAATATGTGAGTATGTCATTTATGCGTTCATATACCATTCATCCGATTCCGATGAAACTGGGGTGAATGGTTGTGCAGACTCCTACGAATGTTTCTGAATTAATATAGTACATTATGCAACGAGCCTATAATGGCAATAATTAAGATACGAGTATGTTTATAGAACGAGCGTAAGCGAGTTTTATAATTTCCATACGAGTGTCTTAATTACCATTATAGGCGAGTTGCATACGACTGTTTATGTTCGACGATAATTATAACTTTACTATATGTTTTAACATAATTGTTCATAAATATCTGTTGAGATTCAGTCACTTGATTTTTTCGGTCGTAGTGCAAGCGCTGTGTTTGATATCTCTGTTTTCCAAGTTCTCTGACCGACTGACGCATGCGCCTGTGTGTTTGGCAATTCCATAATTTTTTTTACAGCCTGTCGATGTGCACCAGCAATCAGTAACACTGTCACCGAAGTCGGTTGAAAGCAATGCACTGTGAAGAAATTGGGGTTAGGGATATTAAGGTACAGTACTATTTCTTGTCTCATCTTCGCCAGTTTATTTACGCGAACACATGGACGGTGCACTTTGGATGTCGGAAATTTATATAGAAGGATGTCGGACATGTTGGATTTTGAGTGCATGCGCGAAGGTATCCTTACCTAATTGGTCAATGAATGAGCTCTGATTGGCTGGATAAACTGTATCATAATGGAAAACAGTACTATAATGGCCATCATAATGATGCAGTTTTCTGACGTATAATATTCACATTTCGACATCGTCAAACATAAAATCCATTTTACAATAGTTTAGAAGCAGTTGACGGTTAAAGAAAACAAAAGTACTTCAACAAACAAAATTACAATTCCTTCACTTTCTTTGATTGGCATTGCAACGCATGCCGGGAACAGCTTGTACATTATAAACAAACATGACTCCTACAGTCCATACGTACTGTGTAAAACAAAAAATGTGCGATCGGGCAACACTGTTGACACGGGGCTTGGAGGGTGTGCGATTAGGCAACACTGGTGACACGGGGCCTGGAGGATGTGTAATAGGGCAACACTGGTGACACGGGATTTGGAGGGTGTGAGATCGGGCAACACTGGTGACACGGGGCTTGGAGGGTGTGTGATAGGGCAACACTGGTGGCACGGGATTTGGAGGGTGTGCTATAAGGCAACACTGGTGACAGGGGATTTGGAGGGTGCGTGATAGGGCAACACTGGTGGCACAGGGCTTGGAGGGTGTGTGATAGGGCAACACTGGTGGCACAGGGCTTGGAGGGTGTGTGATAGGGCAACACTGGTGACACAGGGCTTGGAGGGTGTGTGATAGGGCAACACTGGTGACACAGGGCTTGGAGGGTGTGTGATAGGGCAACACTGGTGGCACAGGGCTTGGAGGGTGTGCGATAGGGCAACACTGGTGGCACAGGGCTTGGAGGGTGTGTGATAAGGCAACACTGGTGACACGGGATTTGGAGGGTGTGTGATAGGGCAACACTGGTGGCACAGGGCTTGGAGGATGTGTGATAGGGCAACACTGGTGACACAGGACTTGGAGGGTGTGCGATAAGGCAACACTGGTGACACGGGATTTGGAGGGTGTGCTATAGGGCAACACTGGTGACACGGGATTTGGATGGTGTGTGATAGGGCAACACTGGTGGCACAGGGCTTGGAGGGTGTGTGATAGGGCAACACTGGTGGCACAGGGCTTGGAGGGTGTGCGATAAGGCAACACTGGTGACACGGGATTTGGAGGGTGTGATAAGGCAACACTGGTGACGCGCGGCTTGGGGAGTGTGTGATAAGGCAACACTGGTGACGCGCGGCTTGGGGAGTGTGTGATAAGGCAACACTGGTGACGCGCGGCTTGGAGAGTGTGTGATAAGGCAACACTGGTGACGCGCGGCTTGGGGAGTGTGTGATAAGGCAACACTGGTGACGCGCGGCTTGGGGAGTGTGTGATAAGGCAACACTGGTGACGCGCGGCTTGGGGAGTGTGTGATAAGGCAACACTGGTGACGCGCGGCTTGGAGAGTGTGTGATAAGGCATTACTGGTGACGCGCGGCTTGGGGAGTGTGTGATAAGGCAACACTGGTGACGCGCGGCTTGGGGAGTGTGTGATAAGACAACACTGGTGACGCGCGGCTTGGAGAGTGAGTGATAAGGCAACACTGGTGACGCGCGGCTTGGAGAGTGAGTGATAAGGCAACACTGGTGACGCGCGGCTTGGGGAGTGTGTGATAAGGCAACACTGGTGACGCGCGGCTTGGAGAGTGTGTGATAAGGCAACACTGGTGACGCGCGGCTTGGGGAGTGTGTGATAAGGCAACACTGGTGACGCGCGGCTTGAAGAGTGTGTGATAAGGCAACACTGGTGACGCGCGGCTTGGGGAGTGTGTGATAAGGCAACACTGGTGACGCGCGGCTTGGGGAGTGTGTGATAAGGCAACACTGGTGACGCGCGGCTTGGGGAGTGTGTGATAAGGCAACACTGGTGACGCGCGGCTTGGAGAGTGTGTGATAAGGCAACACTGGTGACGCGCGGCTTGGAGAGTGAGTGATAAGGCAACACTGGTGACGCGCGGCATGGGGAGTGTGTGATAAGGCAATACTGGTGACGCGCGGCTTGGAGGGTGTGTGATAAGGCAACACTGGTGACACGAGGCTTGGAGGAGAGACAGGTACACATTAGTGCGAGTTAAACCTCGCTAGAGTCAGGTTGGTTGTTCGTAGGGATCATAACGAGGTGAGAAAAAGGTTGTTATTTTAAGGGGCCTAACATCTAGGTTATCGGCCCCTAATGGTTCAGATGAATGTGAAAATTGATGAACTTAAATAAGAGAACCAAACCTAACTACAAACTTACAAATAACTTTCGTGCTAGAAGAAGAAATTAATAAATAATAAAGGAAACGAGAGAAATAAACGACAGGACGAAAAGAAATGCCCTCAATCCACGAAGAATGAAGCGTAAGGGACATAGAAGGTAGGAGAGCCATGAAAGGGAATAGAAAACGCGAAAGAACGGACCAAGCTCAGGAATCCCTCAGAATCGACAACTTCCAAACCTACCAACTGCGAGCCCTTGAGGATGCAGCACTATCCAGGGTGGGGCTACACACACCCTGCCTCCTTTAGGGCCTTGAGCAGAAGGCATGTGATACTGTGAGCCCTTGAGGGTGTAGCACTATCCAGGATGAGTCTACACACATCCTGCCTCCTTTAGTGCCTTGAGAAGAAGGCAGGAGATACCGTGAGCCCTTGAGAGTGTAGCACTATCCAGGGTGGGGTTGCACACACCCTGCCTCCTTTAGGGCCTTGAACAGAAGGCATGTGATACTGTGAGCCCTTGAGGGTGTAGCACTATCCAGTATGAGTCTACACACATCCTGCCTCCTTTAGTACCTTGAGAAGAGGGCAGGAGATACCGTGAGCCCTTGAGGGTGTAGCACTATCCAGGATGGGGCTACACACATCCTGCCTCCTTTAGGGCCTTGAGCAGAAAGCAGGAGATACTGTAAGCCCTTGAGGGTGTAGCACTATCCAGGGTGGGGCTGCACACACCCTGCCTACTTTAGGGGCATGAGAAGAAGACAGGAGATACTGTGAGCCCTTGAGGGTGTAGCACTATCCAGGATGGGGCTACACACATCCTGCCTCCTTTAGGGTCTTGAGCAGAAAGCAGGAGATACTGTAAGCCCTTGAGGGTGTAGCACTATCCAGGGTGGGGCTGCACACACCCTGCCTCCTTTAGGGCCTTGAGCAGAATGCATGATATACTGTGAGCCCTTGAGGGCGTAGCACTATCCAGGGTGGGGCTACACATACCCTGCCTACTTTTGGGGCTTGAGAAGAAGACAGGCGATATCTTAAAAAGAGAAAGGAGACCTACCCTTCGAAGAATTAGGGTATCAGGAAAGACGAGACAAGGGTCAATTAAGGGTGTGGGGTTAAAAGACTCCCTAGGGATTGGATACCCTAATACCATCGGGGTCGGAAGAGAACAAGTATTGACCACAGGCGCCCGCTCAAGTAAGTGGGTGCAATGTCGCGTTCAGTTGGTGACCCGGGATCGCTAACCCACGCCCCACAAATTACGAGCCCCTGGAGGGGAGAACAGAGATTTACGTGTCACACAGACAGTTCATTAGGGAAACCAATCGTCGTTTTAAAGCAAGACACAAATAGAAAAACCCATTTACCGTGTTTGTTTATTTTATATTCAGATATAGGAAAGGATTAATAAACACGAAATTATATTTTGTGATGATTTGCTCTCAAGCACCGTAGCGAACCCTAGGGAAATCATCCCGTACAAAATAAGGGAGGTTGAAAGATAAATATTTGTGTTATTCGCCTCCATAAGCAGCGGCATTATGACGTGAATAGCAGGTATATACCATTGCTAGTAGTTCGCATCCGAGTTTGAATTGATATTGGGGATGGATTGGAACCCTCCACACATGTTTCAAACGAGACATGGCCTCACTCTAAACAACACTATTCCTGGCTGAAATTTGAAAAATAGATGACTTTTAAAATATAACGCCATCCATACAAAATTAAGCATAGATATTAAAATTTTTGAATATGTAGTATATAGTTAGTGCCAGTTTCAACCTGTCATTGAGGTCTTCATCAACCCTAAACCATTTATATCTAATTTGAAAAATAAATTTAAAAATCTGAAAAGTTAAGCCTTGGTCATCAGAAATGGAAGTCGCATCACAAACTGTAAACGTTTGGAAACACAAACTTACACTAAACTGTATGAAATGCATTTCTTTTTTGTATCGACTCATGAGCCACCTATTACAAATTCGATTTACTAATCAGCAACCTTCGCAAGTTTGCGCAACAACTGACCAAAGTGCATTTGTTGAAACTCCTCGCGCGCCATCCATTGTAAAATGAATTCACTATTTTGTGGGAAACGGTATAAGTGCCAAATGGTATTATATACTGTCCTAGTTGAAACTCCTCGCGCGCCATCTATTGTAAAATGGATTCACTAGTTTGTGGGAAACGGTATAAGTGCCAAATGGTATTATATACTATCCTAGTTGTTTCAGTTGGTATTACTGGCCACTTTAGTACCAGTGAGGACTATCACGGACTTAGTTCGTGTTTGTGGGAAACGGTATAAGTGCCAAATGGTATTATATACTATCCCAGTTGTTTCAGTTGGTATTACTGGCCACTTTAGTACCAGTGAGGACTATCACGGTCTTAGTCCGTGTTGTGGGAAAAGGTATAAGTGCCAAAAGGTATTATATACTATCCTAGTTGTGTCAGTTGGTATTACTGGCCCCTTTAGTTCCAATGAGGACTACACGGACTTAGTCCGTGTTTGTGGGAAAAGCTATAGGTGCCAAAAGATATTATATACTATCCTAGTTGTGTCAGTTGGTATTACTGGCCACTTTAGTACCAGTGAGGACTATCACGGACTTAGTTCGTGTTTGTGGGAAACGGTATAAGTGCCAAATGGTATTATATACTATCCCAGTTGTTTCAGTTGGTATTACTGGCCACTTTAGTACCAGTGAGGACTATCACGGTCTTAGTCCGTGTTGTGGGAAAAGCTATAAGTGCCAAAAGGTATTATATACTATCCTAGTTGTGTCAGTTGGTATTACTGGCCACTTTAGTACCAATGAGGACTATCGCGGACTTAGTCCGTGTTTGTGGGAAACGGTATAAGTGCAAAATTGTATTTTATACTATCCTAGTTGTTTCAGTTGGTATTACTGGCCACTTTACAACCAGTGAGTAGTATATAATACTATTTGGCACTTATATAGTTTCCCACAAACACTCCTCAATTAAGAAATTTCCGCGGGCGTGCACACGATAACTAACCAAAGTTCATTTGTTGAAATGGCTCACGCACCATCTATTATAAAATATATTTTCTAGTTCAGCAACCTTCAATTGTTTGCACAACAGCTGACCACAGAGCATTTGTTGAAATGATTAGCGCACCATCTATTGTTAAATGAAAAATGAATGAAAATCCACAGCCTGCTTCCAGTCTCCGACCGGGTCAGGTATGGAATGAATGAAGGCCCCATCTATCGGCGAGGATATGAACTGTGCCGGCTGCCGAGGCCTGACGCACTCCTCTGGGGCAATGATTAAATGAATGACAGATGAAATGAAATGATAGTGGAGAGTTTTGCTGGAATGAAATGTTGACAGAGAAAACCGGAGTACCCGGAGAAAAACCTGACTGCCTCCGTTTTGTCCAGCACAGATCTCACATGGAGTGACCGGGATTTGAACCACGGAACCAGCGGTGAGAGGCCGGCGTGCTGCCGCCTAAGCCACGGAGGCCTCATCTATTGTTAAATGGATTTTCTAATTCAGAAACCTATGCGGGCGTGCGCACAACAACTCACGAAAGTTTCATCGTAATCGGATGAATGATATTCAAACGCATACGAGACATTGTTGAAACGATTCACGCGTCGTCACTCATTTGTTCAAACGACTCGCACATCATCTATTGTAAAATTAATTTGCTTATTTAGGGACTTTCAGGTATGAAGTTACGTGCAATCTCAGCAGTTTCCATGAGTGAGAATACAAGAACCGTATTGATGATAGCAGCACTTGCGGATTTCAACCTTGGATCCTCAAATGGAACAACAAATGAGTCGTCCAGTTGCAAAACTCGTTTAATCCACTAGTGAATAAGAATCATTTTCATGAGAAACGTTTCTCTGGACTTTGCCTCGCGCATGTTTTGTGTTCGTTGCCTTCTAATTTTTTCTTTTTGCTTTGTGATTTTGGTTTTTGGTTTTGTGTTTGCTTTGTGCTTTTGCTTTTGAATTTTCCTTTTTTGCTTTTCTTTCTTGGTTTTAGTTTTGTGTTTGTTTCCTGCTTTTGCTTTTTTTGAATTTTGCTTTAGATTTGTGTTTCTTGAATTTTGTTATCTGCTTTTGTCTTTGAATTTTGCCTTTGCTTCGTGTTTTTGGTTTTTGGTTTTATGTTTGTTTTCTGAAAAATCAAAATAGAACAAAATAAAATAAATTAAAACAAATAAACAAAACAAAATCAAAATAAAACAAAACAAAATAAAATAAAACAAAACAAAAATTAAAAAAAACAATTTAAAACAAAATAAAACGAAATGAAATAAAACAAAAAATCAAAGGAAAGAAAACAAAATAAAATTAAATAAAAAACAAAATAAAAACATATAAAATAAAATAAAGTAAAATAACATAAACTAATTAAATAAATAATTTTATGACATGATCCCTTAGAATTGCCACATATCCACATTGGGCATTTCAACTCAAATTATTATACCAATTTCCGATTTTCTCCATCCCATACAACAAGGGTAATTCATGTCATCGGAATACTGGTTGGCACCTATTCAAAATTGTTAATGAACTCCGTATTGAAGAGGATTCAACTTATTTAATCAAGCGCCGAAATGAATTATTTTATTGATTTTAGCACTTGATTTTTCTAAATTATTTTTGTTTGTATATTTTGATAAAACATTTTAAAGCTTAACATTTTTACACTCACCGTTAATAGTTGTTATTTTCTAACTACTTTTTCTAAAATTATTGTTAAAAGACCAAGCTTATATTTATTTAATTAATACTACATTTGTAAGGATATCCATTTTATTTCTTACAATTATTATCATTAATTTTTCATTTCTAATTTAGTTTTAAGTCATATATGCTATTTTAGTTTTCAACTCTTAATTGACTTTCTGTTTAAGCTGAAGATGACCTCATTGAAGGTCGAAACATGTCCAAATATATAAAATATATAGTTGTTTATGTATTGATTTGGCGTATAATTTTAAACGTTTAATGATCCTTTTTCACAAGTGGATTGAAGGAGTTTTGCAACTGGACGACTCAAATGATAATTCCAGTTGGGGATACTTTACGGACCTCCTCCTCTCCTTTCAGGGAAATAAACGTTTCTTACTTCGCATACATCAGCATTATTATTTTTATATTACATGAATATTCAACAAAGCTTTAATAATGAAAAATTATGTAAGCTTAGATGATAAACCTAAATTTAATTGGCTTTGTATCCTATACATGGAATTTCATCTTCATGGCAATTAACTATCTGAAACATCCATAAATCATCTTCAGACATTTACCGTGGACTCCAGAATCAATTATACTAGAGGAGAGATGGTATCGCTAGCAAGGAAATTACTTTCATCGATTTCATATTCAACAGCCTATTCCTTTTTTCCTTTCTACTTTCTTCTCTTCCTCTGGGATGAAAACACACGCAAGTAGCCAGCCTTACGCCGCACCACGCCGTTTGGAAAGAGATTTCAGATTCATTTAAAATTCCTGTTATAAAACTTAAAGAGAAAGTATTTTAAAATGATTAATATGAACAGAGGATTTAGAGTTGGAGTTATGAGGACTTAAAATGAACTTAAAATATTCTTTGCGCAGTGTCGGCAAAGATATTATTATTATTATCATTTCCATCTCTAGCTTCTTTATACTTTACGTTGGAAATTTAGGATGAAACAGCTTATATTATGGAAAAATAATGACGATTATATGGAAATTTAAAGAAAAGTGGAAATGTGGAATTGTTTTGGTGTAGTCCTGCGTCTGTACGTGTGAACTTTTGGTGTGGTGCGCAGAAGCGTTCAATAATAATAAAATAGTAATGAGTACGGGGACCACTCTTGAATAAACACACACACACACACACATGGTGGCTCATACTAGATTTCTAGGTGATATTCAGCTAGTTTTTATGGAATTTTTTAGCCTACTTATCACATTTTGTAACAAGTAGTTCCTTGAAGAACTATACAGCCTATTTTCATATATCCTACTAATGTTAATTGCCACTATCAACATACAACATTTCTGTTTGATTGCTGTAATAGTTTCGTAGATATTGAGAACAGACTAAATATTTCGGATGGTCGCCATGTTGGATTTTATATATGTAGGTCCTAGAGTTATGTACTGTTACATGAAGATTATTGTGTACGTGTAGCATTCAAACTTCAATCGCATGATTAGGACACAAGAAGTAACAAGGAGATTTTAAAATTTCGCACAGCTGCCATCTTGTGGTTATGGAAACAATTGAAACAAATTAGATGCCAGTGGATTAACATTCGTACAAGGATTTACAGTACCAAGTTTCACTGCACTCGGATGGTTAAATTGCGAGAAACGTCCATGTGAATATTTATAATTCGCGTCGCCGCCATGTTGGATTTGTGATCACCAGGTTATTTAAAGTCCTATAGGTGAACTTAAGTTCATAGCCGATATGAACATAAAAAAATCAGTTTGATTGCTATAATAGATTCGTAGATATTCAGAGCCGTCTAAATATTTCGGATGGTCACCATGTTGGATTGTTAAATGTATAGGCCATAGAGTCATGTACAATTAAAGGAAAATTATTGCGTAGGTTCAATATTCAAACTTTCACTTCGATCGCAGATTACGACACAAGGAATAAAAACTTAATTTTAAAATTCGCAAAGCCGCCATCTTGAGGTTTTGTAAACAATTGAACTAAATTAGATACCAGTGCATTACAATGTGTATAAACATTTCCTGTACCAGATTTCATTGCGTTTGGAACATTTAATCGCGAGAAACGTCTATTTAAAAGTCGCAAATTCGCGTGGCCGCCATGTTGGTTTTGTAGTTACCAGTTTTTCAAAAGTCACATAGGTGAACTTCTAGTAGTTCCCTTTATTACCGTAAAAAATTCCAGGGTATTATTAGGAATAGTTTCGGAGATATTGAATGCTGGTGAAATATTTCGCACAGCCGCCATGTTGGATTGGTGAGACGTAACAAAATTTGAAGGGCACGGTCGGGGTCGTCCGGAATAGTGCTATGAACTTACCGAGTTTCATTGAAATCGCTCCTGCCGTTTAGAGGTTATTAGGGGGGACACACACACACACTCACACACACACACACACGGACAAAAGGTAATCTCATAATTTAGGGGCCGATAACCTAGATGTTAGGCCCCTTAAAACAACAATTATCATCATCATCATGATCTCATAAGCCTATGTTTTCAAAATTGAAAATAGGCTAAAAATGAGTAAAAGGTAGACGTACGAGATCGATCAGGGAAAATGTGTGAGTGTCTGTCCTTCTAGCTTGTCTAGCTGTCCCCCCCCCCCCTTATCAACTCCCAAACGGCTGCAGCTATAAAAGACAAATTTGGTATGAGTAAAGATCTATACCTGAATATATCACGGCCATATTTGAAAATAACATCAGTGCTGCCAACTGCTGCAAAATCACAATTGAAATTTGAGCTCTAAGTTGGATATCTCAGAAGTTATGCATGCAAGCTGTTACAAAATTGGCGCACAGAGATAATGACATACCAGATAAATTTTCAGGAGCCCATATATGAGAGTGTTACCAACATGATTCTAAGGCTGCTGATAAGCCCAACATTTAAATGCATGTAACTTCTATACTATCAATTGGATTTCAACCAAATTTCGTATGTGTTTTTTGTACTAAAACAGTTATTACTACACGTATTCTTACAGACATCAGGGCTGCCAACTGTTAATAAGTGTTCTGTCTAGTTTTTAAAATCCTAATTCCATTATATCAGAAAGTATGCAAACCAACAACTCGAAATTTTGCACGCGTATATTACCTGACATTCTAGATTAATTTGAAATACCGGTAACTGATACATGTTAGCGCTGCCAGCATGATTCTAAGCCTGATGATGGGTTCAACTATTAAATAATTGTAACTTCTATATTAACAAATGGATTTTATCCAAAATTGGGACAGTATTAGATCATAATATTTCAGATTAATTCTAAGCAATACAAACGTGAAAATGTTGCCAACATGATTTTACACGCTCTGATAGATCCAATGTAACATTTCATTTCAGATATACAGGGTGACTTTTATGTACCTTTTGAGAATGATAGGTCGTGTAGGGGACGGGTATAGAAGTAATTTGAGATAGGGAACTAAGTGTCAGAGCGGCCTCCTTAACCCCTAAAATAAGGGTTGATTCAGGCCCTCCACCCTGTAAGTTAGGTAACCGACCCAAGCTTCTTATTACATTTCTCAATCCTTTAACTCTTGCAAGATTAATTTCTCCATGTGGCACTGGCGTAATGGATAGCGTTGCGGTGCGAAAGGCCGGTAGTCCCGGGTTCGATTCCGGGCTTGGGCCATTTTTTTAAATGTTTTTTGTCGTATTGTAGTCACATGATACAGTCTGGTGCATTCTCTTCTCTGACGTATCACCAGACTGTATCATGTGACTACAAATACGACAAATAACATAAAAATAAAAATGAAGATTTTGCCCAAGCCCGGACCGGAATCGAACCCGGGACTACCGGCCTTTTGCACCGCAACGCTATCAATTACGCCAGCGCCACATGGAGAAATGAATCTTGCCAAGAGTTAAAGGATTGAGAAATGTAATAGAAGCTTGGGTCGGTTGCCTAACTTACAGGGTGGAGGGCCTGAATCAACCCTTATTTTAGGGGTTAAGGAGGCCGCTCCGACCAAAAGTTCCCTATCTCAAATTACTTCTATACTCGTCCCCTACACGACCTATCATTCTCCAAAGGTACATAAAAGACACCCTGTATAGATGGATCATTGGCATGAATCTTACATTTTAAGAAAAGTAGGCTCTTGACTGTAGTTCATCGAGAAACTACTTGCTTAGGTTCTAAACTTTCAAACCCTACTTTTATTGCAGGAGCAGAAGATACACCAGGGGATACGAACAATCGCCATAAGAATCCACACCCGTGGCTGGTTCATTGACGGAAGAATTCAGGTGCGGATTCAAGGGGGGGAGGGGGGGGGGGTCATGGGGGTCATGACTCAAGAAAACGAAAACACAATAACCGGACAAATAAAACTCAACGAATTTTAACTGAAAAACACTTTTTTTTTCATTTTATTCAATACTGAAAATTAATTACTTTATTGCAATTATTACGTTCTGTTACAACTGTACATATTTACAACTTCATACCTGTTATATAAAAACGAATATTTATATAGCAAAATCAACTCGTCTATTTTGTTTAGCAAACCTTGTGATTAGCGAATCGATGTCTATAGTGATGTCACGATGAATGTGCAGCAATGCACGGATAGGAATTTGGGGCTTTTTTCGCACCAAAAAATTTTGCCGACGTCCTAACTGCAAGCTTGGTTGGCAATTTAAGATGTGACTTTCTCCCTTTGTCGGTACCAACTCGACTTGCCGAAACTGTAACGTACCTTGATACTTTTCTCCAAGCTCGATGTAAAAGTCGCAAAACACGCCGTTGCAATTTGTACGAATTTTTTTGGTGCGCTAAACGTATCAATTTTCTATCCATGTAGCTTGCAAAAAAATTGATCTGGTTTTGTACGTTTGGTTATTTTGTGGTTGCGTTGTTAGTGATACGATTTTTCTTAACAATTTCGATTCTGTGACCCCCCCCAAAGCGAAACTCTAGATCCGCGCCTGCGGAAGATGCATCAGCGGCGGGGGATATACGCATGCGTAGAGAGCCCAGAAGCAGCAGAATGGCGTGCACGAAATCATTAGAGTACAACTTACAATGACAAACAGACGAGTACTGACAACGTGATCTCCAATGGAAGTAGGTGCTGTTATGCGGTATGAATGGGCACGTGGGACTAGTGTGTATCAGGTGAAGTGGTCATGTGTCGTCAAATGGTCGGTCGCTGGTGTTGCATGATCAGTGAAGGACGGTCGAGTGTGGAGGATGAAGATCGAAGTGGTCGTCTCTCCACATCCACGAAGGTAAAAAACATTACTCGAGTACATGATGATGATAATTGTTGTTTTAAGGGGCCTAACATCTAGGTTATCGGCCCCTAATGGTTTGGGTGATCGTAAAGATGATAATGAAATCTAAACTACAACTAAAACTAACTTCTAACTTATATACTAGAAGAAGAAATGGAAAACATAAGGAGAATAAGACAAATAAAGGACAGGAGGAAAAGAAATGCCCTCAACTCTCGAAAAATGCGGATTGAGGGACTTGGAAGGAAGGAGAGCCATGACAGGCAGATAGGAAAGTGAAAGAGGAGAGGGTCCGCCCCAGAGGTAATGGATAAAAGGGGGAAAACCGGACCAAGCTCAGGAATCTCTCGGGGTCGCCAACTCCCGAACTCACCAGCCGTGAGCCTCTGAGGGTGTAGCAATATCCAGGGTGCACCAGATGTGGTGGGGCTACATACACCCTGCCTCCTTGAGGACCTTTAGCAGAAGGCTGAAGACAACATGAAGAGAATAATAAGGCTGACCCCTCGCAGAAGGAGGGTATCAGAAAAGATGAGACAAGGGCCAATTAAGGCGGGAAAGGAAGAGACTCCCTAGGCCTCGGATATCCTAATACCTTCGGGGTCGGAAAAGAACAGGAGTTGACCAAGGGAGGTCGACAGGAAAGAAGACGGAGAGGAGCCCGGAACAAGTATGTGGACGGAATGCCGGACTCATGTGGGGCCCCGTGGTCGCCAACCCACATCCCACTAGATGTGGGCCCCTGGGGGGTACTCGAGTACAGGACATGGTGTTAGTGGGCAGGCGCATAATGGTGTCAGACGTGGACTCCACACTGTGTATTGGTTGTGCCCGGGCCCATCACATGATCCATAATGTGTTGTGTTACCAAAAAGTGCCCGCAAGATGGGTACCAAGAAACCTGACCCCGGAGCAAGGCACCGAGTTTTACCAAAGTGGTTTTCTTCAAACAAATTGCACGGTTGGTCGGTTCCTCAGTTTTGGGGCTGCGACAAACGCGGTCATGTAGCCCGGTGTATTTTGGGTGTGTGTAGAATCTGTCTGATAACCGGTGTTAACTGTGATGACTGTATTAGTGTGTGTTATCTGTTTTTAATTCGAGTAAGGACTGCAGACATTCGATTTTAAGTAGTTCCAACTTTTGCTACCAAACGTCATCGTCAACGACCAACTAGTTCTGGACTTGGTTGCTATATGCCACTCCTGGCGACGATCGATGGAACCTAAGAGCGTCAGCCAAATCTAACGTATAATTTAGCTTCACACAAATGTAATTAGTAGAAGGGTCTTTATCATGCCATAAATCTATGACATGGGACCGCCGGCTTTACTTCCCCGCCGAAGGAAGGCATACGGTACTGAGCGACTTTTAACGCTCTAAAATTCCGACGACTTCAACCGGGTTTGAACCCACGACCTTGGGCATAGAAGCTCAGCATGCTACCAACTACGCCACCGAAGCCACAAACTGATTGCACGCTACGACAAGAGTCTCAATGTCGGTGATGACCATAATGCAAAAAAGTGCAATGTGTACAGTTCATGATTGTCATGATGTATGTCAGTTTGGCAAAAAAGAGGTCTCTGACAAAAGTGACAGTCAGTCTGAAAGACTAGACTTTGTATCATTTTAAATGCTACAAATGCTGAAAAATGCTAGAAAGGATGGAGGCTTCTCGCTTTGCTCGAAGCCAAAGACTCTTTGACATGTTAGAAAATTATCTGCATAATACGTATCTTGCTTTATAATACTTTACCTTGTTTCAAATTACTCGCGAACGGCAAGTGCAAACCAACGGCAAAGCAAGGTCAAGCGCGCGGGACGCCGTCAACCTCACCAGAGTGCGCGGGGACGTGCCCCGTTCATCCAGTCTAAAAACACTTATAGTGGGCAATATATTGAAGATCGAGATATGTTCTCGCGGACTTTTTTTGTAGAACTTTTCATGCTGACCAATTCTTACGCTCATAGTATATTGATATTTTTAACGGTTTGCCCAGCGTAAGCTTAAGAAGCACACGGCCGCCAAGTTTGTTTTCGACTTTTTCACTGAAATCGTTACTGCTTGGCTTCCTTTGATTATACATACATTATTTTCTACAGAATCTTTCCTTGAGATATCCTTTACAAAATGGTGAAACCCGCATCAAAATCCATCCAATGGTTCTCGAGATTACCCGTGACATCCAAGAATCGGGGATTTTTGTCTTATACTAACGAAGTAGAGATTGTCGGGGAGCACATGCACCAAGCGGTACTATGACGTCACACACCTCAGTGCATCTGAGTACATTTCGTCCCGTCACCGTAACGTAACGCCAGACCCCAGCGTAACGACGAAGTCGACAAGATCATTTAAAATGATTAAAAAAAACGAAACTCATATTCGGAACATCCCCCGTATAAATAACTTACGAACTAGGAGAAGAAAAATAAAGAAGAAAAGAAAGAGTAAGGGAAATAAAAGATAGGAAACTGAAATGCCCTCAGCCCTCTAAGAATGAGGACTGTGAGACTCAAAATAAAGTGGAGACTAACTAGTAAGATAGGAAAGAGTAAGAGGAAAGAGCTCGCCTTAAAGGCGAGATAAAAAGAACACTATCCAAGGTGAGGTTACATACATTCCGTCAACTTTACGGCCTTGTGATGAAGGCAGGAAATAATCATAAAAGAGGTCTGACCACGCGAAGAACGAGAGTTGACCAAAGGAGTTCGACAAGACGTGGAATCAAAGATGTACACAACTAGGAGAGGCGATGTGGTCACCATAAAACTGGTTGTGTGACTCAGTGGGAAAGGGAGGGGATGTCAGTTTGTAGATTAGAGACTGAAATCAAGACGTTGAGCGTGTGTGTGTTTTTTTTTTCGTTTCTTTAAACAACCAATCCAGACAATTCCCCGTTTGGCTCTCCCCACTACAAACATAGATGATGATAGTCCGCGTGACCTTAAATAAGTTACTAACAATGTGACCTTACCATTTGTCCCCCATCACTACAAACATGATGATTATAGTCCGCGTCACCTTAAATAAGTTACTAACAATGAAACCTTACCATTTGTCCCCCACCACTACAAACATGATGATTATAGTCCGCGTCACCTTAAATAAGTTACTAACAATGTGACCTTACCATTTGTCCCCCACCACTACAAACATGATGATTATAGTCCGCGTCACCTTAAATAAGTTACTAACAATGTGACCTTACCATTTGTCCCCCACCACTACAAACATGATGATTATAGTCCGCGTCACCTTAAATAAGTTACTAACAATGTGACCTTACCATTTGTCCCCCACCACTACAAACATGATGATTATAGTCCGCGTCACCTTAAATAAGTTATTAACAATGTAACCTTACCATTTGTCCCCCACCACTTTTAATACGAGTGGGAGAGGAGAGATGTTTCTGGAGACTGCTAATGAAAATGAGAGTTATTTTGGTAGGACACATAGACACCCAGAAATATCAAACTTACTGTAGTTATGGAAGGAAGGGTTGAGGACAAGAACTGTAAGGGTAGACCAAGGTTAGAATATGATAAACAGATTTCCTCTATTGTAAGGTGTGGTTGCTAAGTAGACATAATACGATTAGCTCTTGACAGGGACATATGGACATACGCATCAAATCAGTCAAAAGTCTGAAGACTCAAACACATTTTTACTGTTATATTATTACAGTGTAAATCCGGCGGCTTCGGTGGCGTAGTTGGTAGCATGCTGAGCTTCTATGCCCAAGGCTGCGGGTTCAAACCCGGCTGAAGTCGTCGGATTTTTTAAGAGCGTTAAAAATTCCTCAGTATGCTTTCCTTCGGAGAGAAAGTAAAGCCGGCGGGCCCTTGTCACAGATTCATGGCATGTAAAAGAACCTTCCACTAACTAAATTTGTCTGAAGCAAAATTTGTAGGTTAAGTTTGATTAATGCACGTAAGATCCAATGTCCGTCACCAGACGCTGATTTTGATGGCATCTAGTAGTAGCTAAGTTCACTGCTAGGTGTCGTGGACGGTAACCTTTGGTAGCGAAAGTGGGAATTACTTGAAATTATCGTCTGCAGTCCTTACTTGAATTAAAAATCAGATAACACACACTAATACTTCTTCTTCTTCTCCTTCTTCTGACTTATCCGATACGGACGTTGGCTACCACCATGGCTAACACCTTCTTATCCTGTGCAATCCTGAAGAGTTCCGTGGAAGACAGCCCAAACCACGTTCTTAAATTATCCATCCAAGTTATTCGTCTCCTTCCCGATCCACGCTGACCTTCAATTTTACCCTGAAGTATAACTTGGAGCAGACGGTATTTTGGATTCCTCATCATGTGTCCCAAGTATTCCAATTTCCTCTTCTTAATTGTGCTTAACAGCTCAGGTTGGCTGCTCACACGCTGAAGAACCTCGGCATTACTCACATGATTTGTCCACGAGATTTTAAGAATCCGCTGGTATATCCACATTTCAAAAGCTCGAATCTTCTTTTCTGTAGCTACGGACAAGGTCCAAGCTTCAACACCATAAAGAACACTAATACAGCCATCACAATTAACACCGGTTATCAGACAAATTCTACAAACACCCAAAGTACTCGGGGCTACATGACCGCGTTTTCGCAGCCCCTAAACTAAGGAACCAATCAGTCTAAATCCATCTAAATACCTACGATCTAAATAAATCCACGATGGTTATGAAAATGGATATCTATGTTGGCAGAAGTCTATTGTCTCGGGTTAATGTACGATGACTCCGAGTTCAAGAGATACTTCGTCATTGGAGAGAAACAAGACACAAAGTCAAAGAATTCCGGTTTGGTTTCTTCAAGATATCTCCTAGCACAAAGTCTCATAAACATTACATATGTGCACGCCACGAGATAACCCTATGTAGTGGAAGAGAACTCTTGATATATTGCTAGCATTTCGTATGCATGCGAGGACATGACTTGCATAGTTCACCGCATCCATGAAAGTTCTAGCTTATTGTCTGATCACGGAATGGGGTTAGCGTGCAACGAGACGACCAGCTATTGTCTAATTGTAAGTCAAGTCTTGCAATTGTCAGCAATCCATATGGTAATTTCAATTGCACTTACATTGTACATGATGGGACTTCATGGCGAAGTGGTAGGTTAGTTCCTCAGTTTAGGGGCTGTGACAACGCTGTCATACAGCCCCGTGTACTTTGTGTGTGTGTAGTTTTCAAAACTGATGATGATGATGTTTTAGGGGCCTAACATCGAGGTTATCGGCCCCTAATGGTTTGGGTGATTGTAAAGATGAAAAATGGAATGTAAACTATAACTAAAACTAACTACTAACTTATATACTAGAAGAAGAAAGGAGAATAAGGCAAATAAAGGACAGGAGGAAAAGAAATGCCCTCAACCCTCGAAGAATGCGTATTGAGGGACTTGGAAGGAAGGAGAGCCATGCAAGGCAGATAGGAAAGTGAAAGAGGAGAGGGTCCTCCCCAGAGGTAATGGAAAAGTAGGGGGGAAACCGGACCCAGCTAAGGAATACCTCGGGGTCGCCAACTCCCGCACTCACCAGCCGTGAGCCCCTGAGAGTGTAGCAATATCCAGGGAGCACCAGAAGTGGTGGGGCTACACACACCCTGCCTCCTTGAGGGCTTTGGGCAGAAGGCAAAAGAAAAAGAAGGCTGACCCCTCTCAGAAGGAGGGTATCAGAAAAGATGAGATAAGGACCAATTAAGGCGGGAAAGGCAGAGACTCCCTAGGCCTCGGATACACTAATACCGTCGGGGTCAGAAGAGAAGAAGAGTTGACCAAGTGAGGTCGACAGGAAAGAAGACGGAGAGGAGCCCGGCACAAATAAGTGGTAGCAATGCTGGACCCAGCTGGGGCCCCATGGTCGCCAACCCACGTCCCACTAGATGTGAGCCCTTTGGGGGGAGGGGGGGGGGGTTCAAAACTCTGTTACATATTAGTGAAGCTATGCTATGATTCGTAACTGAATGTGAAAATTCCCACAGACTGTGTATGAGCCCCCTTAAGTGATTATCGTCACAATGAAGTGGGTTTTACTTGTCATATAAATGCATATTTCGAATTTTTTTAAATATTAAGTCATATTTTGAGCATTTTTTTTTTTGTGGTAAGAACGTCATATTTCGGTAGTTTGACGGCAGCTGTTGGTGTGCAATCATCCTGAACTTACCAAACGGGAACTAGTGTTTACAGAAATACACTGTAAATAACCACTTAAAAATGTATATTCAGAAAATTAATATGGAAATAGAAATAATGAATTGAGTTAACAATTTAATCTTGGAGGGATTGTCGCTTGGATTTATAATTAAATATCACGGCCATAATTAAATCAGTAATTTTCAGATCATATTTTGTCTTTTTTGAGTCATATTTAAGGTCATATTTGCTTGCATATTCGAGCTACTCTTAGATCTTAAACATCCAGGCCCTAATAATAATAATAATAATAATAATAATAATAATAATAATAATAATCATTGGCTCGCAATCTAGAAATATTGGGAATACATCCTGGTCTACATATCACCATGCAGAAGGCCGTCATCTTGGAGACCTGTTCCATTGTTCGCTCGTTTCTCAATGTGCCACCTTAAGAGAATTAGCCATACCGTCTTGCAAACAAGCCGACGATAAGTTGATATGTCCCACTTATGTGGTGAAATGAGTATGATAATCATCATCATCATCATCATCATCATCATCATCATCATAAACAAGGAACACAAGTTGTATTGGGACCGAACTATTTTGACTGATCAATCGGTATCACACAACAGGGCGGATCTGGTGGTTGCCAGCAACAAAAAAAAAGCCAACTACCTTGATTGATGGTGCGATTCCTAACAACAAGAATCTCCAGTCAAAACACATTGAAAAGATCAGCAAATATAGCGAGTTGGTCGACCCTATCAAAAGACAATGTCATGTAGAGTGGGTAAAGACCATAGCTATCATTGTCTCAAGTACGGGCGTGATCTCAAGTACCTTGCTCCAAGGCCTAAACACTGGATCTGGATACGCAACTGTACAAACTAATGCAGAAGGCAGTAGTTCTATCAACAACCAGAATCGCTCGGAAGTTCATGGGTAGCGACATTCCAGCTTAGAAGTGGCTGTTTCAGTAACTATACTTTGATGTACTGAATCCCGTATAGTTATGTTTTAATGTACCAGCATTGTGTTATATGTACTGTATAAACTGATAATAATAATAATAATAATAATAGAAACTAAGACTATGTAGCTTTAGAACTCATGAGCTATTTCGGAAGCTCATTTATGGAATAGACTTCTTAGCAGGAACACTTGGTGGCACGCCAGCACCAGGTATGGAAGCCAGGACACGACCCATATAAAATGTCCTTAATGAATGTGAAGGAAGGTGATGCGCAATGCGGCTTGTGCCTGGCGCTACCTAATTACCCAGCATGCAATCGTCCATCACAAGGCCGGGCTAGTCGTCTTGGGGCACGCTATTCAGTTACTAGGTCATCTTCAACAACTGCAGTAAACTATGGACAGTGGAATGTGTGCTTCGGTGTCATGAGGTAACCCGCCCGCTTGCTGACTTCCTTTCCTCCTTTCCATTGTCATTTCCTTCACTCCTCGTTTCCTTACTTCATCTTTCCTATTAACCATCGTTCCTTCCTTCCATCCTTGACTGTAAAAAAATTAATTATTAAATAAGTAAACAATAGTAATAAAATAAATGTTTCAACTCTCATGGAAGGAAATTTTCTTAAATAACATAAAATACAAACTTTAACTCCCATTTAAATGTCCTTTATGAAGTTAAAATAAAACAATCTGCTCAGTTTAAGGTAACTTTCCTTAATAACAATCAAAAAGAAAACATTTAACTAACTGTTATCTTGGATTTTTGAAATTATAATTAATTAATTAATTAATTTAATTAATTATTTATTTATTATTTAATATGTATTTATTTGTAGCCTCCGTGGCATAGGCGGCAGCACGCCAGCCTCTCACCGCTGGGTCCGTGGTTCAAATCCCAGTCACTACATGTGAGATTTGTGCTGGACAAAGTGAAGGCAGACAGGTTCTTCTCCGGGTACTCCGGTTTTCCCTGTTACAAATTTTATTCCAGCAACACTCTCCACTGTCATTTCATTTCATCTGTCATTCATTTAATCATTTCTCCAGGGGAGTGCGACAGGCTTCGGCAGCTAGCACGGTTCATATCCTCGCCGCTAGATGGGGGCTTCATTCATTCCATTCCTGACCCGGTCGGTCAACTGGAAGCAGGCTGTGGATTTTTTATGTATTTATTTGAGATGGTTTGGACATGTCAAACGGATGAATAAAGTAAGACTACCAAGACGAGCACTGGAACGACGGATGACAGGGAAGAGAGGACGAGGAAGACCTAGAATGCGTTGGATGGACTCGGTGAAGTATAGCATTAGAAAACGGAACCTGGATTGGAACACCGTGTCGGAAGAGCAATGGTGGAACGACAGAACAAAATGGAGAGGAACAATATTTGCCCCCACCCAGTGTCAGCTGGAAAAGGGGAAATTAAGATGATGATGATGATGATGTATTTATTTTATTTAGATTCTTCTCGCTTCCTTCCTCTCCTTTCCACGCTCCTTTCATCCTTCCGTTCTCTTTCCCTGGTTCCATTATCCTCCCTTACCTCGTTACATTCCTCCTTTCTTCTTTACCTCAATCTCTCATTCCTACCCTTCCTTACCTATTTACTTCCATTATTCCTTTCTTCTTTTCCTCCCTTGTTTCCTTTTTCCTATTTCTAGTCCTCTCTCCATTCTTCCTTCCTGCCTTGTTTCATGATCTTGTTTCCTCCTCCTACCTTCCCTCTTCATTCCTCATTCTTCTGTTCTTTATTTCGTTTTCCCCAACCTTCCTTGGAGCGCTCTTTCCTTCCTCTTATTCTTCCTTTCCCTTTTTCTTGGTTCGTTTCCTCCTCCTCTCATTCCTTCCTTCCGTCCTTCACTCCTCACCTCCATTTCCTTACCTCTTTCCCTAATTCCCTGATTACTTCCATTATTCCTCCTTTTCCTCCCTTCTTTCCCTATTTCATTGTTTTGTTTCATCTTCCTTCCTTCCTTCCTTCCTTCCTTCCTTCCCTCTTTATCCCCTCTTTCTTCTCTTGTTTATTTTTTCTTTGTATCATTTTCTCCATCCTTCCTTCCAGCACTCTTGCCTTCGTCTTTTTCTTCCTTTCCCCTTTTCTTGGTTTGTTTTCTCCTCCTCTCGTTCCTTCCTTCCATCCTTCACACCTCACCTTCTTTTCCTTTTCTCTTTCACTCATTCCCTCATTCTATTTCTATCCGGGGCAGATGACCTCGCAGTACCGCCTCTTAAAACAACAATAACTAATAACTATTTCTATCCCTCTCTTCATTCTTCCTTCCTTCCCTGTTTCATGGTCTACTGTCCTCCTCCTTCCTTCCCTCTTTGTTCCTCTTGCTTCACTTATTTATTTATTTTTATTTCGTTTTCTCCATATTTCCTTCCAGTGCTCTTTCCTTCGTCTTTTTCTTCCCTTCTCCTTTTTTGATTTGTTTTCTCCTCCTCTTGTTCCTTCCTTCCATTCTTCACTCCTCTCACCTACTTCATTTCCTTGACTCTTTCCCTCATTTCCCCATTACTTCCATTATTCATTTCTTCTTTTCCTCCCTGTTTCCATCCTTCCTATTCCTATAATTCTCTTCATCCTACCTTCCTTGTTTCCTCCTCCTCATCCCTTTCCTCTTTGTTCCTATTTCTCGATTCTTCCCTCTTTCCAACCTTTCTTGTTTCATTTCTTCATTTCCTTCCTTGTTTGTTCCCTCTTTATTTCATTTGTCCATCTTTCCTTCCATCCTTCCTTTCCTCTTTCCTTGGTTTGTTTTCTCCTTCTATGTTTTTCTCCTCCCCTCGTTCATTCCTTCCTTCCTTTACTCGTACCTTCCTCCCTTTGTTCCTTCCCTCTTTCCTTTTGCCTTGATCTGTGATCTTCTGCAGCCCTTTGTACTATACTTTCTGGTCTGCTAAGCTGTCTACTTGTGTTGAATGTAGCAATGTAGCCTACTGTACTTCAGGTCTAACAACCTGTTCCTAAAGAAAGAGGCGTTCTTTCTTTCTTTCTTTCTTTCTTTCTGAGAGCGGAACGGCGTCCACTTCCTCGTGAAGCAGAACCCAGAAGAGATGGGTTCAAAAACTCACCCCAGCCACCCCAAACAATATTGGTTTCCTGGGAATCTAGTGTATCGTATGTTCAGCATCCGTTGCATGAATTTGTCGATACCAGCTGTCATTTTCCACATGTCACTCGCACGGATAGCGGTTGGTACAGGAACACTAGCCTATATTACCCAACAAGGACATCTGGGCATATGAATAGTGGTATTAAGTAATATTAATTATAAAAACACAATAACAAAGTGCCTTAAATTGACTTGTTTCCAAATATCTACTTAATATAAATCAGAGTCCCCGATTTCTGGATGTCACGGGTAATCTCGAGAACTACTTGATGGATTTTGATGCGGTTTTTTACCATTCTGTAAAGGATATCTCGCGGAATGTTTCTGTAGAAAAAGATTCACTAATGACTAAAGGAAGCCGAGCAGTAAATATTTCAGTGAAAAGGTCGAAAAAAAGAAACCTGACGTCCGTGTGCTTTTTAAGCTTACGCTGGGCAAACCATTATCATATCAATATACAATGAGTGTAAGAAATGTTCAAACTGAGAAGTTCTACAAATGGTTTTACGTTTTCATTTCTTCTAACAATCTCCTTTCAATTACTAAGGCGATAGTTTACGAGCTAGCCAGGGGCGAGCCTAGCTAGTGGGCGAGCCTATTACCCCAGATACAGCCAGCAGCAAACTGTCAAGTCGTGTTGAGTTAAGACTTCAGGAAAGAGTGGTTGTATTTGGAGATTCCCTGGAAGTGCAACTCTGCTTTTCTTAATTTCGCCTGTTAACTTTTCGTTCTGCAAAATACACAGTCAAGTTAAGATTGGACGGAAGGGGGATTTGTATTTCATGCCCCTCGCCATTCTTAAATAACGTCTGGCAAGAATTCGTTGCACATTCATCTCCATGATAATATAACTAATAGTCCAGTCAGTGATTTTAACCCATCATGCCAAGACGTAAAACGGATATAGATCGAAAAAGAAGCGCTTATCACGTAATGCATTCATATCTGTTCCCCGGTGCACGGGAACCGGGAGGTGTGGAGTGACAGAAAAGTCCAGCTTCCTATATTTGACAGTATATATCACAAAGCATTTGAGATATTTCCTTAAAACGTTCCTAATGTAATGACACTTCTGAAATTATATGTAAAGGGTTTTAGCTTGCTGTAGCATGTGGTTGCCTCGAAAAGAGTAGGAATTCTTATAGAAAGGCTTAAATATTCTTTTAAATAATTGATATCTTCATGCACCATTATCTCAGAAACTACTACACAAACATTCAAGAGATTCTACACACATAATGTTGTAAAGGATCTTGAGATTATGTATTAAAACTGTTGCCCAGGTATGCTTAGAAATGAAGGAAACAATATTATTTCATTCATAATTGAAGAGCTTATTTCCAAAGTGACGTAAATCCAAAACTGAAGGCTTTTTCGTTTCATAAGCGAGTTTATAGGTTCTGTCAACGTATAGCAAAGGTTTTAAGTCGCAATACTTTGTATATCTCATATTTAACAGAGATCTGGAAACTTTGAAAAGTGATGTAACTCCAACGTGTATTTATTTCAGATGTGTCTCATATCCATGCTGACCAATCCGATGGCTTTCTGGACATCACATGATATCACGCGATACATCAAGGCCATGGATAATTTGGAAGAATATGTAGAGCATCAATTTGTGTTCGTTGTGTTTAACAATTTAAATCAGGGGTGCACAAGCGTTTTATAAGTGGGAGCCAAGTTTATTTTTACATAATAAGTGGCGGGCCGCAAGTTACCTTTCCACATAGGCACTTGCTAAACCCTACCGCTAAAGGTAATTTTAGGGAGCGTGGTGGCTCAGCGGTCTAGCTGAATGCCTCTCACCAAGGCGGTCCGGGTTCGACTCCCGGTCAATGCATGTGAGATTTTCGAAGTGAAATGCCATGTCCTGTGGTTCGGATTCCAAGTAAATAGGAGGTCCCGTGGCTCATGATCTAGAGATTAACAGTCACGTTAAAACTACAAGCTTTCCTTAAAGCTAATTTTAACATTATCTGAATAACCTATATTACCAACAGACAAAATATGTGTTGCAATAACATTTTTGTGTCGTCTAAATGATTTAAATCCATTTTTTTTAGCCTATTTTCAATTTAAAAAAAATAGGCTTATGAGATCACCTTTTGTCCGTGTGTGTGTACGTGTGTGTGTGTGTGTGAGTGAGGTGTGTGTGTGTGTGTCCCCTAATAAAATCTAAACGGCTGGAGCGATTTCAATGAAACTCAGTAAGTTCATAGCACTATTCCCGGCGACCTCGATCGTGCCCTTCAAATTTTGTTACGTCTCACCAATCCAACATGGCGGCTGTGCGAAATATTTCACTAGCATTCAATATCTCCGAAACTATTACCGATATCGCACTGAAATTGTGTACGGTGATAAAGGACACTATTAGAAGTTCACCTATGAGACTTTCAAAAACCTGGTGACTACAAATCCAACATGGCCGTCAAGCGATGTTGAGACTTTTAAATAGACTTTTCTCGCGATTTAACTATCCAAACGTAATGAAACTTGGTACAGCAAATGTCTATACACATTGTAATGCACTTGAGTCTAATTTAGTTCAATTGTTTACATAACCTCAAAATGGCGGCTGTGCGAAATATTTCACTGACATTCTATATCTCCGAAACTATTACAGATATCACCCTGCAATTTTGTACGGTGATAAAGGGTACTGATACAAGTTTACCTATGTATTGAACCCATGGGCTGTTGGTTCAAGCGCCGAATCCATCATTTATTGGTAAAAGAAGAGAGGAAAAAATACAGTCTTTAGAATGACTTAGAAATATTTTACGAAGAGGACTGTTATAACGTGGCGCAATAATAAGGGACCACGAGTCACGCGGAAATGATATCATGCATGACGCATTGATAAGGAGTCGATCATGACTATTAATAGAACGATAAAAACTTTCCACTGCGTGTAAGAGAGAGGAGGTTTCGGAAATTGACCTTACGCAGCAAGAAAATGACAACCTCGCAATTGCGCAAGAATAGAAATAATTAGAATTAAGCCATTTGCGAGCATTTAATTAATAAAAGAAATACATCATGGTTGATCATTTTGGAAGAGAGATTTTTGTGTGGGGACAAAGTTTATAATATTTTCACAGGAAAGAAATGCAAACGCAGCATTACGTAATGAGAAATTCCCCGAGACCAGAGTTGGTAGGGATAGAAAAATAAACCGCAACACCCACGTATCAGGATAGCAAAATTATTTAATATCTTGGAATTGTGCGATCGATTTTCATGATCAAAGAAATCAGTTTACGTTTAGAACAAGAGCTTTCCAAATATATATTTTTAAAAATCATACGACAATTACTTTAAAAGTTAGTGCTGGAGAAGTTGAGGATTTTATCATTTTGCTGTCGATTTGTATAAAAACCCTGGCGAAGCCAGGAAGATCATGCAGTCTTTACCAGGCCTTGAGAGGTCGTGATAGGCTGTATCACCAACGCGCACCACGTATGGGAGTGGCCGAGCAGTATCGTCATTAGTATCGCCGTGTGAAGACATATCAGAATCCTAGTATAGGATTAATATCAGCAAGCTTCAGACTTAATCGTTAAAGTTCATTAGTACAGTCAACGTTAGGCTGTGAACTTGAAGAAATAACAGGCGATAGGTAGTCGAATAATAGTTCAGTTAAAGACATAAAGCGTCATAAAGTTTCGAAGTACCCAAGGAAGTGAAATAAACAGTTCTATCGAAGTTAAGGAACCGGATCAGGGTAGAACGAAATAAATAACGCCTAGTGTTCCGGAAAGATAGGGACTAGAGCGTAGGACGATCAGAATTAGGAATTATAGTTCCAGGCTTTGTCTAGGCAGGCAAACGAACAAGTAAACATTGGGGAGGATTCCAATAAGCTACGAATTAAAGTAATAGCAAATTAATGCAAGGAAAATACTAGGTCACCGATAAACTATTCGAGCGGCCGTCATAGTAATACCTTAAAGACAGACTTATATCTAGATGAACTAGTTAGCGTCTAGTACGAAACGACATCGTGCAGTAAGTAATAGAAGCCGATAGTCAAAACCCGGATTTGAAGATCAACCGTTCCAGTGAGGTGTAGCCCGATCGAGACTTTCATCATCTGGTCAGAATAGGAAGCCGACGTTCTATAAATACCACCCTTGGAAACGGGAAAGAAAAGAAATCACGTGTGTAAGGCGAATAATTAACGCCCAAGTGATAAAAGTGTTATGTAATGTAAATATAGTGAACATTTTTGAGTGTAATATGTTTTGTGAATTTATAGTGTGTTAAGTGAAACTAATACAAAATGGTATTCATTGTATTCCAAGTGATTAAGGTAAATATTTTCTGTGTAGTTAAAGAAGTGCCATTGAGTGGGCAAACATGTTCCATCGTTGGAGGATTCGGTCGCTGACCGTTCAGTCATGTGAGTAACTATTTCATTATGATATGTGTTTGGGAAGATTTGCGTATAATCCACATAAAGAAAGAAAGACTAGGGATGTTGAATAACAGATAAAGGAATAATAGCGCGATCTGAACGATAAATTTGAGATAAAAATAATAAATATGTGAAATGTAAATGAATCCCTTGGGGGAATGTATTCAGTAAAATATCAGTGTAAATGATAAATGATATAAATATGAAAAAGCAGGCGTAATGATAATATTAATAATAATAATTACATAAATGAATGAATAGTATGATGAATTTTATATTGAAAGTAGTAGCTTCCGAGCTCCTTTAGAGGATTTAACACATGTTATGAATACATGTTCTTTATAGTAAAATGATTATTGTCGAGGGAGAAGAGTAATATATATTTGAGATGTAGATCAAACGTTGATTTTGAATTTATTAATTCTTTGAAGGCAACTTGGCTAATTAAAGTATATAAGCGCCATGTAGCGCATTGAAGTAATTTGTCACACTAGGAATGCGTTGAAATGCTCGGTAAAACTAATTATGAGGGGCAGTTGGTCGGTGTAATTGAACTATGGTAAGTCCTCAAAAGTTGTGACAGTAATCACGAGGCATTGTATGTTGTATGGTAAAAAGGGTGCTATTATGTGTATTATGAGCGCTGGTATAAGGTGAGCCCTGCCCTAAGTCGCAAATGTATAAGTCCTCAAATTTGGGATATTGCTCCCGAGGCATTTGAAAGGATCGAACTCAGAGTCGTCCGTGTTGAAGCCCCTAAATATTTGTTGTATTATTGAATTATTCTTACCCGACAATGAGGACACTTCATAATTACTATATGCCGAAGCCAAGAGAATAGGTTTGTTGAGCCTAAATATGTTGTTATAAGAATCAGTATGAAAGCCTTGTCATTCAGGGAATTGCATTTAAGAACAGCTGTATGAAAGCTGAGGGTAGCCCGTCTCTTGTAGAAGCGAGACTGTGAAGTCTCTGTCTCCCTGCAATAAATCACGCTAAGTAGTCAAGGCCAGACCCTTACCATTGATGTATCACGGTAGGTCGGGAAACGGTTTGTTTGAGATATAATACACAGGAGTGTTTAGAGTTTGTTTTAACGACCCGGTCTTGGAACCGAGGTCCCTTTATATGAATGATTATCGCTTGCAGAGTTCAGATCGTGGCTTTCTTATAATAGAATGGTATTTTAAGACAAATAATGATAAATCCCTAATGTAATGATTATATGATTCAGTGATTCACGAGTTCGATTGAAGACATTAGATTCCGGGAGTGATCTAAATTTTGACTTGTTAAGTAGTCTTCTGTAGCTCGGGACTACGCAAGTTTTTCCCAATCACAGTAGTGAGTTGTTGACTTGAGAGAGAGGGATGGTAACATATGAACATTGTGAAAGCCCAAAATTAAGTAATTATAAAACATACTTTGGTAATTTTGATATTTATGATTAAAAGATATACTCATATAAATAATAATAGATGTGTATTAAATTGATAGCACATTGTGAGAAAACATTACCGAGCCGTTTGGAGCTCTTTTTAGCCTACTTTTCACATTTTGCAAAAATGAGGAAAAAGTAGTCTTATGAGATCGGGCAAATGTCTGTCTGTCCTTCTGTCTGGCTGTGTGTGTGTCCCCCCTATCAACTCCTAAACGGCTGCAGGAATCGAAACGAAATTTGGTAGGAGTAAAGATCTATAACTGAATATCTCACGGCCATATTTGAAAATAATGTCAGTGCTACCAACTGCTGAAAAATCGCAATTGAAATTTGAGCTCCATGTTGGATATCTTGGAAGGTATGAATGGGAGCTATTTCAAAATTGGCACACGTATTGATAATATTTCAGTTAAATTTCCAGGAGGCCATGCATGGCAGTGTTGCCAAAATGATTCTAAGCCTGCTGATAGGTCTAATTTTAAATGCATATAACTTCTATACTATCAATTGGATTTCAACCAAATTTTGTATGTAATATGTGTTCATAAACTGATATGACTGGGCGTATTCGTACGAGCCACCAGGGCTGCCAACTGTCAATAAATGTTATCTCTATTCATTTATCCAAATACCAATATATCAGAAAGTATGCAAGCCGACAGCTTTAAACTATGCACACGTATAGTACCTGACATTCTAAATTAATTTGGAGTAACTTATGTACATCAGTGCTACCAACATGATTCTAAGACTGCTGATAAGACCATTTTTAAATACATGTAACTTCTATAATATCAATTGGATTTCAACCAAATTTCCTATGTGCTATGTGTACCATGACAGATATGACTATGCTTATTCTTAAGAGCAACCAGGGCTGCCAACTATTAATAAATGCTGTCTCTATTTTTTACCCAAATATTAATATATCAGAAAGTATGTAAGCCAACAGCATTAAACTTTGCACAAGTATAGTACCTAACATTCTAGATTAATTATGAGAAACTAATATACGTCAGTGCTGCCAACATGACTCTAAGCCTGTTGATAGGTCCAATTTTCAAATACATGTAACTTCTATACAAACAAATGGATTTCATCCAAAATTGGCACAGCAAGATATCATAATATTTCAGATTATTTCTGACCAACGCATGCGTGACATTGTTGCCAGCATGATTTTACGCGCGCTGATAGATCCAATGTCTAACTGCATGTAACGTCCATGCTATCCATTGGACTTCAACCAAATATTGTATTCTGTATCTTAAGAGATGGAACTAAGAATATATTCAGTCACCAGGGCTGCCAACTGTAGTGTTCTATTAGGCTACAGGTATATTTCGAACTAATTAGAAATTTCGATATTACCAACTTAATTTCGCTATTTTTCTAGATAGGTCTATATAGATTGGCATGAATCTTAAACTTTAAGAAAAGTAGGCTCTTTAGTTCGTCACGGAACTTCTTGTTTAAAGATTGTGAAGTGATACTATATGGAAGTGAAACTTAGTGGAACTTTGTTGGTTTATGGAAAACCAATTATTATGATCTTAGATTTGTTTAATATGAATTCCTTGTTCAACTTTGAACAAGTATGAAGTGAAGTGTCAGTATTTTATTTGTTTAATTTTTGTAGCGCCACATTTTTGGATAATTGAATGTTTTTGTATAGTAGGAGTTGATTTTGGTTTATTTTTTTGGAAGTGTATCCTCTATTTAATCCAAAGTGTGTAGATCACAGAGTGGGAGAACAAACCATGAACCCCGATACTCCCGATTGAGCACTGCTGGCAAACTGTGATTTGCATATTTCATTGCTGAATGGGCACAGTATATTTCATAAACCTGTAAAGTACAAAACGAACATGGCGACCAAGCGAATTTAAAATATTTTAATAGATTTTTCTCGTGATTTAACTCTCTGAGCGCAGTGAAATGTGGTACAGTAAATGATTTTGCAGATTGTAATGCACTGCCCTCTAATTTAATTCAATTGTTTACATAACCTCAAGTTTGCGGTTGTGCGAAATTTTAAAATTAAGTTTTTATTTCTTGTGTCGTAATCATGCGATCGAAGTGAAAGTTTGAATAATGAACCTAGGCAATAATTGTCCTTGAATGGTACATAACTCTATGGCCTATACATTTAACAATCCAACATGGCGACCATCCGAAATATTTACACGGTTCTCAATATTTATGAATCTTTTACAGCAACTAAACTGATTTTTTTAATGTTCATGGAGACTATGAACATATGTTCACCTATAGGACTTCAGTAACTGGTGAGCACAAATCCAACATGGCGGCGACGCGAAGTATAAATATTTAAATGGACGTTTCTCGCGAATTAACTATCCGAGTGCCGTGAAACGTTGCACGTTAAATGCTTATACAAATGTTGATCCACTGGCATCTAATTTATTTCAATTATTTGCATAATCACAAGATGGCTGCTGTGCGTAATTTTCAAATCTCGTTTTTACTTCTTGTTTTCTAATCATGCGATTGAAGTTTGAATACCACACGTACACAATAATATTAATGTAATAGTACAAAAATAAAAATCCAACCTGGCGACAATCTGAAATATTTAGACGGTTCTCAATATCTACGAATCTGTTACAGCAATTAAACTGAAATTTTGTATGTTGATAGAGGCAATTAACATGAGTAGGATATATGAAAATAGGCTGTATAGTTCCTCACGGAACTACTTGTTTCTTTTTGGCAAATAGCGTTATTAAGTAATCAAATTACTGATTTACAATCAACTTACTCCACAGTCAGTGTGAACCTTGCAGCAGTCTGGTTATGCAAAACTTAAAATCCGTCCAATAATTGTTTACTTTTTAATTTGTTTTGAACGAAATATTTTTATAATTTTCTTATTTCAACTAGGGCCTACAATAATGAGAAACATCTCATCATTCACAATATATATATTCACTTTTTCAATAATATAAAGTATTTATCCGCGGGCCGTGGGTTGTGCACCCCTGATTTAAATTCATAAATGTCACTCAAAACGTATGTCAATATATTTTTAGCCTATTTTCAATTTTGAAAAAATAGGCTTATGAGATCACCTTTTGTCCGTGTGTGTGTGCGTGTGTGTGTGTGTGTGTGTGTGTGTGTGTGATTCGTGTGTGTGTCCCCCCCTAATAAAATCTAAACGGCAGGAGCGATTTCAATGAAACTCGGAAAGTTCATAGCACTATTCCCGGCGACCTCGACCGTGCCCTTCAAATTTTGTTACGACTCACCAATCCAACATGGAGACTGTGCGAAGTATTTCACCAGCATTCAATATCTCCGAAACTATTACCGATATTACCCTGACATTTTCTATGGTGATAGAGGGAACTGCTTTAAGTTCACTTATGTGACTTTTGAAAACCTGGTAACTACAAAACCAACATGGAGGCCAAGCGAATTTGCGACATTTAAATAGACGTTTCTCGTGATTTGACCAACCAAACGCAATGAAACTTGGTACAGTATATGTTTATATACATTGTAATGCACCGACATCTAACTTCGTTCAATTGTTTACATAATCACAAGATGGCGGATGTGCGAAATATTTCACCGGCATTCTATATCTCTGAAACTATTAGCGGTATCTCCCTAAAATTTTGTACGGAGATAAAGGGCTCTACTGGAAGTCCATCTATAAGACTTTCAAAAACCGGTTAACTACAAAACGAACATGGCGGCCAAGCGAATTTGAAAATTTTAAATAGACCTTTCTCGCGATTTAATGTTCCAAGCGCACTGAAACCTGGTACAGGAAATATTTATACACATTGTAATCCACTGGTATCTAATTTAGTTCAATTGTTTACATAACCTCAAGATGGCGGCAGTGTGAATTTTAAAATTAAGTTTTTATTTCTTGTGATGTAGTCATGCGATCGAAGTGAAAGTTTGAATAATGAACCTACGCAATAATTTTCCTTTAATGGTACATGACTCTATGGCCTATACATATAACAATCCAACATGGCGACCATCCGAAATATTTAGACGATACTGAATATCTACGAATCTATTTTAGCAATCTAACTGCATTTTTAAATGTTCATAGGGGCTATGAACTTAAGTTCACCTATAGGACTTTAAATAACCTGGTGATCACAAATCCAACATGGTGGTGACGCGAATTATAAATATTCACATGGACGTTTCTCGCAATTTAACCATCCGAGTGCAGTGAAACTTGGTACAGTAAATCCTTATACGAATGTTAATCCACTGGCATCTAATTTATTTCAATTGTTTCCATAACCTCAAGATGGCAGCTGTGAAAAATTTTAAAATCTCCTTGTTTTTTCTTGTGTCCTAATTTTGCGATTGAAGTTTGAATACTACACGTTCACAATAATCTGCATGTCACAGTACGTAACTCTAGGACCTACATATATAAAATCCAACATGGCGACCATCCGAAATATTTAGTCGGTTCTTAATATCTACGAATCTATTACAGCAATCAAACAGAAATTGTGTATGTTGATAGTGGCAATTAATATAAGTAGGATATATGAAAATAGGCTGTATAGTTCTTCACGGAACTACTTGTTAGTATACTTTTCACATTTTGCAAAAATGAGGAAAAAGTAGACTTATGAGATCGGGCAAACGTGTGTCTGTCTGTCTGTCTGTCTGTCTGTCTGTCCTTCTGTCTGTCTGTCTGTCTGTCTGTCCTTCTGTCTGTCTGGCTGTGTGCGTGTCCCCTCCTATCAACTCCTAAACGGCTGCAGCAATCGAAACAAAATTTGGTAGGAGTAAAGATCTATACCTGAATATCTCACGCCCATATTTGAAAATGATGTCAGTGCTACCAACTGCTGAAAAATCGCAATTGAAATTTGAGCTCCATGTTGGATATCTTGGAAGGTATGAATAGGAGCTATTTCAAAATTGGCACACGTATAGATAATAATATTGCAGTTTAATTTCCAGGAGGCCATACATCGCAGTGTGCCAAAATGAATATACGCCTTCTGATATGTCCAAATTTTAAATGCATATAACGTCTACACTATCAATTGGATTTCAACCAAATTTCGTATGTGCTATGTGTACATAAACAGACATGACTGAACGTATTATTAAGATCCACCAGGGCTGCCAACTGTTAATAAATGCTCTCAATTTATTTTATCCAAATACCAATATATCAGAAAGTATGCCAGCCGACAGCTTTAAACTATGCACACGTATAGTACCTGACATTCTATATTAATTTGGAGAAACTTATATACGTCAGTGCTACCAACATGATTCTAAGCCTGCTGAGAGGTCCAACTTTAAATACATGTAACTTCTATACTATCATTTGGATTTCAACCAAATTTCGTGTGTGCTATGTGTGCCATAACAGATATGTATATGCCGATTCTTAAGAGTAACCAGGGCTGCCAACTGTTAGTAAATACTGTCTCTATTTTTGTTACCCTAATATCAATATATCAGAAAGTATGCAAGCCAATAGCTCTGAACTTTGCACACGTATTGTACCTGGCATTCTTGATTAATTTGGAGTAACTAATATTCGTCAGTGCTGCCAACATGATTCTAAGCCTGCTGATAGATCCAATTTTAAAATGCATGTAACTTCTATACTAAATGATGGATTTTATTCAAAATTGACACAACAATAGATCATATTATTTCAGATTATTTCTGACCAATACATGTATGTCATTGTTGCCAACATGATTTTACGCGCGCTGTTAGATCCAATGTTTAACTGCATGTAACGTCCATGCTATCCATTGGACTTCAACCAAATTTTGTATTCTGTACATTAAGAGATGGAACTAAGAATATATTCAGTCACCAGGGCTGCCAACTGTAGTTCTCTATTAGACTACAGTATGCCAGGTATACAGTATTTCGAACTAATTAGAAATTTCGATATTACCAACTTAATTTCGTCATTATTCTAGATAGATCCATATAGATTAATCATTGGCATAGATCTTAAATTTTAAGAAAAGTGGGCTCTTTAGTTCGTCACGGAACTTCTTGTTTATGACTAAAACCTTGCTCCACTTTTGATGCACTGTATCATGATTTAACTTAATTGAATGTCTCAACTTATCATTTCATCACGGTTGGAATATTAATGTCCAAGTATTTCACACATCCTATAATTAGCGGCTTCGTTGGCGTAGTTGAAAGTATGCTGAGCTTATATGCCCAAGGTCACGGGTTCAAACCCAACCGAAGTCGTCGCATTTTTCTAAGAGCGTTAAAAATCCCTCAGTATGCCTTCCTACGGAGGGGAAGTAAAGCCGGCGGGCCCTTGTCATACATTTATGGCATGGAAAAGAACCTTCCACTAACTAAACTTGTGCGAAGCGAAATTTGTTGGTTAGGTTTAATTATTGCTCTTAAGTTCCAACGTTAGTCTTCTTTTTCTTCTTCTTCTTAGTCGTTTACCCTCCAGGTTGGTGGAATCCACGGACTCAGCGAGGGAACTCACCACTACCGCCTCTACGGGCAGTGTCCTAGAGCTGGGAACATCTAATCGGAATGGATACAACTGGTGAGGTGTGATTGGCACCTCGCCCAGGCGGCCTCACCTGCAAAGCGAACAGGGGCCTCATGAGTGAAGGTAATGTAATGGATTGCCAGGATGGAGAGGCAAGGAAGAGGAAAGGAGGCCGTGGCCTTGAAGAAGGTACTGTCCCCGTTTACCCGGATAGTAGGCTGTCAGATATCCGCCCCCTCAATCGGATTGCCAATAATCCACCGCGCCGGCTCAGCTACACCAATGAAAATGGCACTGACAGATACTACCGAGATTTGAGCACAGAAGTTAACAAGAAATTATTGTGGAACACACCAAAATAGACGGGGGTTCATACTTACCTCTACTTACCTCTTATAAATATCTCGGGGATTGGGTTGACAACAGGATCTCTAAAGTATGCTCCCACAATAACCTTCACTATGACATTTAAAAATGAACCAGAACGACGGCAAGAACTTTGAACTGTACAAAAGCTTTATTTCAAATAAAGGGTATGACTTTAACAAACTCAACAAAATAAATGTGGCTATCAGTAGCCCATGTCAATCTGACTATGTCCTCCTATAGGACTTGCAAAGTTAGCATACAACATGTTAGCTCCCACGAGCTCAAAATAACGTAACATTCATAGCACTCTTGGACTGGAAAAAGGAAGTCAGGACGAGACATATATACAGAGCATTTGGTTTCTTTTAATAAACATGACACTTGTATTTATAGGCGCAAGGCCACAATGCAGACGACCTCGTCCGCTGATAACCAGTTGTCTGGCCAGCTGCCATCTACCCTTCAACCTGACGTACACCTGTCAAATGGGCTCACTTGTCAAGCCACGTTGCGTAAGAATCCAGCACTCTCTCAAAAGTTTTAAATGTCCGCAAGACATCACAAAATATTGTTACGCAAATCTTTCAAATGCTTTACTCACATACCACTGGATTATTCTGACAATCCCTAAACTTGATAAATTAGCATCCAAATGTTTAATAAGCATTGTTTAGAGTATAAAACAAACTCTTAAATGTTTATAACAAAAACTCATAAATTAATTTATAACAATTAGAAATTGTTTATAATATAGTTAAAGACAAAAAGAACTTTAAACACGCCTCTAACATTACTTCCGTTCCACATTATTGTCAAAGATATTTACATTATTTATTTACAATATTAACATTTAAATTATTCAAATTATTAATTTGAGAAATACATTAACCACATGTTCGTCCGGTTGGTAATTTCAAAATCGTGTCAATATAATTGACCAATGAAGGTTAGTTATACATGTTAATGTCACAATCTGGTTTAATAAAGGTTTAATAATTATTATAATTATTTGTGACGGTAATCTTCATTCAAAATCTTATCTCAAATTCTTTCAATACTCTTGTTAATTATAACAGTAAATTCACTTGATTAATTTTCAAAGGACAAATACAATACACTCCAGCGGTAAATACGTCGCTTACAAAAATAGGCCCAAAATTCATCATATATTAATATATACGGCATCAAAATCTTCCACAGAATCTTACAAAAACCTCCACTAACAAATTCTTCAACATCATTAATTACTGTGGGAACCTCCTTCATTTACTTCAAGGGCATTATACATCAGCGACTTTCAACACGTTCGCTGCACTAGCGATTATACATTCATAGGTCCACTTCAAAAATTCTTATAATCATTAATAGTTTCAAAACTGTTGTCATTTAACCTTCGTGGATTTCATTCATGAATCGAAATGAAGTAAAAATTTGCCAATCACAAACAAATTTAATAGTGAATACGCTTATATACGCCTCTCTGGTCTATCAAAATTTAAGATTATCATCTTCAAAGTATTGTAGTATAAAAATACTATCATGAAACAAAGTGCGACTAAACTGCAAAATAGTCGAATAGAATCCAATTAGACTGTGGAATGCAAACATTATTATTCAAATCTCTAATTGAGAAAAAAACTCCTAACAAAAGTTCACGACTTTAGTGCATTCAATAATACATAATTAAAGTTCATCTTTCACAAAATTGTCTATGATGCAATGGTCGTTCATAACTGACGATAAATGTCTGTGTTGCAATCAATTTCAAATAACGACTAGTATTTCCAAGATCGTCGACAACGCAAGAGATTTTAACGCTCTAAAATCATTTAAATGTTCTTCCTTCTTGATGATGACAGAAAATTGGTCAAAGTAATTAAACTGGGGTAGAAATTACTTTAATAAAGAGACACGCTGTCTGAAGTTAAATCTGCCATGAAAATCATTAACTTATAGTCAAATCGTGACTACCAAAAATAAGCAAATTATTGAAATATCTAAATATCAGTCTCAACTGATCCAAAATCATTTAACTATGCCCATGGAATAACCATGTCTTAATAAATCGTCGAAAAAGGCATAACTCATAAAGGTGTACTGAGAATAGGAATCTCAAACAAGAATATAGGGCAAAATACATGAGGACAAAAAAAATATGGGAAAATGGTTGCTCAAATATTGCTAGAAAACTCAAATACAATAAACGTTCACGACTACCTTATCTGCCGATTGAAGTTCCAGAGGAAAATTCCCCAAAGAAGACTGCTGATGGATCCATTTCACCAAGTTAAAGCTGAGCTCCATCCTCGAAACAGGAAACAGCACCCTCGGAGAATCGAACTGCTTCCTTCTCCGGAAATTGCACTGCTCCATGAAGACGAAAGACATCCTTCCGGCAAAATTCTTCTTTGTGTGTCGGGACAACCCTGACCTCTCTTGAAAAATCCCTGAAGATCTTGTAGAAAATCGCCATGAAGTTTTTGTAGTAATTTCCGTAGAAATATTCATATTCAGAGAGTATGAAATCGTTTCCATTGCTATTTGATAGTATTCAGCGTTGAGCCACGAAACATGGGTGTAGATGGTTGTTCACCACATGTCCGCTTGTATGGAATGGTAATTAGCGAAGTTCCATGTTGCTATCTTACTCCAACGATGTATGTCCCAATTGCATTAAAGTCCTTTAGCCTTCCATCTTCTCTTCGGTTATAGTAATAGAAGAACAAACTGCCTTATTAAACTGCTCCATAATACTGTAGCGTTGTGTCACAAAAGCAATCAGAAGTCTCCCTGTTATACTAGCAGTGTCAGCCGTAGCGTAGGATCTGGCGATACAAAGTGCTTCTCAGGTAGCGAAAAAATCACTTTTGTCAGTCGTCTAAAAGTGCTAATATCTTCTAAAATACCTCCTCGAAATTGTTCAAATTTACTACACTGCTTAATGTAGCACTGCCCAATATGATTAGCTTGTAGGCAACCGCTAACTATTCATAGCCAACCTTGTAGACGTGTTATAATGTGCGTTTTAACTTCACCTAGTTTTACTCACAGTAAACTTGCACTACTTGTCTGCTTGAATCACGTTCAATGCGGTGGCTTCACCACGCGTTATAAAGACGACTCTCTCTACTAATATCACTCGACGTTTCACCAAAACGACTATACAAGCACTGAAAATCTGACGATTTGAGATATGCGATTGAGACTCCTCTCTTCTGCGCAAGGCCTTTTATAAACTTCATAAGGGGCGTATCCATCCCTTCCATAGCGTGTTACTGCGTCATCGCTCGAAGTTCCAACTTCGTCAATACATGACGGATTTTCAAAATTCAAAAACTGGAAATAAATTTCACCAAACTTCCAGATCAATGCCTCTACTGCAAATGGATTTCCACAATTCTGCATTCCAAAAAGTATTAAAAATATCATAGTTTCAGCAATCTCCGTCTTCCTTCAAACAATCGTTCATTGGTTCAAGCCTCCCCTCCAATAGCATAATTTCTTCCTCAGCACAATTCCACGTTTCCTGCGACTGCGTCGTAAATCTCGGATCTTTCTCGAATAAATGCTGACGTCATAGAGAATCTCAATTCAAGTAGCCTGCTGGTATAACGTCTGCGTCATCCGTGCTTACGTCATGACTACCCACGTCATAACTATGACAGCCTTAACTTTCTTTATATTTTCCAATATAGCCACCGTGGTCTCTATATAATTCAATTACGGGGGCATTCTCCCCTCACCACGTTTTAAAAACAGTTGCAAATTTTTTTTTAAACTCAGTGTTACAAGAATCTCAACTCTTTTGAACACGAAATTGAATTATTACTTGCTTACTCTAGTATGATATTTCCTCTATGTTCCTTAATCATAAATCTCTTCTACTCTGGGTTGTATGTGGTTAAATGCATTCTCTCCTCTCTACTTTCTCTTCTGTCCAGTATTTCTATTTTCCAAGTTCGGCTGGCTCGTAGAAGGTCCAGGATCGATCACAACATCCTGCCTTTTCTTTTGATTTTCGGCTTCTTTTTCCTGTAATTCTTTCAGCTATTGCTGGCTTTCCCTTTCTCTTTCCTGATACTGATCGGGTGTCATAACCTGACCTTGAGAATCCTGATTTCTATTTTGGTTCTGGTTATTTCTATTATAATTTCTGTTATAACCATTATTGTTGTAATATCTGCCTCTTCCATTGTTGTAATTGCCTCGATTATAGTTCCAGCCTCTTCTCTGTTGATACGGACGGTAACCTTGCGATCTGTTATTCCTAAACTGATTATTCCTGTGAGGACCTACATTGTCAGTTTTCTCTTCATCTGGCTTGTCAGTTTGTTGGACTTGGTCCATATATACCGTATTTATTTCTTTGAAGTCATGCCTTTGACCTTTCTGTACCACGTTAGGCATTGGACTTGTGTAGTCTAACCTCCTCAGTAATTCATCCATGCTGGTCAAATCCCTTATGTTAGACGAAATGATTAGTCTCCTCACCTCCACAGGCAGCATACGAGAAATCGCATCAATTAATTGCTCCGTTGACAAAGGGGGTTGCAAAAATCTCAAGCGGGACAATTGACTCGTAAAGAAATCAGCGTACCGCGTTGGAAGAGTACCTGAGTATTTTCTTGAATAAACTTCCGCTCTTAACGAATTCTGCGCTTCAATGGACCAAAATCGCTTGATTAGCGCCTCTGCAAACTCGTCAAAGTTACTGAATGTGTATCTAAATGCGCGAAACCATTCAAGGGGTCCTCCAATCAAAAATCTTTCCACTATCTTCATCTCTCTCTCTCTGGGAATGTGAGCTTCGATGAAATAATCTTTGAGGTTCCTGACATACTCTATAGGCGTCAAACTGTCAGTGTTGCTGAACTTTTGTGGTTTGTCTTCAAAATTCCTGATGACCGTGACATTCCTCGGATATGAATCCGGGAAGTTTTTCCCACTATCTCGGTAGTTCCACTCAGGTTCCATATTCCTCTCGTCATCTTCCTCCCTGAATCTGGATATACGTTCTTCAGGAGTCACGTCTCTCTCTTCTGGATCTAGGTTATATCTTCTGGCATAATTCCTATTGGTTTCGCAAGCCAAGCCTACTGTATCCTTGTCAGTAATTTCCGTTAATACTTTCTTGATTAACTCTTCTTTGTAGGTCTCCATCAAACTAGCTTCTCCTAGCTTCAAATTTTGCAGTTTACTCGTCGTTTCATTCACATCAGAGACAACTTTATGAATCTGTTCCTCTAATGCAGATTTTAATGCTTGCACATCCTGACCTAATTGTGTTCTATCTTCTACTTGTCTCTCGGATAGCGAATCCATCCTGACGCTTAAATCTTTCCTAATCTGTACTACTTCATTGTTAATATCTATTTGAGTACTGGCAAGTTTCCTTTCAATACGTTCTTGAATTTGGGTTACATGTTCCCCACTTGACCTATTCCACTCGTCTTTCCATACTGCTACATTTGCCGTTAACATTTCTGCTATGTCTACTTCGATATCTTCTTTAAGTAATCTATTATGGTCTAATACCTGGGTTCTCATGACCTCTACATCAAACTTTAAACCTGCTAAAGACGCTGTCGTTCTAACTGACACATCAACTAGCCTAGTCGTTAGTGCACTTATATTACGTGTACAAAGGGTTTTCGAATTTTCTATTTCTTCCCTGACTTTATTTACATCAGTTTGGACTTTAGCAATATCTACGAAAACTGTGTTGACCTCTACTTAAATTTTATTTATGTCACTTTGCATCTCGTTTACATCCGAATGAATGTTATTAATATCAACCTGAACATTGGACACATCAGTTCTAACATTTTGGATTCCTCTTTGGACTTCCTCAACCTTGTCTTGGACAGTCGCAACATCATTTTTAACAACAACTACTTCAGCCCTAGCACAAGAAATATCACTTCGGACATTAGCAACATCTAAATTCAACATTGTAAGATCTTTATGCACATTAGACACATCTATTTTAACATTGGACACGTCTGAGCGCATGTCAGTTACAGCATTCTCGATTCCTTGGGTATTAATCTGTAAACGCGACATATTATCCTCTAAGTTAGCAGAACTAGTCTGAAGAACCTTCAAACTTTCATCCATGCTAGCTTTCAAATTACTAGCATTCTCCTCCATCATCTGCTTCATACTGCTGTTCATGCTAGCTTTCATCTCCCTCGCACTTTCATTCATGCTAGCTTTCAACTCTTCTAACATCATCCTCATACTTTCGTCTGCCATTACAATATTAATTCAAAATATAAACTGCTGTAGGGACATACATCAAAAGAGCAAAATAACAACATCTGAGCAACACTTTTCACCATATATAAATTTGATCAATTTTCTGTCTTAAATCTAACTTATAACTACCTTATAATTAACCTTCGAAGACACTTCATGTTGAAACAAACTCAAGCACATGCTCAAATTTCCCTGGTCCATTTTAAAATATCCTAACACAAATAATTTACATTTACAATCCAAATAATTTAATTTTATCCTTAATATGACTGAAATGTCATAAGCCGGTCAAATAAAATAAGATTCCAGATCATAGGCGATTTTCCTAAGTTTCCAGCCTATTTAACCTCTCTCAAGTTGTATAAGATCTGATCTTTTCTGAGTGTAATTTTCCTACTACAATACAACATTTAATTCCTATATAATCACACTCTTGAATACTACAATTGGCCTAGACATCTAACAAAGAATCAACCTCTTTATTTGAGTCTAATCGATCCACACGTTTTAGGTTTGCCAATCCTACTGGCGTTCAACCTGGTGATCCAGTTATGTTGAATCAGCCCCATACGTTGACTGCGCCAATCCTTCTGTCCCCGTTTACCCGGATAGTAGGCTGTCAGATATCCGCCCCCTCAATCGGATTGCCAATAATCCACCGCGCCGGCTCAGCTACACCAATGAAAATGGCACTGACAGATACTACCGAGATTTGAGCACAGAAGTTAACAAGAAATTATTGTGGAACACACCAAAATAGACGGGGGTTCATACTTACCTCTACTTACCTCTTATAAATATCTCGGGGATTGGGTTGACAACAGGATCTCTAAAGTATGCTCCCACAATAACCTTCACTATGACATTTAAAAATGAACCAGAACGACGGCAAGAACTTTGAACTGTACAAAAGCTTTATTTCAAATAAAGGGTATGAATTTAACAAACTCAACAAAATAAATGTGGCTATCAGTAGCCCATGTCAATATGACTATGTCCTCCTATAGGACTTGCAAAGTTAGCATACAACATGTTAGCTCCCACGAGCTCAAAATAACGTAACATTCATAGCACTCTTGGACTGGAAAAAGGAAGTCAGGACGAGACATATATACAGAGCATTTGGTTTCTTTTAATAAACATGACACTTGTATTTATAGGCGCAAGGCCACAATGCAGACGACCTCGTCCGCTGATAACCAGTTGTCTGGCCAGCTGCCATCTACCCTTCAACCTGACGTACACCTGTCAAATGGGCTCACTTGTCAAGCCACGTTGCGTAAGAATCCAGCACTCTCTCAAAAGTTTTAAATGTCCGCAAGACATCACAAAATATTGTTACGCAAATCTTTCAAATGCTTTACTCACATACCACTGGATTATTCTGACAATCCCTAAACTTGATAAATTAGCATCCAAATGTTTAATAAGCATTGTTTAGAGTATAAAACAAACTCTTAAATGTTTATAACAAAAACTCATAAATTAATTTATAACAATTAGAAATTGTTTATAATATAGTTAAAGACAAAAAGAATTTTAAACACGCCTCTAACATTACTTCCGTTCCACATTATTGTCAAAGATATTTACATTATTTATTTACAATATTAACATTTAAATTATTCAAATTATTAATTTGAGAAATACATTAACCACATGTTCATCCGGTTGGTAATTTCAAAATCGTGTCAATATAATCGACCAATGAAGGTTAGTTATACATGTTAATGTCACAATCTGGTTTAATAAAGGTTTAATAATTATTATAATTATTTGTGACTGTAATCTTCATTCAAAATCTTATCTCAAATTCTTTCAATACTCTTGTTAATTATAACAGTAAATTCACTTGATTAATTTTCAAAGGACAAATACAATACACTCCAGCGGTAAATACGTCGCTTACAAAAATAGGCCCAAAATGCATCATATATTAATATATACGGCATCAAAATCTTCCACAGAATCTTACAAAAACCTCCACTAACAAATTCTTCAACATCATTAATTACTGTGGGAACCTCCTTCATTTACTTCAAGGGCATTATACATCAGCGACTTTCAACACGTTCGCTGCACTAGCGATTATACATTCATAGGTCCACTTCAAAAATTCTTATAATCATTAATAGTTTCAAAACTGTTGTCATTTAACCTTCGTGGATTTCATTCATGAATCGAAATGAAGTAAAAATTTGCCAATCACAAACAAATTTAATAGTGAATACGCTTATATACGCCTCTCTGGTCTATCAAAATTTAAGATTATCATCTTCAAAGTACTGTAGTATAAAAATACTATCATCAAACAAAGTGCGACTAAACTGCAAAATAGTCGAATAGAATCCAATTAGACTGTGGAATGCAAACATTATTATTCAAATCTCTAATTGAGAAAAAACTCCTAACAAAAGTTCACGACTTTAGTGCATTCAATAATACATAATTAAAGTTCATCTTTCACAAAATTGTCTATGATGCAATGGTCGTTCATAACTGACGATAAATGTCTGTGTTGCAATCAATTTCAAATAACGACTAGTATTTCCAAGATCGTCGACAACGCAAGAGATTTTAACGCTCTAAAATCATTTAAATGTTCTTCCTTCTTGATGATGACAGAAAATTGGTCAAAGTAATTAAACTGGGGTAGAAATTACTTTAATAAAGAGACACGCTGTCTGAAGTTAAATCTGCCATGAAAATCATTAACTTATAGTCAAATCGTGACTACCAAAAATAAGCAAATTATTGAAATATCTAAATATCAGTCTCAACTGATCCAAAATCATTTAACTATGCCCATGGAATAACCATGTCTTAATAAATCGTCGAAAAAGGCATAACTCATAAAGGTGTACTGAGAATAGGAATCTCAAACAAGAATATAGGGCAAAATACATGAGGACAAAAAAAATATGGGAAAATGGTTGCTCAAATATTGCTAGAAAACTCAAATACAATAAACGTTCACGACTACCTTATCTGCCGATTGAAGTTCCAGAGGAAAATTCCCCAAAGAAGACCGCTGATGGATCCATTTCACCAAGTTAAAGCTGAGCTCCATCCTCGAAACAGGAAACAGCACCCTCGGAGAATCGAACTGCTTCCTTCTCCGGAAATTGCACTGCTCCATGAAGACGAAAGACATCCTTCCGGCAAAATTCTTCTTTGTGTGTCGGGACAACCCTGACCTCTCTTGAAAAATCCCTGAAGATCTTGTAGAAAATCGCCATGAAGTTTTTGTAGTAATTTCCGTAGAAATATTCATATTCAGAGAGTATGAAATCGTTTCCATTGCTATTTGATAGTATTCAGCGTTGAGCCACGAAACATGGGTGTAGATGGTTGTTCACCACATGTCCGCTTGTATGGAATGGTAATTAGCGAAGTTCCATGTTGCTATCTTACTCCAACGATGTATGTCCCAATTGCATTAAAGTCCTTTAGCCTTCCATCTTCTCTTCGGTTATAGTAATAGAAGAACAAACTGCCTTATTAAACTGCTCCATAATACTGTAGCGTTGTGTCACAAAAGCAATCAGAAGTCTCCCTGTTATACTAGCAGTGTCAGCCGTAGCGTAGGATCTGGCGATACAAAGTGCTTCTCAGGTAGCGAGAAAATCACTTTTGTCAGTCGTCTAAAAGTGCTAATATCTTCTAAAATACCTCCTCGAAATTGTTCAAATTTACTACACTGCTTAATGTAGCACTGCCCAATATGATTAGCTTGTAGGCAACCGCTAACTATTCATAGCCAACCTTGTAGACGTGTTATAATGTGCGTTTTAACTTCACCTAGTTTTACTCACAGTAAACTTGCACTACTTGTCTGCTTGAATCACGTTCAATGCGGTGGCTTCACCACGCGTTATAAAGACGACTCTCTCTACTAATATCACTCGACGTTTCACCAAAACGACTATACAAGCACTGAAAATCTGACGATTTGAGATATGCGATTGAGACTCCTCTCTTCTGCGCAAGGCCTTTTATAAACTTCATAAGGGGCGTATCCATCCCTTCCATAGCGTGTTACTGCGTCATCGCTCGAAGTTCCAACTTCGTCAATACATGACGGATTTTCAAAATTCAAAAACTGGAAATAAATTTCACCAAACTTCCAGATCAATGCCTCTACTGCAAATGGATTTCCACAATTCTGCATTCCAAAAAGTATTAAAAATATCATAGTTTCAGCAATCTCCGTCTTCCTTCAAACAATCGTTCATTGGTTCAAGCCTCCCCTCCAATAGCATAATTTCTTCCTCAGCACAATTCCACGTTTCCTGCGACTGCGTCGTAAATCTCGGATCTTTCTCGAATAAATGCTGACGTCATAGAGAATCTCAATTCAAGTAGCCTGCTGGTATAACGTCTGCGTCATCCGTGCTTACGTCATGACTACCCACGTCATAACTATGACAGCCTTAACTTTCTTTATATTTTCCAATATAGCCACCGTGGTCTCTATATAATTCAATTACGGAGGCAGTACCATCCCGGCATTTGCCCGAAGACGAAGTGGGAAACCACGGAAAACCACTTCGAGGATGGCTGAGGTGGGAATCGAACTCCCTCTACTCATTTGGAACACCCGAGGCTGAGTAGACCCAGTTCCAGTCCTCATACTACTTTTCAAATTTCGTGGCAGAGCCGGGAATCGAACCCAGGACCTCCGGGGCGGCAGCTAACCATGCTGACCGCTACGCTACGGAGGCGAATTCCAACGTTAGTCACCGGGCGCTAATTGCCATGGCATCTAGTAGTAGCCAAGTTCATAGCTAGGTGTCGTGGACGGTAGCATTTGGTAGCGAAAGTAGGAACTACTTGAAATTATCGTCTACAGTCCTTACTTGACTTAAAAACAGATAACACACACTAATTCAGACATCACAATTAACACCGGTTATCAGACAAATTCTACACACACCCAAAGTACACGGGGCTACATGACCGCGTTGTTGCAGTCCCTAAACTGAGGAACCAACCAACCAACCAACCTATTATATAATTACCTAGCAAATATACATTAACCATTTTGAACAGCGTACAGAGATAACCAACAAACAGATTCGAGCAGGTCTATGTCCTGAAGCAAACTTTCCCATGTGCAAAATGTATTGAAGTGACTGATATCTCAAGTGGATATGGTGCAATGTTATCGTTTCTTTTACGGCTGGAATATCAGTGTCCAAGTATTTCACACATCCTATAATTATTTATTAATTCCTTTTGTGATCTTTAATTTATTTAAATTAATGTTTTTTTGTAAGGATAACCATTTTTATTTTGGTTTCTGTTAAGATAGTTTCCAGGTTATTTTTCACGCTGACGGAGTTATCGCTGATATAACGTAACATGTACGTGTTAATTTAATTATTAAACTACCTTCTAGTGTTTGGCAAGGTGGCTTTAATATACTGCTCAAAAAATTAAAGCACCACTTTTTTCAAAGGCCACCAAATTTTGAAAAGTTGACCTACAAGCTCGAAATCTCAGTATCACCTTTGTCCTGACGCCTACCAAGCATATGCTTCAGCACAACTCCCCAACTTGAGTAGTTTCGGGGTAGCACCCCGAAAACCAGCCCATTTTCGAAAACCGCAAATTGAAGTTTGCGAAAAACGCTGCAGGACTTGTCGCAGGTTGCCAAAGCAGTCGAAAATGAATGAATCCTGCTCTTAAAGGTTCCACAAACACGTTGAAATCGTTACATTTGACGTTTGGGCATTTTCAACCCCCTTCATCATCCCCTAAACATGGACTACCATTGGGGGCGTCTGAGAAGGTACCGGGTGTGTTTAACCACCTGAAAACCTGTACACCGTCCTCAGTTGCTGATTGCAGTAAGTTCTTAAGGCCTCCTGCAATGTCCACATCCCCTAACACCCTCAACTGGCATGGGACCAAACCACCCCTCCTCGAATCACCCCTAAGGAAGGTTTTAATTGGGATGTTTATCAGTGCTGCTAATGGGGGGGGTCTTTCCCTAACGTTTCAAAAAAGGAACTGTGCCTTTGTCACCACCCCTTCCCCTGCAACCCCCGTTTGTATGATTTTTCTAATCTGGCCCTTTTTAAGGGCTGAAACGACGTCTTAATCGCTGAAAGGGCTGTAAAGGTCCTTAGAAGTAGTGGTGACACGAAATCAACCCCTTCCGATGTTTGATTGACATTCCGTCCCCCAAATTCGAAATTTTTGCACCCCCAACCCTCCCTGTCTGGACGCGTAAGGAGTCATGGCAGAGTTTTCAGAGTTCGATGAAAATGAAGCTTATGGCCTGCAATGGAGCCCAAAACAGCAGGCTGGATAGCAATTCATCGGTAGGTTGGGAAACGGGACCAAAATTTTTCAAAAAAGTGTACAGCCTACAGTAAGTACGCCCATGCATAGGCAACCCACATCACGTCCGTGCGTGTGGGTTGCCTATGATCGGCAATAGGTTACAAAATTTGGCAATGGGAGAAAAATGACGTGATGTGGGTTGCCTATGCATTGGTGTACTTACTAGAGTCTGTTAACGTTTTTGAAAACTTTTTGGTCCCGTTTCCCACCCTACCGATGAATTTCCATCCAACCTGCTGTTTTGGGCTCCATTTCAGGCCATAAGCATCATTTTGATCCAACTCTGAAAACACTGCCATGACGCGTTACGCGTCCAGACAGGGAGGATTGAGGGTGCAAAAATGTCAACTTTGGGGGATGGAATGTCAAACAAACATCGGAAGGGGTTTATTTCGTGTCACCACTACTTCTAAGGACCTTTACAGCCCTTTCAGCGATTAAGACCTCATTTCAGCCCTTAAAAAGGGCCTGATTCGAAAAATCATACAAAAGGAGGTAGGAAGGGAAGGGGTGGTGACACAAGCGCAGGTCCACTTTTGAAACGTTAGGGGAAGACCCCGCCCCCATTAGCAGCACTGATAAAAATCTCGATTTAAACCTTCCTTAGGGGTAAATCAAGACGGGGTGGTTTGGTCCCTTGCCAGTTGAGGGTGTTAGGAGGGGTGAACATTCCCGGAGGCCTTAAGAACTTACTGCAATCAGCAACTGAGGACGGTGTGTAGGTTTTCAGGAGGTTAAACACATCCGGTACCTTCTCAGGCGCCCCCAATGGTAGTCCATGTTTAGGGGATGATGAAGGGGGTTGAAAATTCCCAAACGTCAAATGTAACGATTTTAACGTGTTCGTGGAACCTTAAGAGCAAGACTCATTCATTTTCGACTGCTTTGGCAACCTGCGACAAGTCCTACAGCGTTTTTCGCAAACTTGAATTTACGGTTTTCAAAAATGGGCTGGTTTTGGGGGCGCTATCCCGAAACTACACAAGTTGGGGAGTTGTGCTGAAACATGTGCTTGGTAGGCGTCGGGGCAAACGTCATACTGAGATTTCGACCTTGTGCAGTCAACTTTCCAAATTTGTTGGCCTTTGAAAAAAGTGGTGCTTTAATTTTTTTGAGCAGTATAATTTGAGATTATGATTTATTTCCAAAACGTCCTAGCTCCAACTTACAGGAGACGATTACCACCATTTCCATTGATAGGAGATTTTTAAAACACAGTGTCAGGATGTGCATGAAAAGTGTAATTACATTATATTCATAATCATATCTGAATTTAATTTTAGGAAGAAACAAATACGCAAATTCTGAAGTTTTGCATTTTTGGATTTACGTCACTTTAGAAATAAGCTCTTGAATGAAATTCTTACATATTCAGTGAGAAATATTAGAAGTCTGTTTCTCAACAACCTATAAAGATATCTGAATACTTTTACCATCAAACATACAAAGCAAAGCTTTAAAGCATTATACCAAGTTTCATCTAGATTGTCCTAAAGGGGTTTGAAACAAGTAGTTCCGTGACGAACTAAAGACCCTAATTTTCTTAAAATTTAAGATTCATGCCAAACTATATAGACCTATCTACAATAATGACGTTATCAAGTTGGTAATACTAGCTTTTCTAAGTACTGCAGTTTGAAATACACCTAAAATAGTGTAGCCTAATACAGTAACTTACTACAGTTGGCAGCCCTGGTGGTTCTTACGAATACGCATAGTCATAACTGTTATGGTACACAAAGCACATTTGGTTGAGATCCATTTGTTAGTCTAGACGTTATATGCATTTAAAGACCTTCAGCAGGCTTAGAATCGTGTTGGCAGCACTGATGTATATAAGTTACACCGAACTAAGGTAGAATGTCAGGTACTTTACGCGTGCAAAGTTTAGAGCTGTTGGCTTGCATACTTTCTGATATATTGGCATTAGGGTTAAAACAGGGTGAGAGCATTTATTAACAGTTGGCAGCCCTGGTGGCTCTTTAAAATATGCACAGTCATATGTGTTTTAGTACACATAGTACATACGAAATTTGGTTGAAATCCAATCGATAATATAGAAGTTACATGCATTTAGAAATTGGGCCTAACGGCAGGCTTAGAATCATGTTGGCAACACTGGCAAATATGAACTTCAGAAAATTAATCTGGAATGTTATTATCTCTGTGTGTGCCAATTTTGGAATAGTTCGCATGAATAACCTCTGAGATATCCAACATAGAGCTCAAATTTCAATTGTGATTTTTCAGCAATTGGTAGCACTGACGTCAATTTCAAATGTGGCCATGAGATATTCAGATATAGATTTTTACTCTTACTAAATTTGGTTTCGATAGCTGCAGCCGTTTAGGAGTTGATAGGGGGGGGGGGCACACACAGACAGTCAGACACACATTTTCCTGGATCGATCTTATAAGTCTACTTTTTCCTCATTTTTGCAAAATGTGAAAAGTAGGCTAAAAATGGTAATGTACCACAAATTAAGAATTATTAAATAAATACGTGTTTTAGTCTTTCTATAAAAATTACTACTGTTTGACAACCACAAGCTAAAACAAACTGAAACCCCCAACATATAATTGCAAAAGTGTTAAGAACAATTCAGGTAAGTTAAGGAAACGTCTGAATTACAGTACTTTGTGAAATACACTGCCAAATATAGGAAGCTGCACTCATCTGTCGCTTAACACATCTCGGTTCCCTTAATAAACAAAAAAAAAAAGAGTTTTAAAAGCCTTAAGTGCACAGGTAATGACGATGTTCACTTGACGGACGAAACATGCTGTCCAATTAAATGCCGTACTAGAACATGGAAAAGTGAATAATTAATGACCTGGAAATTTTATAAAATGATCTATTAAATAACTGAAAATCTTCAAAAATATAACTCAAAATCTTTAAAAAAGATTTATAAATTTGAATTAAATTTTACGATCAATTTACTCGTTGTTATTTGAGTCTTCAGTTTTTGACTGGTTTGAAGCAACCTTCCATGCTTCCCTGTCCTGAGATATGTTTCTGGCGACTGCTAATGAAGAGATAGGTTGGTAGGGCACATACTAAGACACTCAGGAATAGTAAGCTCAGTTATGGAATGAAGGGTTGAGGACAAGAACTGTAGGGGTAGACCAAGGTGAGAATATGTTAAACAGATTGCCTCGGATGTAAGGTTTGGTAGATAAAACGATTAGCTAAGGACAGGGACATATGGAGATCTGCATCAAGCCAGTCAAAAGACTGAAGTCTCAAACAACAATAGCAACAGACTGAAACCTGCTTAGGCTTGGAGATAGCGCGTACTTCTTACTTCTAGAGTTTCCCGACTTCCTGGTGTGAAAGGGAATACGATATTGGCTCCGTCAATTCAAGTTTTCACTTAGGGAATCTCCAGCCGTCGCGTCGTTTGGTTAAACTTGCATAATATGATGAAGCCATCTTGGTAAATTGACACGGATGACGGGTCGAATGTACGCACAGGGATTTGAGGCTGATTAGATTGCCCTGGTTGGTTAGGTATTGATCTGGCTACATAGAGCGGCTCTACCTGCCAAGTTACCTGCTCTCCGACTCGGAGCTACCGCAATAGTAATAATAATAATAACAATAATAATAATAATCATAATAATAATCATAATAATAATAATAATATGGCAGAAGAACAACTTAACCAGCTGAAAAATCAAGCACTGAAGGCTGGGCTTCAAATCTCCTTCGAGAAGACACACAATTCATAACAAATATAAAGTCAGCGCCAGGGAACTGGAGGTCGGACTAGGAAAAGTTCAGAAGGCAGAAAAGTTTAAATACCTCGGTGAATGGATAGAGCCTAACCTATCAGAGAAGGAAGCCTTCATGTCACGCATTAATAAAATGGAAATGGCATACAACCTGACTAAAGACATCTACAATAAGAGATCGATATCCTTAAACGCCAAAATGAGACATTACTGCACTGTTATTCGACCAGAGGCTCTGTATGCGGCTGAGACTCTAATAATGAACAAGAAAGGTCTGATGGAAAAACTAGAGGCTAAAGAAAGGAAGATTTTGAGGAAAATCCTGGGTCCCATCAAAGAAAACAGCGAGTACGGAAGGCGTCACAACCACGAATCGTACAAGCACGTGGAGAAGATCAGTGACACGATTCGAAGAAGAAGGATTGCCTTTTATAGCCACGTGACACGAATGAGCCCAGGCAGGATATCAAAACGGATATTGACGTACTTTCAAGATAAGAAAACCAAAGGGGCATGGTTTACGCAAGTTGAGAAAGATCGACATGAAATGGAAATTTCCCCTAAAGATATCCAGGAGCGTGTTCCACTTCAGGTTTCCAGGAAAAGCCGAAGCTGAAGACAGGGAAGGCGTGGTCCCAAGAGAGAAAAGAACAACGCCGAAGACGAATGCGGGAACACTGGGCGGTAGTTAGAGCTCGGAAGAAGAGACAGTTGAGACAGTGAATTGACGTGGTCCCTAGTTGGCCGAAACGAAGAAAGAATAATAATAATAATAATAATAATGATAATGATAATAATAATAAAACAAAGGGGAAACATTCCCTCTCCATCGCACTGTATCTTCAGCTGATGATATTACACACCACTCCGTCTGTCATATTTAGATTCACCAGTAAACGAAATGAAAACTGCTGAATTCAAGATCGGGAATTAGAAACAGAAGGCGCTTCATGGGAAGTTTCCACACGAGTTGGACCAGCCTCAAAGTTAGCGTCGCACGCCTGGCTGACCCACTCGGTCCTCTTTCCGTAAACAGAGGGATTTGATGTAGCTATCCAAGCCCAAGTTGTTGCTACTCGACGCTATCGGAAATTTATCATAAAAGATCCAGCAACCGAGAGTGAGAAGTGTCGCTGCTGTGGCAAATGTAATGAGACCATTCAACACATTATATCAGGTTGTTCCCACCTTGCCAACACTGACTACAAACATCGACACGATCAAGTTGCCAACATTATCCACCAGAAACTGGCCTTGAAGTACAAACTTCTTCAAAGCTCCGTCTCCTATTGGAAATACACACCATCCGCAGTACTCGAAAATGCCACACACAAGCTCTACTGGGACAGAGGAGTTGTGACAGATGTTGCAGTCAGTAACAACCGTCCAGATATCATTGTCATCAATAAAGAACACTGATTGATATCGCATGTCCCAACACTCAAAACATCCAATCAACAGCTGCTACTAAAATATCTAAGTACACAGAGCTGGCAGTTGAGATAAAGCAGATGTGGTAACTTGAGTCAGTGACTATAATCCTAATAATTGTATCGTGTATTGGTGTTATACCCAAAACTCTCCATAGTAGTCTATCAATATTGAATCTTCATCCCCAGACAAACAGGGTGATTCAGCTAAGAGGGCCTCCTCAAATATCTACGGAACCGTTTAAGATATCGTCATTCTGTTTTCAAATTCTCAAATCGTATTAACACTTACCCTGCTGATGCCTTAAATGTTGTTCCTCACCCGTGTGCTGGCTGATTTCCAGTATTTATGGCTATGTTCAGAATGGCACAAACGAATAAATTGAAAAGTCCGTTCGATTTCCGAATCCCCACACTACACATTTGAAAAAAAAAAACTATATTGAAAAAAAAGTGCCGTAAACAGCTGTTGCGCGCGCTCTCGTCCTGGAACGAGCGGGCGCGCTGGCAGAAGTAGAAGGGAGAACTGTCTCTTCGGTTGCGTCAGATTCAGAATCTGTAATGCGAATTATAACCCCAAATATATATAATAGTCATGGAATAAACTCGACGTTTCTGCGAGAGAAAAGTCTGTCCAAAAAGAATAAAAACAAAGGAAAGGAAAACAGATTTGACCTACTTGAACTTGCATCGCTTGCCTTCGAACAGATCGATATTCTTCCGTTGAACAGTGACGTGGTGCTATCTAGCGTTAGTATGTGCAACTTCATGCTTACTGGCACCCACACGCGAGTGCTAGAGCTGTAATATTACGTTCGACTCCAACACAAAGCGCGAGAAATCGATCAACGTAATATTACGCACGCCGCAGTTTTAAAATGTTACCTTCAAACGTAATAGTACGGCGTCCGCGCTCTAAGTGTTAAGGGGCTCATACAACATGGTCCATTTTGCTCCCAGCACATACGTATTCACCGAGAAACTGGTAGAGAGTTTGGTTTCTTAAATGGAACTATACTAATGTCACCTCTGGAACAACTAGGAACCAAGTGACAAGTTCAGTGATGTGCTTATTTTGCAAATCCGATGAGTACTTTTTGAGATATTAAAGGTTTCCATGTGTGTCGGCATTAGACAGAAACGATGCGCCAGCCGCTGAAATGTGGAGTGCATGATTCTCTTGCGTGAACCACTCCTTGTTGACAAACCGAATGTATTCCATTCATAGCATACTGTAATGTTCAAGTCTTTTATGTACGTGTGCCTTTCTCCCTCTCCACTTCGTCCTGAATCCTTGCGGAAATATCTGAAAACACCTCAATGCAGAGGATAAATAATGTACGGAATTTTATGTTCGACCGTGACTATTACAGTATACGTCAGAAAACTGTACTATAATGAGGCTCATTATAACACTATTTTTCATTATCAAACAGTTTCTCCCACCAATCAGAGCTCAAGAAACAGTTGTTTGACCAATTAGATAATTAGATGCGCTGAGTTCCACGGCCTTCTAATTAAAATTTCACTGCCTGGCTTAGTGTCAGAGTAGGATAATCGTGGAGGCCATGGTCAAATACAGGGCATTCTCTGCGTCTCATGCGCTCTGTTCATTCAGTACATAAAACTGGCGAAATCTCGACAGATATTTATGAATATTTATGTTCGAACATAAAATGGTTATATAATAATTATCGTCGAACATAAACAGTCGTATGCAACTCGCCTATAATGGTAATTAAGACACTCGTAGGGAAATTATAAAACTTGCATACGCTCTTTTTATAAACATACTCGTGTCTTAATTATTGCCATTATAGGCTCGTTGCATAATGTACTATTTCAGCTCCGGCGGACCTGCGACAAAGACTTAATGTACATATTAAAATCAGAAATGTAACAAAACTCGCCCATTTAGTTCACTGCGAACGTCTCGTCTAATGATAAATCTTAAGAGTCCGGTGAATCATCAAACATTTTGATTATGTAAACACTACAGTTTGCATAGCGGCTTCGGGGGCGTAGTTGGTAGTATGCTGAACTGCTGTGCCCAAGATAGCTGGTTCAAACCCGGCTGAAGTCGTTGGATTTTTAAGTGCGTTAAAAATCTTTCAGTATGCCTTCCTTCGGAGGGGAAGTTAAGCCGGCGGTCCCATGTCATAGACTTATGGCAAGTAAAATATCCTTCCACAGACTAAACTTTTTTTTTTCTCGCTATCGTTTTACCCTCCAGGGTTGGCTTTTCCCACGGACTAAGCGAGGGATCGCACCTCTACCGCCACTGAGGGCAGTGTCCTGGAGCTTGAGACTCTGAGGCAGGGATACAACTGGGGTATGTGACCAGCACTACGCCCAGGCGGCCTCACCTCCAAAGCGAACAGGGGGCCTGATGAAGGGATGGGAAGAGTGGGATGGTTTTGCAAGGAAGTGGGCAGGAGGCGGCTGTGCTCTTACTGCAGGGACCATCCCGGCATTTGCGCGAAGACGAAGTGGGAAACCACGGAAAACCACTTCGAGGATGGCTGAGATGGGAATCGAACCCCCTCTACTCATTTGGGTCACCCGACGCTGAGTAGACCCCGTTCCAGTCCTCATACCACTTTCAAGTTTCGTGGCAGAGCCGGGAATCGAACCCAGGACCTCCGGGGCAGCAGCTAACCATGCTGACCGCTACGCTACGGAGGCGACCCCTGACTAAACTTGTGTGCAGCTAAATTTCTAGGTTAGATTTCGTTGGAACGCTCTATCAAAGTTCCAACGTTCACCACTAGGTATCATTGACATCTGGTAGCGAAAGTTGGAACTACTTTAAATTGATCGGAACGTGTAGCTCACCCTCTGCGTGTCCGCTGGAAGCAGCTACAGACTCTGGCGAGCCCAGCATGTCCTCGGACACTCCCGGCACTAAAAGCCATACGATAATAATAATAATAATAATAACAACAATCGTCTTCTTCTTTTTCTTTAGCGTTTGTCCCACCTTGTGGCAGGGTCCGCTATAATAATAATAATAATAATAATAATAAAATAATAAATAACAGTTTGCATACAATGGCATAAATTCATGTGTTTGTCAACAAGGAGTGGGTCACGCAAGATAACCATGCCCTCCAGATTCCAACGGCTGGAGCAACGCTTTCTGTCTAATGCCGACATAATATGGAAACCTTTAATATCTCAAAGGCGGCTTTGGTGGCGTAGTTGGTAGTATGCTGAGCTTCTATGCCCAAGATCGCGGGTTCAAACCCGGCCGAAATCATCGGATTTTTTAAGACCGTTAAAAATCCCTCAGTATGCCTTCCTTCGGAGGGGAAATAAAGCCGGCGGTCCCATGTCATAGATTTATGGCATGTTAAAGAATCTCCCACTAATTACACCTGTGTGAAGCTAAATTAATTATAGGTTAAACAACGCTCTTAGGGTTCCTACGTTCGTCGCCGGGAGCTGACTGCGAACTAGTAGTTGTTGACGCTGGCGTTTGGCGGCAAAAGTAGGAACTACTTGAAATTCAATGTCTGCAGTCCTTACTTGAATTAAAAACAGATAACACGCACTAATACAGACATCACAATTAACACCGATTATCAGACTGATTCTACACACCCCCAAAGTACACGGGGCTACATGACCACGTTGTCGCAGCCCCTTAAACTAAGGAACCAACCAACCAATATCTCAAAAGGTACTCGTCGGATTTGCAAAATAAGCTCATCACTGAACTTGTCAGTAGATTCTTAGTTGTTGCAAGGGGTGAAATTAGTATTGTTTTATATAGAGGCCATAGAGTTATGTACCAGTAGATGTACATTATTACGATGGTTCATTACACACACCTTTATATCGTTTGCTCAATTAGGACACATGGAATTAAACACAAACATTTTTCACAGCCACCATCTTGAATTTCTCTTTGAATTAGATTCATAAGTAACAAACTTTTGTAGACAACATCATTCCTGAAGTTCTGAACTAAATTAGATGCCATTATATTGATCCTGGCAATATTCACTGCTCATGGATGGCAAAGACGCGATAAAATTACATTTAATATTTGAACTTCGCATGGCCCCCATGAAGGTTTTATGCTGATCAGACTTTTGAAGAACACAAATGTGAACTTACCTTAGTATTCTTTATCAACATACAAAATTTCAGACTGGTAGCAGTAATAGTTTTGGAGACATTGAATGACGGTGAAATAATTCGCACGGCCGCCATGTTACAGGCATGGTAGAGGTTGGATGAGGTAGTAGTAATTTCGTTGAAATCGCTCCTGAAGTTTAGATTTTGCTAGGGACACACACACAAGGTTAACTCGTAAGCCTATTTTTTTAGTCGTTTCCGCCGTCAATGGACCACGATGTTCTTCACTCATATGATCACTGTAATGCTTGTTTTCTTCTCTGCCAGTAGATCTTCATTATTGACGAATGTTCTGCTCTCCTTTCTTCCGTCCACTTGCAGTGAGGGCGAGGCATCACAGATGTTAAAGGGTGTAGATAACTGGTTGATTTAACCGCCTTTCTGAACTGGTTCCTATCCCCCAGAGCTTGATTGATTCGAGCTTCTGTTAGGTCCTTTTTTATCTTGCATCGACCATTTACATTAGGCATTTTTTTTAGAGATTGATGAGTGTATTCGATATGAAAGTCGATGATGCTCCATCCGTTCCAAATGTCCAAAGAAAGACATTCTCCTTTTTCTCATCACACTCACCAAATCTTCTATATGTTCAAATAATTCATTGTTATGTCTTCTGTAAGTACCATTATCATTAACAGGTCTTAATATTTTCCTTATAATTTTCCGATCCTTAAGTTCTAATTTTCTCAACGGGCCTTTGTTTGTCATCTGTAAGCATTCTGCGGCATACAGTGCTGACGGCCTAATTACTGTGTTATAATGACAAAGTTTGACATTCCGGGACAAGCTTTTACTTTTGTAAATGTTTTTGCAGGTTTGAAAGGCACCTTCCAGTTTGTTACATCTGCTCTCAATGGCAGCTATTTCTTATTAGGGGTAATCCATTCCCCTAGGTATGAAATTTTCGGACTTTTTTGATTGTTTGCAGACCAATCGTGATGAATTTTGAGGCATCTTTGACATTTGTGATAAAATTAGTTTTATAGAAGGTCACTTTAAGTCCAGTTTTATCAGCAATGATTTGTAGTTTATTAAGTTGGTCAGTGGTCTCTTCCATTGCATTAGAGAACAAAGCAATGTCATCTGCAAAAGCGAGACAGTTTATAAGATGAAAATGGCTTTAAAACAGACAGAAAAACAAGAGAATTGATCGGCAATACAATGTTAAATTCAGACGAGGGAACGTTAAAATGTCTTATAGCCCCTGTTTGAGCTTGAATAGTCCCTCATAAATATGTTTTTTAAATTGAAACTCTATGTCTGCCTTGGCATCGTGGATCGTTCCCTGATCAGCATGGGTACTGATTCCGTAGGGGTTCGAACCTTCGATCTCTGGAAATTGAGCACTCTCTCGCAGTCGATGTACGTGAATTAATGCACACAGTTACGTTGTAGGGTGTTTTGATAAGGGATGGAAATGTGGCAGTGAATAGAGTAGCCACCATTACTCGTCGTATGAATATTGTCCAGTTGGTGTGCTTATAGACAAACAAACACACACACACACACACTACACTGGGTACAGTATTCCCTGTGGAGACAGCTGTTCACTTGGACAGCTCCCTAACTCAACAGAGGGGAACATCACTTCTCGTATACAGACAGTGCTAAACACATTCGCTTAGACATGTAGTCAGGGCTAAAATCATTCGCTCATACATATAGTCAGGGCTAGAAACATTTGCTCATACGTATAGTCAGGGCTAAAAGCATTCGCTCAAACATGTAGTCAGGGCTAAGAACATTCACTCGTGCATATAGTCAGGGCTAAAAACATTCGCTCATACATATAGTCAGGGCTAAAAACATTCGCTCAAACATGTAGTCAGGGCTAGAAACATTCGTTCATACATACAGTCAAGGCTCGAATCATTCTATCATACATATAGTCAGGGCTTGAAACATTCGCACATATATACAGTCAGGGCTAAAAGCATTCGCTCATACATATAGTCAGGGCCAAAAATGTTCACTCATACTTATAGTCAGGGCTAAGAGCGTTTGCCCAAACATATAGTCAGGGCTAAATACATTCGTTCATACTTATAGACAGGGCCAAATACATTCGTTCATACTTATAGACAGGGCCAAATACATTCGTTCATACTTATAGACAGGGCCAAATACATTCGTTCATACTTACACACGGTGCCAAATGCATTCTTTCATACTTATAATCAGAGCTAAATACATTCGTTCATACTTATCGATAGGGCTAAATACATTCGTTAATACTTGTAGACAGGGCTAAATACATTCGTTCATATAGTCATGGCTAAAACATTCGCTCATGTAGTCAGGGCTAAAAACATTTGGTCATACATATAGTCAGGGCTAAATATATTCGTTCATACATGTAGTCAGGGCTAAAAACATTCGTTCAAACATATAGTCAGGGCTAGAAACATTCGCCCACACATATAGTCAGGCCTAAAACCATTCGCTCATATATATAGTCAGGGCTAGAAACATTCGCTCATACATATAGTCAGGGCTAAGAGCGTTTGCCCAAACATATAGTCAGGGCTAAAATCATTCGCTCAGACAGGGCTAAATATATCTTTCATACTTATTGACAGGGCCAAATACATTCGTTAAAACTTATAGTCAGGGATAAATACACTCGTCCACACTTATGGCCAGGGCTAAAAACATTCGTTCATACTTATAGTCAGAGCTAGAAACATTCGTTCATACTTATAGTCAGAGCTAGAAACATTCGTTCATACTTATAGTCAGGGATAATACATTTGTTCATACTTATAGCCATGGCTAAATACATTCGTTCATACTTACAAACAGAGCTAAATACATTCGTTCATACTTATAGACAGGGCCAAATACTGTACGTTCGTTCATACTTATAGACAGGGTCAAATACATTCCTTCATACTTATATTAAGAGCTAAATACATTCGTTCATACTTATACTCAGGGATTCGATCACACATATAGACTGGTCCAAACACATTCGTTCATACTTATAGTCAGGGATAAATATATTCGATCACACATATAGACAGGTCCAAACACATTCGTTCATACTTATAGGCTAAATACATTAGATCACACTTAGAGACATGGCTAAATAGGCTACATTTATTCATACTTATAGTCAGGGCTTAGTACATTCGTTCACACTTATAGACAGGGCTAAAGTCATTCATTCTTACTTACTTACTTACTTACATTTGTAAGAATATAAGGGCCAAATAACATTCATTCACACATATAGACAGGGCTAAACACCTTCGTTCATACTTATAGTCAGGGCTAAACACATTCGCTCCTATAGACTGTGATCTAAACACATGCACTCACAGTTATAGTCAGACGTGACCATATTGATTCACACATGCAAAATCCAAGTTAAATTCAAAGTTTGAATATCAGTGTGACCAACCCTCTAACGCTCATATACCCAGTTCACGTTTCCGGCCAACCTGTATGTGTTAGAGAGTGAATTCAGCTCTGATTATATGTGAACCAATATGTTTAGGTCTGACTATAGGCTACCTGTGAGCGAATGAAGAATGATTCATACTTTATTTAACATCTACTTCATTGAAGATATGGAAATACTGTACTAAAACAATTACTGTTGTTCTCTGCACCAACAGCTCTGAAGTGTATTGTTCCCGTTGTAAAACTCAAGTTTGATAGCGCGACACACAACGATGCCATACTTCATTTAACAGCCTCCACTACACTGCCTTTTGAGTGCTTTCCAAACCATAAAATCCCAGCTGCGGTTGGATTTAAAGTAAAATAAATATGCATGTACTCCAATTTAATGAGATGAAAACTTTTAATAGTATGTGAGAGTAAACCGCGCACTTAAAACTGGAATGTTCAACAATACACTCGGCATCGAGCTCTGGAATCTTTATGTTTATAGCTACGGATTTTATTTTCCGAAAAGTGTTTTTTATTTATTATTTTACAGTCGGGCAAATCCTTTAAACTAACCTAGTGTTGTTGAGTTTATGATATCCAAAGTGTTGCATGAATATTTATGTACAGGGTGAGTGGAGTATTTACTAGGGACCGTCCACATATAACGTTAGCACAAAGAAGGGGGAGGGTTCGAAGCTTATGATTACGTTGATGAAGTACGTGGAGGGGGTAACCAAACGATTACGTAATCACTTAAATTTAACGACTGGTCTAGAATTATAAGGGGGGCAGTTGAAATTCGTGAAAAACCCAATAACTTTAACAGAGGCACTGGATATCAGCTAAGTGACTCTTGGCTACCAGTTTTTAAAGATCTGGGAAGATATTTTAATAATTTAAGGTGATACGGACTAACAATGTAACCTTACCATTTGTCCCCCTGCACTACAAACATGGTGATCATAGTCCGCGCCACTTAAATAAGTTACTAAAAATGTAACCTTACCATTTGTCCCCCATCTCTACAAACATGGTGATTATAGTCCGCACCACATAAATAAGTTACTAATAATGTAACCTTACCATTTGTCCCCCTGCACTACAAACATGGTGATTATAGTCCGCGCCACTTAAATAAGTTACTAACAATGTAACCTTACCATTTGTCCCCCCATCACTACAAACATGGTGATTATAGTCCGCGCCATTTAAATAAGTTACTAACAATGTAACCTTACCATTCAACAGCAGTTGAATGGGCAGAGCATCATTGTCATGGGAGATTTGAATGCACATGTAGGAAGTGAAAGGCAAGGATATGAAAATATATTGGGAGCAGAAGGATGGGGTAGCAGGAAAGAAGAAGGGAGAAAGTTGCTGGATTTTTGCAAGAAAAACGGATTAGTGGTAGGCAATCCTGGTTCCGGAAGAAAGAAAGCCACAAGGTAACGTGGTACAGCAGTGATTTAACAAAGAAATCTTTAGTAGATTACATGCTGTACGACTGGGAAATGAAGAGAAGTGTCAGAGATATAAAGGTAATACCATCAGAGGCCTTGGATAGTGACCACAGAATACTTGTAATGAACCTGGGAGTTGTTAAGGATAGCAAGAGGACAGAGTACCAGGAAAGGAGAATCAAAGTATGGAAACTCAAGGAAAAGGAAGTCAAGGAAGAATTCCAGAAGATAATAAGGGAAAGGATGTCAATAGACAATCCTAAAACAGGGGAAGAGGAATGGAAGCAATTCAAAACCACAATGGTGGAAGCTGCAGTGGCAGTATGTGGAAGAACAAGCAACAGAAAGCGGTGTAAAGAGACACCATGGTGGAATGAAAGAGTAAAAGAAGCTGTGGGAAGGAAGAACAAGGCTTTCAGAGTGTGGTTCCAGGAAAGAACTGATCGGACAAGGGAAGATTATAAGATAAAGAAGAAAGAAGCAAACAAGATTGTCGCAGAGGAGAGGAAGAAGTGGATGGTAAAGTGGACAGAGATGATGGAGGAAGACAGCAGAGGAAATAAGAAAGTACTTTATGGGATGGTCAAAAGTAAGAGAAGAGGTCTGTGAGAGGATGTGGTAATGATGAAAAAAAACGGAAATGAGGTACACAACAAAGAAACACTCAAGACAGTGTGGAAAGAGTACTTTGAGGATTTGCTGAATCCAAATGGTCATAGAGAGGAAGACAATGTATTGGAAGATGGAGAAGACAACACAGGAATGGAAAAGGACCTGACTTGGAGAGAACTGGAGATGGCTATAGACAAGATGAAAGGAGGAAGGGCACCAGGTGTGGATGAAGTGAGTGTTGAAATGGTGAAGGCAGCAGGGGAGGTTGGGAAACAGTGGCTGTACCGTGTGATGAGGGTGATATGGAAGGAGAAAAAGACCCCAGAAGATTGGAAGAAAGGATTAATTGTCCCAATATTTAAGAAAGGAAGCAGAAAGGAGTGCAGAAATTACAGGGGTCACACTCATACCTCACTGTGCCAAGATATATGAAAAGATATTAGAAAGTAGAATACGAGCCAAAGTGGAGAGAAAATTGAGAGAGGAGCAGTATGGATTCAGACCTGGGAGATCAACAGTGGATCTCATATTTTCAGTGAGACAGCTCCAGGAACACCACTACGAATTTGGAGAGGATCTTTTGATGGCCTTCCTGGACATTGAAAAGGCCAATGATAGTGTGTGTAGGGAGAAGGTTTGGAAAGCAATGGAAAACATGGGAGTGGAAAAAGAGACTCTAGGCAGAGTGAAGGAGATGTATTGTGGAAGTGTGAGTTGTGTGAAAGTTGGAGGGGAAAGAACAGACTGGTTCAGACAAATGAGTGGCCTGAAACAGGGTAGTGCGCTGTCACCCCTTCTCTTTATTGTGGTTATGGACGAGGTAATGACACGGATAGCAGGGAAGATAGGAGAAGATAGGATGAAAGCAATGGTGTTTGCAGATGATCTCATGGTCTGGGGAAACAAGGAGGAGGAAATTCAGGAGCAACTGAAGGCTTGGGAAGAAACAGTGGGAGAGTACGGATGGAAGTTCAACATCAGTAAATGTGAGATCCTGTTAACGACCAGGAAAAAGGACAGACCAATGAGTGGGATAACTCTTGGAGGTGGACAGCTGAAGAAGGTTCAAGTACTTGGGAAGTATAGTGGAGGAAAATGGGAGAAATGACAAAGACATTACGGAACGTGGCAGACAGGCAGAAGCATTTTTGAGAAGCATTAGGAGCTTAGTGTGGAATAAAGATGTCCCACAAAAAAGCAAGGAAGTGTTATACAGAAGCTACTATATCCCGATACTGACCTATGCTTCAGAAACGTGGACAATGAAGAAAAGAGATATAAGCAGAATACAGGCAGGTGAAATGAAGTTCCTGCGAAGTAGGATCGGAATAACAAGAAGAGACAGGGTGAGGAATGAAAAGGTCAGGGAAATAGTGAAAGAGGAGCCCTTGCAAGGTAGGATTGAGACATCAAGACTGAGATGGTATGGACACTTAAAGAGAATGGATGAGAAGAAGATTCCCAAGAGGATACATGAGATGCAGATGCAGAAGAAACGACCAAGGGGAAGACCAAGAGATAGATGGCTGAAGGGAGTGGAGGAATGTGTCAAGAAGAGAGGCGAGGACTGGACCAGAGTGACAGTGGAGAGGTGGTGGGAAGAAAGAACTAAGTGGCGAGGCTTATGTTCCAAACAGACCCAGCCTGGGGCTGGAAACTGTACTTGATGATGATGATGACTAACAATGTAACCTTACCATTTGTCCCCCATCACTACAAACATGGTGATTATAGTCCGCGCCACTTAAATAAGTTGCTAACAATGTAACCTTACCATTTGTCCCCCCATCACTACAAACATGGTGATTATAGTCCGCACCACATAAATAAGTTACTAAAAATGTAGCCTTACCATTTGTCCCCCATCACTACAAACATGGTGATTATAGTCCACGTCACCTTAAATAAGTTACTAACAATGTAACCTTACCATTTGTCCCCCATCACTACAAACATGATGATTATAGACCGCGCCACTTAAATAAGTTACTAACAATGTAACCTTACCATTTGTCCCACATCACTACAAACATGGTGATTATAGTCCGCGCCATTTAAATAAGTTACTAACAATGTAACCTTACCATTTGTCCCACATCACTACAAACATGGTGATTATAGTCCGCGCCATTTACATAAGTTACTAACAATGTAACCTTACCATTTGTCCCCCATCACTACAAACATGGTGATTATAGTCCACGTCATCTTAAATAAGTTACTAACAATGTAACCTTACCATTTGTCCCCCATCACTACAAACATGGTGATTATAGTCCGCACCACGTAAATAAGTTACTAACAATGTAACCTTACCATTTGTCTCCCATGCAAATGCTCATGAACGTTCCTTCGTTGAAAATTTTTGATAACTCTTAAGCTTTTGAGGATGAAAGAAATGATTTAAACCTGGGGACCCTCAGGTTCAGAACCCCAGAATCCAACCCATTAATGCAGTACCGTCTATTCGCCGGGCTCATTTTCTCTAGTTCTTCACCTATTTCAAATTGTACGGTTTCCTCTATGGTTACAGGGACATGATTTGATCTCCTTTGTTCGTCACTGGAGGAGTTTCCATGTGTTTTTCCGCCGTTGCCTGTATGACGTTGGTTATCGTACAGATACACTTCCCTTTTGTTTCTGTTTCTTTATATCCATCAAACCCCTCTCCACCTCTGCCCTTTCTCCTTATTTGGACATTCTCATTCTTCGAGGAGTCTCAATATTTTCCCCCCGCCCTGTTTTCCCTCTCCTTCTTTACTACTCTGTCCGCCGATCTAATTAATATAGCGCGTTTTTCTACCAAGGTCCATACAGTACAGTGTGTCCGGGAATGTTCTCCGCAGCGCCTATATGTGTCTGCGACAGCTATCTACAGCAGTTACGTTGGTAGCGCGGCTGCCGCTTGCATCATAACAAATAATCAGTAAACTTTGTACTCACCACAGCCATTCATAACATGCTGGGACCATTCACAATACACCACTCTTTTTCCGTAATCAGTTTGTTTTAATTCATAAACCACGGTAACTTTAAAAGGGAACAAACAACTGAAGCTTGTCTCTTACAGCTTTATGTGCTGTCGACTCAGAGATTCCTGTTTGTTGAGCTAATTTTCGTGTTGATTTACTTGGACTACGCAGCATTATATTGGAGATTTCATCAAGTTTTTCGTCTGTTGAAAGCATAGGCCTGCCTGTTCCCGGTACTTCGTGAACTGAGCCAGTCACACGAAATTTACTTATCAAATCCCGAACGGTATCACGGTTTCGACACTTTGAATTAGGAAACCGCGCCTGAAATCTTAATTTTACATTTTCTGTAAACCGATTGCCTTCGCGAAAAACGTTTCCCACCACAAACACTCTCTCTTCAGTAGTAAACATTACCGCCTGTATACTGTTGCACTCTTCCAATAATACATAGTCTATATCTGAACGCTCGCTTATTGCAATACACACTGAAGACATACACACTGACGATTCGACAATCTACAGCCCACACGTGGTACTCCCCCTTTCAAGGACACAGGGCCGCCAACTAAACCCATGACGCAAACGCTCGCAGCTGCACGTAGCTACTGCGGAGAACATTCTCGGGCGCCCTGTACTTTCTGGTGGCTGCTCTCTGGTGACGAACAGAGGAATTTCTCTAGTATTTTGTAATCTCACTTATACACTTTCTTTGGCCACATTGTTTTAATTCCATTGAAAAGGGAGGCAAGGTTCCTTCGAAACGTCTGGTGGTATTTTTTTTTTTTTATATACGGCATTAGCCCAAAAAAAACATGAATAATTTGAATAAATATCAACTCATTTTAGGCTCTACGCAGATTTCAAACCTCCGATCTCCGGACTTCCTACAGCTGCCCTCTCGGTAACGAGTTATCATGCGGGAGACATATCTCTACTTACAAGGGAAGTACCCCAGCTCGAACGGCTAAAACCGACTGGCAGTGCGCCAACATAGGAAGATATGTCTGTTCTACTGCCCATCACGGGCATTCATCTGTAAAATCCCTAATTAGTGTACTATCAATGTTTGGAAGTTACTCCGTCCAAAGATTGCAGAAATACAATTCTTAGCAGAAACTACCGTGCAACAGGCAATTCGGACCATTATATTAACAAGAAACAGATGTGGTGCAGTATCATCTGGCAAAAGGTTGAACACTTGCTTGCAACAAGAAATCTTAACTCATGCAGTACTGTGTTGACATAGCCTAGTCATCTTTCCCACAATAGAAGATACTGTGTTGTCCTTCATTCGACGTCGAAATGTAAATATGGAGTTGCAATGAAGTGATTAAAAAACAGCGGAATGGAACAGTACGTACACTTAACAAGGGCAACATGTAGATATACTCAATTATTTACAATGTTCCCGCATTGCAATAGTCCAAACTCAAATGCCACGGTGATCACATTATCACATACTCAGATGGTGTTGGCGACCGAACACGTACTTTTACAGATGAATGGCATTGCTAGCTATCGACATAGGTATAACTGTATACTTTAAACCCACTATCAGTCGGTTTTCGCCGTTCGAGCTGGGGTACTTCCCTCGTTAGTATAAAACTAAGTTCCTCTTCTGGGATGTCACGGGTAATCTCGAGAAGCACTGGATGGATTTTGATGAGGGTTTCACCATTCTGTAAAGGATATCTCGAGGAAAGTTTCTGTAGAAAATAATTTATTTATGATCAAAGAAAACTAAGCAAAATCGATTTCAGTGAAAACGTCGGAAAAACCTGGCGTCCATGCGCTTTTTAAGCTTACGCTGGGCAAACCGTTAAAAATATCGATATACTTTGAGTGTAAGAATTATTTAGCTTGATAAGTTCTACAAAAAGGTCCAAGAGAGCATATCTCTATCTTCAATACATCGCCCAAAATAAGAGATTTTATGTTTTCATTTCTTCCAACAATCTCCATTCAATTACTAAGACGACATTTTACGAGCTAGCTAGGGGAGAACCTATCACCCCAGTTACAGCCTAGCTACCAGAAAGCCTATTACCCCAGATACAGCCAGCAGCAAACTGTCGAGTCGCGTTGAGGTTAGACTTCAGAGAAGAGTGGTTATGTTTGGAGATTCCCTGGAAGTGCAACTCAGCTCTTATTCATTTCGCCTGTGAACTTTTTTGTTCCACAAAATACACAGTCGAGTTAAGAATGGACGGAAGGGGAATTTGTGTTTCATGCACCTCGCCATTCTTAAATTAGGCTACGTCTGACAAGAATTCGTTGCACATGCATCTGGATGATAATTAATAGTCCAGTCAGTGATTTTAACCCATCATGCCGAGACGTAAAACGGATATAGGTCGTAGTTCATTGGCATCGAAATAAAGCGCTTTTATACATTCATAACTGTTGCTAGTTTTGAATAATGGCTATTAGAACGAACACGCTGGTTTGGCAAAGTTCAAAAGACAATTCATAATGCAATAACAGTCGGGTTGACAAAGTGAAGAACAAGAAACGATTGAGTAAGGGTGTCAAGTCACGCCGGGAATGTCCTGGCTCTATGTTTATCGAGTTCAAAGTCTTCTCACTTCAAAGAGAATACATTCCATGGCCATCTGTCCGTGAAGTCTCTTGTGATCGGCTAACACTAATAAACGAGTTTATAATTCAAAACCATTAATCTGTCCGTAACGTTATACTAACACAGATTACCATTTCACAAGTCAATCATTCCCAATTCCTTTCAGATCAAACGTTCCTACAGGCTGGTTCATAAGCTTAGAGCAGTCACACATTTTTATCGAAGGAAAGAAGGGATGATCACTACAAAGTTTGCGATTATCTCGGTATCACATTAAATAAGTTACTAACAATGTAACCTTACCATTTGTCCCCCATCACTACAAACATGGTGATTATACTCACGTCACCTTAAATACGTTAATAACAATGTAACCTTACCATTTGTCCCCCATCACTACAAATATGGTGATTATAGTCCACGTTTCCTTCAATAAGTTAGTAACAATGAAACCTTGCCATTTCTAGCCTACTTTCGATTTTTGCAAAAAATGAAAGTAGACTTATGAGATCAACACAGGGCGAAAAAAGTGTGTCTGTCTGTGTGTGTGTATGTGTGTGTGTGAGTCTGTGTGTGTGTGTGTGTGTGAGTGTGTGTACTCTGAATGTCTGTCCCCCCCTATCAATTCGAACACGGTGAATGCGAATTGAACGAAATTTGGTACAAAGGTAGCACTAGCAAAGGACACCTCAGTGTCATGTTTTATATCGCCGCCATCTTTACTAAAACTGAATGGCGGCCACTCAAACGTTCAAAACGTAAAATCAAATAACGACTAACCAAATCATCCAATCTCTACCAAATTTGGTAACAACATACCTTCGTATAGGATGCGTCTTGTGACCAAACTACAAGGTCGTCCGCCATACCATTTCAGGATGGCGGCCGTGCGAATTATGCAAACTTTATAATCCATATCATGGGACCCACCAGTTCCGATTATCGAGCCGAGAATCGTTTTAACTGTTCTAAAGGAAGAGGCACGTACGAAATTAAAAGTTTATTTTGTAATACTATAGTGCAGACGTGATTTTAAAAAGCTCAGCTGATTCATTAATAAGACAAGATGGCAGCGGATATCTTGTGCCTGACTTATATTTCACTAATTTGAGTATTGCATGCAATATAGCGTACTGAAACAAAATAAATAAACTTTGTATGAAATGCTTTATATATAAATAATATACTTCAGTGATGAAATCGTTTAGTATAAATCATTATTTGCTAACAAGTTCTATGTAAGTCATTTCATATAGATCAATGTTCGTTGGCACAAATGGCTGCGTGGTAAAGCGTTAGTCTGTCATTCATATGCCTATGGTTCAAACCCCATCAGAGATATGTTTTTTGCTTGACATTTTACATATTTGTTGCTTTGTAATGACTCAGACGTTTTAAAATTAAGCGTTATATTGTGCATATTACGGTGCAAAACATATACTTAATTAAAACATAATTCGCCAGCAGATTTAATCGAGACATCTAGCTGACAAAAAGGTAACAGATTTTATTGAAAAGTTTCTTCTTCTGGCCGCTAGAATGCACTCGCTCTGTTAGGATTATATTGTTCGATATTTCACAACTAGATATCACGACTAGTTTTTATATTTATTGTTTCTTGAGTACTGAGACGTTATAAAATAAAGCTTTATATGGTGCTTTTTTGCAATGGAAATTATATATTAAAAAAAACGACATTCTCCACTGGAGTGACATCTTCCAGCCTTCAGTTGTACTATGCAGAAACTATAGATTCGAGCAGCGCTCTATACCGGCCAGTTAGTGAACCCAGTCTTAACGACTGCTAGGAGTAATAAGACAGTAACATTCGTTTATTCCTTGTGCACAGAGGCGTTGTTGATAATCTCAAAACTTGCAATATGGATGATTTGGAGATGGATTATTTTGTTATACCGTGTATTTAAGATTAGCCTATAAATTAACGGGTTGCGAAGTTACTTCACTTAGTTCTATATCATTCGTACACGACACAGAACAACAACGTGACGTCAGTTTCTGATCTGCTCTGATTGGCTATTACATTGCTGCAGTCGGGTAGTTGGCAGTCAAGGATAAAATTCTCGACTGCCAACTGCCAGCTACCAACTGCAACTTCATGTTGTGTATGGTGCCTATAGTATACACGGAGTCGATCGCGACTGCCGACCGAGGACTACCAACTACGGACTGCCGACTGCGCATTGTAGATGGGCCTTATTAGAGCAACGAAGTTTCAATTATTGTAAGTAGTCGGTGTTTGGAGTGTTTGCTGATGAAATTGCAAAATGCTGGGGTAAATTATAAACTATGGTTTGAACGCCACTGTTCAAATCCTGTGTGCCAATTTGCACTTCAAATAGGAAGAAATTAGGAGATGATAAGGACAGAGAGTTATAACTATACCCATACATTTCGGAGAAAGTAGGCTATATGTTCTTTCCCGAACATCTTGTTCCCCCATGCAAATGCTCATGAACGTTCCTTCGTTGAAAATTTGTGATAACTTTTTAGCTTTTGGGGATGAAAGAAATGCTGTAATCCTGGCGACCCTCAGGTTCAGAACCCCAGAATGCAACCTATTAATGCAGTACCGTCTATTCGCCGCACACTCTGAAGGTGTGTACACACTCGAGACAAGATGCGATGATCGACCATGCGTATTCAAGTGTAGCGCTGTATTCCCGAACTGTCAAGTATGTGCTCGAGGATTTGAGAGCTTTCCAGTGCGCATGTCTTAGGCCCTCTGCTGTCACCTCTCCAAGAGGACATGGTGTGAATAGGGTGGCGAAGGGTATCAACTTACATAGACTCAAGTCCTCGTCACCTGAAATAGGTTATTTTTAAGAATTTTTGAAATGGTCTATTTTCCTTTGTGGACTCACCCCTTCATTTTAATTCTAACCTTGACTAAGCCACAATCTGTTGTCCAAAAATACGTCTGTTATTACACATTTAGCTTGCCACGGTGGGTGAGTGGTTATCGTGGCGGTCTACTAACCCCAAGCTTGCAGGTTCGCTCCTGGCCGTGGTAAGTGATTTTTGAAAATACGACACGCATGTCATACGATGTTGGCATGTAAATGAACCCATTTGAATTCAGTAGGCCGAGTTCATAATGGCAAAATTAACCTCGGGAGTTTCCGCCAACACAAAGTTCCTAATTTCTCTACTAGATAGCGCTATAGTGTTCAAGGAGCTTAGATATCTAACATCTAACCTCCCTGACTTTCATATTGCTTCAAGGAACTACGAAATTTGACATTCGAGCTACCCTCTGGGTATCAAATAACAAAGCTTGCACCCGGTCCCGAGGCCATACGATATTTTTATTATTATATTACACATTATATCTCGACTTTATAGATATTTTTAGCATATTTTCAGTGTGAAAAAATATCTTAGGTTTATGAGATCACCTTTTGTCCGTGTGTGGGGGGAGGAGAATTGTTTCTGGTGACTGCTAATGAAAAGAAGAGATAGGTTGGTAGGACACCAAGAGTAGCAAATTTAGTTATGAAAGAAGGGTCGAGGACAAGAACGAGTCAACAGACTGAATATTCAAACAACAACAACAACTGGGAACTATATTTATTTAGGGGTCGTGGTGGCTCAGCGGTCTAGCTGTATGCCTCTCACCAAGGCGGTCCGGGTTCGATTCCCGGTCAATGCATGTGAGATTTTCGAAGTGAAATGCCATGTCCTGTGGTTCGGATTCCACGTAAAAAGGAGGCCCCGTGGCTCATAATCACAAGATTCACGGTCACGTAAAACTACAATCTTCCTTCCTTCCTTATATTTATTTAGCGTATGGCTTTTAGTGCCGGGAGTGTCCGAGGATATGTTCGGTTCGCCAGAAGCTGTAGCTGCTTCAAGCGGACACTCATGGGGTAATGATGATGATGATAATTTTTGTTTTAAGGGGCCTAACATCTAGGTTATCGGCCCCTAATAATCTGGATGAGAGCGAAAATGTTAATGAAATGGAAACCAGAACGAAAATGAAGTGAGACGGAAAATACATACAAAAAGGAACTCAGATTAAAACAACTCACAAAATGTTCTTACAAAAGGGAATTTAGAACGAAAAGATTCACAAAAAGAATAGATTGAAAAATACCCACAAAATGTAGGCTAGGTTCAAAATACGTACAAAATGCAATGTAGAGTCGAAATAATTACAAAATGCAATTAAGGTTCAAAATGCTTACAAAATGCAATTGAAATTGAAAATACACAATGCAATTCAGATTGAAATATCCCAGTTCCAATCCAAATTATTCACAAAGTGCAATTCAAATTGAAAATACTTACAAAATGCAATTGAAATTGAAAATGCTTACAAAATGTACGGCAGATTCAAACGACTCATTTGGATTGACAATACTTACAAAATGCAATTTAGATTGAAAATACTTGACAAAATGTAATTTGGATTCAAAATACCCACAAAATGCAATTGTGAATCAAAATATTTGCAAAATGCCCACCAAACAAAATGCAATTCATATTTAAAATTGTGCGAAATGCAATTGAAATTCAAAATACTCACTAAAATGCCCTGAAACCTACATTGAAAGACTTACTAAAAAGCAATTTAGATTGTCAATCTTTACAAAATGCAATTAAGGTTGAAAACAATCGCGAGAGGTAATTTTGATCGAAAACACTTACAAAATGCAACGTAGATTAAAAATACCTACAAAAGAAAACGCTAATGGGAATTTACTAGATACACGGGGAACCAAGTAACAAAAACAGTGCGGGAATCTTAAAGAGAAAAGGAAATATAACGAAAAGAAAACAAGAGGTCTGACCCCTCGAAGAAGGAGGGATCAGGAAAGATGAGACAAGGGCCAATTAGGGCGGGAAAGTGAAAGACTCCCTAGGCCTCGGATACCTAATACGTCGGGGTCGGAAAAGAACAAGAGTTGACCAAGGGAGGTCGACAGGAAAGAAGACAGAGAGGACCCCGGCACAAGTAAGTGGAAGCAATGCCGGATTCAGCTGGGGTCCCGTGGTCGCCAACCCCACGTCCCACAAGATGTGAGCCCCTGGGGGAGATGGGGTAAGCTACATGTTCTGTTCACTGACACCTAGAGGTGAACGCTGGTACTTTGCTAGAGCGTTTAAACGAAATCTAACCTAGAAATTTAGCTTCACACAAGTTCAGTTAGTGGAAGGATCTTTTATATGCCATAAATCTTTGACATGGGACCGCCAGCTTTACTTCTCCTCCGAAGGAAGGCATACTGAAGGATTTTAACGCTCTTAAAAAGTCCGATGGCTTCAGCCGACTTTGAACCCACAATCTTGGGTACAGCAGTTCAGCATGCTACCAACTACGCCACCGAAGCCGCTTATTGGGAACTTTAAGTCATTTAATCAAAATTTATTTTTATTTGTCATGAAGTAATGGTATGCTGTATTTCCATGCCGGTCAATGTGTACGCCAGTAAAAAGAATTAAAAAAGGAAGAAACCATCACACGGGGTGAAATATTGCTCCCACACTGCTCTGGGTAGTTATTTATAAAACAGCTGATTCGCGCTTCCCGCCCGAGAAGCTGGCTGCTAGACAGCCCAGAGTGAAAACCTGTGTACGAATATATCACCCCGTGACACTTTTGAAAGCACCAATCTCCGGTTGTTCTAATGTATTCTGTCAAGATATCACGAGATACAGTAAGCAAAGGTTCATGCCTGTGCTATAAGATTGAATGCTTTTCCCTTCTTCCTATAAACTGGCTCGTCATATCGTAGACCAGAGGGGCAGATGATCTCGCATTTCTGCCCATTATAACAAGAATAAGTAAATGAGTTAAGAAGAAAAATAAATAAATAAATAAAATGACTAAAAGTTAAGGAGTTAGAAAAGGAAAAAAGAATACGATAAAAACAAGAGAAAAAAGAAAACAAGAAAACAAGAAATCAAGAAAACAGCAAAAAAACAAGAACAAAATAAAATAGAAAAAACAAAGAAATAAAAAGGAAACAAGAAAACGAGCAAAAAACCAGAAATAAAGATAAATAGAAAAAGAAGAAACATGTAAATAGCCTAAATAAATAAGAAAACACGAATAAAATAAAATAAAAGGAAACAAGAAAAAGGAAAATAAGCAAAAAAAAACAAGAAAAATTAGAAAAAAAGGTAAAGAGAAAACAAGAGAAAAATTAAACAAGATTTAATGACAAGAAGAAAATAAAATAAAAAATAAAAATACAAGTGAAAAAATTACCTATAGTAGTGGCTACGCTGGCTAAAGCGCAGCATTAGGTCAAGGGGCCAAGCTCTCTGCTGACTCGGTAGACGCGTGGGTTCGAGCCCCACCGTCGGCCGTCCTTGAAATGGTTTTCCGTGGTTCCCCATTTTCAACACCAGCCAAATGCTGGGACGGTACCTTCTGACAGGCCACGGCTGCTTCCTTCCACCCAGTTTCATTCACCATCATTCATTTCATCTCTCATTAACTCCACTCATGAGGTTGGCGTCAGGAAGGGCATCCGGCCGTAAAAACCATAGCCACAAAGTCTTCCATCGCATCTCATCCCCAACCCCGTTAGAAAACAGGAATAATTAAATGAGTTAAGAAGAAAAATAAATAAATAAATAAATAAATAAATAAAATGACTAAAGGGTAAAGAGTTAGAAAAGGAAAAAAAGAATACAACAAAAACAAGAGAAAAAAAAAGAAAACAAGAAATCAAGAAAACAAGCATAAAACAAGAAAAATATAAAAATAGAAAAAATAAAGAAATAAAAAAGGACACAAGAAAAAAGAAAACAAGCAAAAAACAAGAAATAAAGATGAAAAGAGAAGAAAAATGTAAATAGCCTAAATAAAAAAGAAAACACGAAGAAAAGAAAACAAGAAAAGGGAAAACTAGCAAAAAACATTAAAAAATAGAATAAAAGGTAAAAAGAAAACGAGAAAAATTAAACAAGATTAAAATAAAATAAAAATAATAAACGTAAAAAAAGAAAAAAAAAACAGGGAAAAAATGCGTATAAAGATGAAAAGAAAAAGGTGAACAAGAGAAAAAGAAAACAAGAAAACAAAAAGGAAAATATAGGAAAAAAGAAAAAACAAGAAGAGAGAAAAAGGAAAAAAGGAAAACCGGTAGAAGAAAAAAAAGATAAAATAAAATAAATATACAAATAAACAAATAAAAAATTAGTAAATAAATATATAAATCCCACCCACTCTTTATTCTTGCCTTCCTTCCAATCTCCCTTCTTTGCTTCCATCCTTCCTTTTAAAAAGTAGTGTCACAAAGTGACCACATCCTCATGCATAAACTGGGGTGAAAAAAATCTGGCTAGTTAATCTTTATCGTCATTTATGGAGTTCATACATGTGGAAGCTTGTGAACAGTGAACTGTAATACATTATAATTAGCATTATCAGCGTGTAATAACCATATTTAATGTTTTAATAATGGCCTCTATACAATGGATGATTTCACGCTAACAAAGAGTTGAACCGTAATGTTGGTAGAAATGAGTGTGTGGCTGATTACCTATTCCCTCACTGCCTTGCACAGTATAAATAGAACAGTGGAAAATCGAAAGAAAAAAATGAGGGGGAAAAATTTACATCTACCACGATGGTGTCGCTGTAACCGTAGTTAATGGAATACAAAAGCAATTTCTCGATAGGGTTCATTTATTACTGCATCCATCTCTCTCTCTCTCTCTCTCTCTCTCTCTCCGAGAGCTAGGACCGGGTAAAGTGGAAATACAAGTGATCAAAATGTTGTAAAGTAGATCTATGGATGGAAACGTTACACGAGGGAATTATACAAGTACAGTTAACCCTCGATTTAGCGGACCCCGATTCTACGAATTTCGGATTCTACGAATTTCGGATTTAACGGACAGAATTAGAACAAACAAGATTTTTATTTTTGATGTTGTTAACCCTCAGACACTCGCGCTACCTACATATGTAACCCAAACAGTTATTCAATCTGATGGACTCGCACACGTTATTTTTGGTGTTCAGTTTCAATAATATGACTATATATAAGTATTCTAGGAAATCTGAAGATTTTATGTAGGCTTCTATGGAGAGAAAGAAGAAAATTCAATTGTATCGTACATCTTTGGTAAAACTGCAACTAAAATAAAACTAATGGAACTAGAACTGTAAAATTATTTTATGTAAACCTAAATACTTACATTAGTGCATATTTGGATTGAAATTAAACAAAAATAAAAATAGGTTAGATAATTTCCTTAGAAAATCAGCACTTATCATGAACATTTTCAGTATTTTCGTTTATCTTTCTCGAAGTTTTCAAGTTTATTTTTGCCCTTTAGGCTACAATGTATAGCCCAGGAAATCCATAAGCATGCTCAAACAAATTTGGTCACTCAGGCATTCTGTGCAAATGGACACAATGATCCGAGAAGATCTTCATTTTACTTTGCGAATCTGTTCCTTGTTGATTTATCCCTTCCTCGTTTAAACAAAAAGCAACAGCCTACTTTATTCCCACTACACTCAACCTATCGTTACTTCATCTAAACACTGACCGATTTGAAAATAATCTACATGACTGCCTCCTGAGAGGCAACGTTTCCTTTGCACGTACAATTCTGAAACAGCGATGCTCGCATCTAGTGTAAATTTGGTGCAATTGGTTCAGTTTGAATCACACCCATCTGTTAAATACAGCATCAACAGGCAGCTACATAGATTCTCAATATTCTTATAGTGCGGGACAAAGCATTGGAAGCCTGAAGGTCACGCGTAGTCAGTGCGGTGTTGTCCTTTTGAACGGATGCTTCTTTCTCCTTTCCTTTCTCGCTCACACCTATCACTACTTAGAATAAAACAAAGTCCCCGATTCTTGGACGTCAGGGGTAATCTCGAGAACCACAGGATGGATTTTGATGCTGTTTTCACCATTCTGTAAAGAATATCTCGAGAAGGTTTCTGTAGAAAATAATTTATTTATCATCAAAGGAGGCCACGCAATAACGATTTCAGGGAAAAAGTCGAAAAAAACTGCCATCCGTGAGCTTTTTAAGCTTACACTGGGTGAACCGTTAAAAATATTACTATACTATGAGTGTAGGAATTGTTCAGCATGGAAAGTTCTACAAAAAAAGGCCGCGAGAGCATATCTCTATCATCAATACATCGCCCACTATAAGTGTTTCTAGATTGGACAGTGTTCCCAGTATTTGAAATGTAGGGATTATCAGCTAAAGTTTGGAAAAATCCGTACACATTTGCAATTATACGTTTACATTGTTTACCCAAGCCTTTCTTGCCCAGTCGGGTTCCTGGAGTTCCCGGTGGCGTACAAGCAACATCCGCATTATCGCTGTCAGAATCACTCGTTGTCCAACAACAGTACGTTTACGTTCTCGCATGCAGTACGCGACTGAAGGCATGGTGCAATAGCTTGGCAACACCGCCGGGCGCAGGGGCTGGTTGACCTTCAGGCTTCCAATGCTTTGTCCCGCACTATAGCAAAAGTATACCCTGCGCTACAACAATCTAAATCACTGGACTACACCTGTAGCCCGCGCGATTATCCGAGGGTTAAGTTTTGCCCACGTCCACAACGAAACATAAGTGTTATCTACTGCGCGTGCGTTCCAGACTCTTCTTATTAAAAAAAAGTACACTTAGGCTACTTATTTAAGTTACTTACTCCTTGGCGTTACTGCCCATGTAGGGCCTTGGTCTCCTAGACAAGCTTCGCCCACTCCTCTCGGATCACGGCCATTGATTAGTAGACACGAGCCTATAATGGCAATAATTAAGACACGAGTATGTTCATAAAACGAGCGTAGCGAGTTATATAATTCCCATACGAGTGTCTTAATTACCTTTATGTTCAACTCTGACTATTATATGTTAGAAAACTGTATCATAATGATGGTCATTATAACTTAACACTATTTTACATTATGAAACACTTTCTCCCACCAATCATAGCTCAAGAAACAGTTGTTTGACCAATAGCATATCACCTGCGCTGAGTTCCATGGCCTTGTAATTTAAATTTCACTGCGTGGCCTAGTGTCATAGTAGGATAATCGAGGGGGCCATGGTCAAATACAAGGCAATCTCTGCGTCTCATGCGCTCTGTTCAGTTCATAAAACTGGCGAAATCTTGACATATATTTATGGATATTTATGTTCGAACATAAAATAGTTATAATAATTATTGTCGAACATAAACAGTCGTATGCAACTCGCCTATAATGGTAATTAAGACACTCATATGGAAATTATGAAACTCGCACACGCTCGTTTTATAAACATACTCGTGTCTTAATTATTGCCATTATAGGCTCGTTGCATAACGTACTATTATAGGCGAGTTGCATACGACTGTTTATGTTCGACGATAATTATAACTTTATTATATGTTTAAACATAAATATTCATAAATACCTTTGGGAATCAGTTACTTCAGTTAGTGAACAGGGCGCGCTGGCTTTGCTGACTGAGCAGAGCGCATGCGTGGGTCAAAGCACTTCGAAAGCAGAAACCATTTACTTTGTTTGGCAATCCTATTGTTTACAGCCTGCATGATGACTAGTGCCGTCCAGCTCTAGCATTCACTAATATTGTCACCGAATCGTTTGAAAGCAATGCGCTGTGTAGAAATTGGAATTGGGGATATTAAGGTACAGTGCTATTTCTTATCTCATATTCGCCAGTTTATTTACGCGAACATATGGACGGTGCACTTTCCATGTCGGTAATTTATATAGAAGGCTGCTGGGTGGCTAACTTCTGGACATTGATTCATAAATTTCTTGCATATGTCAATGTATTTTCTTCTTACCGTAAAGGTTCGTGCTGATTTTGTATTTGTGTTTGGGATTGTAACTACAATGGTTGATCCGATATCCAATTTGAACATTCAAATCATGTAATTCATGTCCGACATGTTGGATTTTGAGCGCATGCGCGAAGGTATCCTTACCTAATTGGTCAACGAATGAGCTCTGATTGGCTGGAGGAACTGTGTCATATTGAAAAACAGTAGCCTACTATATTGACCATCATTATGATACAGTTTACTGACGTATAATATTACATTTCGACATCGTCGAACATAAAGTAAGTTTAAATGAGAGGTCATCGCTTAAGTTGAGCTACCGTACTCCTACTTTCGGAATGATGTGTAGAAATCTATAAAAGCCCCTGGGAGGAAGGCATATTCTTAAGTGCAGGAGGTTGATGACTACAGTATCCAAGTCCCAGAGATGATGATGATGATGATAATTGTTGTTTTAAGGGGCCTAACATCTAGGTTATCGGCCCCTAATAGTTTGGGTGATTGTGAAGATGATAATGAAATGTAAACTATAACTAAAACTAACTACCAACTTATATACTAGAAGACGAAATGGAAAACAAACAGAGAATAAGGCAAATAAAGGACAGGAGGAAAAGAAATGCCCTCAACCCTCGAAGAATGCGGATTGAGGGACTTGGAAGGAAGGAGAGCCATGAAAGGCAGATAGCAAATTGAAAGAGGAGAGGGTCCACCCCAGAGGTAATGGATAAAAGGGGGAAACCCGGACCCAGCTCAGGAATCTTTCGGGTTCGCCAACTCCCGAATTCACCAACCATGGACCCCTGAGGGTGTAGCAATATCCAGGGTGCACCAGAAGTGGTCGGGCTACATACACCCGGCCTCCTTTAGGGCCTTAGGCAGAAGGCAGGAAAAATCATGAAAAGAAAAAGAAGGCCGACCCCTCGCAGAAGGAGGGTATCAGAAAAGATGAGACAAGGGCCAATTAAGCGGGGAAAGGAAGAGACTCCCTAGGCCTCGGGTACCCTAATACCGTCGGGGTCAGATGAGAACAAGACATGACCAAGGGAGAAAGAAGACGTAGAGGAGCCCGGCACAAGTAAGTGGAAGCAATGCTGGACTCAGCTGAGGCCCCATGGTCGCCAACCTACGTCCCACTAGATGTGAGCCCCTGGGAGGCAGACATATTTACTTACATATTCTTAAGTTCAGGAGGTTGATGACCACAGTATCCAAGTCCCAGAGAGAAGTATCATTATCAACTAAAAATGAAAGTTATTTTGAGTGCTGAACGTTGCTGGTTGGGTCTGATAATGTCGCCCTACCTGATTGGTATTACGCTATAATCCTCGAATTATCCCACTGCCAACTCGATTATAGATTGATTCGTTCTGGTCACTGATCGTAATAGCAGTCATGAATATCCCATTCACATGTGACAATAATCGATACTGTTGAACGAGGTAACTGATTAATGTGTATTGTCGGCTGAGGGACAGACAGAAAGGGAGGTTGAAGGGTGAAATATTCCTCGTAATGGATATCACGAATCAAATTTCTCATCACAAGGACATTGGTTGGTTGGTTCCTCAGCTTAGGGGCCGCGACAACGCGGTCATGTAGCCCCGTGTACTTTGGGTGTGGGTAGAATCTGACTGATAACCGGTGTTAATTGTGATGACTGTATTAGTGTGTGTTATCTGTTTTTAATTCAAGTAGTTTTTTGTGTGTGTGTCGTGTGGCCTCCTGAGAGGCGGAGTGGAGATCTTTCAAGTCGACGCCCGTGGGCGACCTGCGCGTCGAGATGAGAGATGGAATGGATGAAGATGAATGAAACAGGTCAAGGATGTGGAAGGGAGCGGCCGTGGCCTGTCAGAAGGTACCGTCCCAGCATTTGCCTGGTGTTGAAAATGGGAAACCACGAAAAACCATTTCAAGGACGGCCGGTTTTAATTCAGGTAAGGACTGCAGACATTGGATTTTCAAGTAGTTCCAACTTTTGCTACCAAACGCCACCGTCAACGACCAACTAGTTTTGCAATTTGTTACTAGATGCCACCCCAGTTGGCTCATGGCGACGAACGTTGGAACCTCAATGATAACTTATAATTTAGCTTCACACAAGTGTAATTAGTGGAAGTTTCTTCGTCATGCCATAAATCTATGACATGGGACCGCCGGCTTTACTTCCCCTCCGAAAGAAGGCATAATGAGGGATTTTTAACGCTCTTAGAAAATCCGACGACTTCGGCAGAGTTTGAACCCGCGATCTTGGGCATAGAAGCTCAGCATGCTACCGACTACGGCACCGAAGCCGCTGAATCGAATTTCTCATCACAAGGACATTATACAAATTATGAAATTAATCATTCTACCCAAAAAATTGATCAATGTTGGTAAAAGAAACTGGCGTTCCACCTCATCAATACTATAATTGACACCGCGAAGGCCCGGATTCGATTTCTGCCTCTGCCAAGAAATGTAATTCTGGTCTGAGGGCTGGAACGGGGTACACTCAGTCTCGTAAGGCAAAACTGAGAAGAGCCGGGTTCTATCCCTACCTCAGCTATCCTGGCAGTGGTTTTCCTTGGTTTCCTCACTTGTACTCCACTTCTACGGCTGTCTCATTCCCAATCCTCTATTTTTTTCGTATGGCTTTTAGTACCGGGAGTGGCCAAGGACATATTCGGTCCGCCAGAGTTTGTAGCTACTTCTATGTGGACACCAATGGGGTGAGCTACAAGTACCGTCATGTGTGGAGTGTTGTCAGGGGAGGAAAGTGTGAATGTAAGCACGAGGAATTGGAAGGTAGCGGCTGTGGCTTATAGTTAGGGACCAACCCCGGCATTTGCCTGGAAGGAAGATGGGAAACCAGAGAAGACCATCTTCAAGGTTGCCGGCGGGGGGATTCGAACCTCCTCACCTCCCGGATGTGAGCGACTGCCTGCAGCCACGCCATAACGACCACGGCTAACTCACCCGGTAATCCTCGTCTGAATTGCAATTACACTAATGCAGCCATCACAATAACTCAGGTTATCAGACAAATTACACACACACATCGAGTATATGTCGACGATGTCGCAAAGTCCCTAAATGAATCAACAACAACAACCATCCTATAATATTGAAAGCTCCTGTAAGAAAAAAGGAAGATTGTAATTTTACGTGACCGTGAATCGTGTGATTATGAGCCACGGGACCTCTTTTTTACGTGGAATCTGAACCACAGGACATGGCGTTTTTCATCATTTCTTGGCAGTACATAGTTATAATGAAAAGTGGATGTTGGTAAAAGGAAATTACCTCTACCAACATTAATTTTGTTAGTTAGGCTAGGTCTATTTCATTTATCAGGTTTTTTAAGTAGAGATTTGTTTTTACGTTAGGTTTATTCCATTTTTTATTACTCAAGGGAGGTTCTTATTCTTATTCTTATTCTTCTTATTTTTTGTATTTGGTGTTCATTGATTGTTTTCACGATGGCTGCAGTAGAAATGTTAGAGGTAGATGGCACCCAAGTTCCCCACCAAGTCTATAAAATTCCCGGAGATGATGCCTGTCGGTTCTGCAGCGTCTGTTAAAAGTTTAGGTTTACGGGAGAGTTCACGCAGGGACATTTTGAGGTTTACGAGCCATTCACGCCTACAATTTTACAATGTGAATACCCGCTTCTCATTCAGCCTTCTTCATTAACATCTTCTCCTTCTACCGCGAAAATCCTCCTCGAGTCAGTGCCTCAAACTAAATCAAACAGAGGTTCAAAACATAGAAAACTATTTACTAACAACATCCGTAAAATACAATTAAATAAAGCTGTAAACCAAAACGCGAAAGAACATCCTGAAGTAAACCTTAGGGCATTTAAGAAGTACGTTGAAAGCAATAAGAAAGTCAATAGGGATGCAGTGGCCAAATATACAAAGAGCCACCCAGAAGTAAATAGGGATGCAGAGGAGACAGAGAGACTACTTTGGATTCGCATCAATCAGAAAAAGTTGAGAATTGAGGAATATGAGCACCTGAAGGATGCAATGAGTAAAGCATGCAGTAAATAGGGAACCAGGCTGCAGGTTAAAGCTCTGCATAAATTTGTGATTGAAGCCACCATATTTACAGGTGTTGGCTAAGGCGAAACTGTCTTCATACCCCGCGTTCCTCTAATCCCATCAGACTACTATTTTCAATTCAAACGTCTGCAGTTTCCTTTGAAAGTCTGCTACGCCATGACAATTAACAAGGCTCAGGGGCAGAATTGAAAAGTAGCTGATGTGGATCTGAGAAGTGACTGTTTCGCACATGGTCAATTGTACGTGGCATGCTCCAGAGTCAGTTCTTCTGGTGGCTTGGTCATTCTGCAGCCTGAGAGAAAGACCAGAAATGTAGTTTACCGAGAAGTGCTTAGGCGTTAAAAACACTCTCGATAGACATGGCAGTAGGCTAGGGGACCTGCCTTAAATCAAACCTCCCCGTTGGATATTGCACCCGATTTTCAATTTCAACGCTCCATGTTGCCGTCATTATCTTCCACTACAGGAAAAATCTATATAACTAATGTTATAACGGGATTCCAGATGTTATTGCGGGCGAAGCCGCGGGTAACAACTAGTTCTTTATAAACAGTTTCACTGCGCTCAGATTATGAAATCGCGAGAAAACTCCATTTAAATATTTTAACTTCGCTCGGCCGCCATTTTGGTTTTGTACTTCACACGTTTCGAAAAGTCACATAGATGAACTAATCTAAGTATTCTCTATCGCCATACAAAATTTCAGGGTGATATAAACAATAGTTTCGGATATATAGAATCATCTTCTTTTGCTTTAGCGTTTGTCCCACCTCGTGGCAGGGTCTGCTATTTGAATCCGCTGTCTCCACTTTACTCGGTCATGGGCCATGTCCGGATGAAGGTTGACTCCTTTCAAATCCCTGTGCAGTGTATCGGCCCAACGTTGTCTCGGTCGCCCCTTTGGTCTTTTCCCGGCGACCTCCAGTGTGTAGCCCTGTTTTGCAATGGTGTTCGCTCCTGACCGTAGCACATGCCCAAACCATCGCAGATGACCCTCACGCATTTTGTTACTGATTGCTGTGATACCAAATCGTTCCATTATTCTTTGATTGGGGATGTGATCCAACCTAGTAATGCCTGCTGTCCATCTAAGCATCTTGGTCTCCATGGCACTTAGCCGACGTTCTGCTTCCTTCGTGGTCTGCCAACATTCGATACTATAAAGCGCTTTGGGACGAATGACAGTGCGGTAAATCTTCGATTTTAGGAGGTCTTTCAACTGGCGATCGCACATGACACCTGTCGTTGTTCGCCACTTCATCCACGCAGCATTAATCCTTATGTTGACCTCCTCGGTGAGACGACCTTCAACAGTTATCGTAGAGCCAAGATACTTAAATTTTGTCGTTCGAGGCAGATCATCGCCGTCGACTTGGATTGTTCCGATTTCTCCAACATCCGTTGTCATATATTCTGTTTTAGCTTTGTTAAGCCGCAGGCCATATTGACTTAAACGATCACTCCATTCCTAGACTTGATGTTGGAGATCCAGAATGCCGGTGAAATATTTCGTGTGGCCGCCATGTTGGATTGGAGAAATGTATTCAACTTTGAAAAGCACAATCAACGCCGGACGAGATAGTAATATATTCTTACCAAGATTCATTGAAATATCTTCAGCCTTTAAGATTTTATTGGAGGAGCGGGTCCACACACACACACACACACACACACACACGGACAAAAGTGGATCTCATAAGCCTATATTTCATATGAGTTGAGTTCCAAAACAAAACATGTCCACAACAATACGACATTCAGATAATGGCAGTTTCCGTATCTTTGACGCAGTGAGTTTATGAGGGCAAAGTGATAAATTCCTTAACTTGACATGTCCTGTAGTTATTAAGTGTTGAATATTGCAGTCATTTCCAAAGCTTAACATGTCCACAAGCTAGTCTGTTCCTTAACTCAACAAATCTACATTATTAAATTTAAAAATAGAAATGTTAGAGGGATATGTGTGTAAGTTTTATTAAATTAATAACTATACAAATGTCCTGAGCACACAAAGACTGATACAACGCTACGAACACAGAATATTGTGTTATAAAAATATCAAACTAAATTTATTCTTAAGCATTAATTTGAGGTATTATTAACTATATGTTTCCAAAGAGTGTGCAAAATAAATGAATGCAACTAAGTAACCAAAATAATTCGAGTTACGAGAAAACAGTTTGTTGCATAATTCAACAAGTCCACATCAGTCTATTCCAAAACTTAAGATGTCCAGTAACATGTTCCAAAACTGAACATGTCCATAGTATTTTCTTTGTTTTTTTACGTACTAATATTTTACAGATTTCTGAAACTTTGGCTTAGAATTACTAATAATTATACCTATTTTAGGAATTATTTTAAAAATCATAACTTTATAAGAAAACCTTCTGGACGTTTTTTGACAATTACTTGAATTTCAACTTCCTGGACATGTTAACTTTTGGAACTCATCAACTCATATGATGAAAATAGGCTAACAAGATGTTCAGTGAAGAAAGTGTGTAGCTTGTCTGATATAGCAAAATTAAGCCAACGTAAATAATATATTCAGCCTTTGAATTTTACTGGTTACCTTTGCTGGCAAAAGAATGCAAAACAACTTCGTGACGATGATTGTGCAGGCAGTGAAACGGAAAAAACAAATGAGCATCAAAATTCATTTTCAAGGAGACTGTTGAAAATGAAAGACCTGCATACCGCTTAAACCTCCTGGCCTGCAACATGACCACTGTTTTAAGGCATCTGATTGGCGGATATTATAACAAAATGAACTATATAAAATAATATGATCGTTCAAAACAACAATCGTTAATCCACGCAGAATTGTCAGTACGCCATCCGTGGTTGTAATCCAGACATACGCCACAGGACACACGAGTACCAACAAAAATTACGCATGCTTCGCCATCTCAATTGTTTGTTATTCATTGCGAGATTACGTTACACAATTTGGGGGGAAATTCTGGTGTGAAAATAATTTAAAAATGTTGAAGAATGTGTTAATTTAAACTCTAGTTCTTGAAATGACAGTAGTTTTAAGATCATTTCGTTAGTGAGAACAATTTAACAAAGCCCCTGGTGGGCAATTATAACCTATAATAATAATAATAATAATAATAATAATAATAATAATAATAATAATAATAGTATTTCAATGTGCATTGAATGTGTAGTTTTCACAGAACGAATATTGCTTAGGAAGTAACTGCAGCTTTCCAAAGCAGAATGAGTTACATAGGATGTTTTAAATCTAAATTTTTCCCTACACTGCATATTTCTAAAACGAACCTCTTGGCCTATTAAAGTTAAACAGCGAAAAGCAAAGATGATATTGATGATGATGATGATAATTGTTTTTTTAAGGGGCCTAACATCTAGGTTATCGGCCCCTAATGGTCTGGGTGATAGCAAAAATGTCAATGAAGTGGAAACCAGAACGAAAATTAAGTGAGAAGGAAAATACTTACAAAAGGGAACTCAGATTGAAACTACTCACAAAATGGAGAGCGATAATACTTACAAAAAGGAATTTAGAACGAAAATATTCACAAAAGGAACAGATTGAAAAATACGCACAAAATGTAGGTTAAGTTCAAAATGCGTACAAAAAGCTATGTACACTCGAAATACTTACAAAATGCAAGTGAAATTCAAAATACTTACAAAATGCAAATGAGATTGAACGTAATCACAAAGTGCAATTGATATTCAAAATACTCACAAAATGCAATTGAAATTGAAAATGCTTACAAAATGTATGGTAGATTCAAACTACTCATTTGGATGGACAATACTTACAAAATGCAATTTAGATTGACAATACTTACAAAATGTAATTTAGATTCAAAATACCCACAAAATGCAATTGAGAATCAAAATACTTGCAAAATGCGCACCCTACAAAATGCAATTTAGACTGAAAGTACTTGCAAAAAGCAGTTTTGGTTGAAAATACAAAATGCAATTGAAATTCAAAATACGCACAAAAGTCCCAGACCCTATATTGAAAGACTTACTAAAAAGCAATTTAGATTGTCAATCCTTACAAAATGCAATTGAGGTTGAAAACACTCAAAAAATGCAATTTAGATCGAAAAGACTTACAAAATGCAACGGAGATTGAAAACACCTACAAAATGGAGAGTAGATAAAAAAAACTTGGAATTTAGATACACGGGGAGCCAATTAACAAAAACAGTGCGGGAATCTTAAAGAGAAAAGGAAATATAATGAAAAGAAAACAAGAGGTCTGACCCCTCGAAGAAGGAGGGATCAGGAAATATGAGACAAGGGCCAATTAAGGCGGGAAAGTGAAAGACTCCCTAGGCCTCGGATACCCTAATACCGTCGGGGTCGGAAAAGAACAAGAGTTGACTAAGGGAGGTCGACAAGAAATAAGACGGAGAGGAGCCCGTCACAAGTAAGTGGAAGCAATGCCAGACTCAGCTGGGGTCCTCCTGGATTACAACCGAGGCGTTACAGCGATGACGACTTTGAACGGCCAATATTTTCATAGTCTTAAATATCCACCAATCAGGTGCCTTAAAACAGTGGCCGTGTTGCAGGCCAGGAGGTCTAAGCAATACGCGAAAGACTTATACACTAGGAATGAGGAGTAGAAGCGCTGGAACTAAGTTGGTCATGTTATTTTGCCTTATTCGTTCACGCCGTATGGCTGTCGTTCTCGTTGGCCTTGCTTTCTCAAGAATATTGGCTTCCAGATCCCTATAATAGAAGGCTTAGACCAAGCGGATCTGGGAGATGTATTCAGATTTAGCAGGCTGTGCACTAACAGAAACATCCGATAGAGTTGCTATGTGCTTGCAATCTTAACTGACACGACCGACGCGACATTCCAAAGCTTGCCTTGCATGATCTAGTGGGCAGTGAACATACGACGCCGGCTTGAATGATTCTCTATGTATGTCTACCCCTTATTGATACTGTTTCCAACTAGGTCGGGGATGAGATGCCATGCAATTTCACGTGGCTGATGGTTTATACGGCTGGATGCCCTTCCTGACGCCAACCTCACGAAAGCAGTTAGTGAGAGATATATATATATATTCGTATCCAGGACAGTACAATACAGCTATTTACAATTCAAAACATATTCACAATACACACACAAATTGTGACCACATCAAATCGATTTTGAGGCCCAGAACTCGGCAGCCTTGATTGCACGAGCATTTGCTGGAACCAGGTCATCCAGCATGCAGGCTTCAGGCAAGTTCGGGCAGACCAAGAGGTGTTCAACATCTTGAATATCTCCACATTCACAGGTTGCATCTTAATTGCTTCAGTTGTTCGTAGAAAGCTCTTTCTTGACTTCAACCTGGGACGTGATGCTTCACTTCCAAACATTGGATGAAATAATGAAGATAAATGAAAGTTCAATTTCAGAACCGGTAATTCCAAAATTGGCTACCAGACGCCACTGTCACCCAAACGAACGTTGGAACATGATAGAGCGTTTCTCACCAAATAACCGACAAATTTAGCTACACAATAACAATTGTAGTTAATGGTAGCTTCTTTTTCATGCCATAAATCTATGACATGTGCCCTCCTGCTTTACTTCCCCTCCAAAGGAAGGCATACTGACGGATTTTATCACTCTTAAAAATCCGACGACTTCGGCCGGATTTGAATCCGCGATCTTGGGCATAGCAGTTCAGCACCGAAGTAGCTTTGAATGATTACAAGACTAAATTCAACCCGATACTGTTATTGTTGATTCCTTTGTGAAATCTGGGTCACTTAGTCTCATGTACTTGGGTTTGTTTAGGATTTGCCTGATAACCTGTGTCATTGCGGTGACTGTGTTAGAGTTGATCGAATTTGTATTTTATTATTAGTGCAGTGCCTAAAAGTTCGCTTTATTGTTGCCTTATTTACGGGTTTTGACACTGTGGTTATTTCAGCCCCGTATATTACGGGAGTGTGTTGAATTTGCCAGTTAACCTGTGGTTTTGGGGAAAGAGCCGGCCATGGCCTTACTATAGTAGTCATCCCAATATTTTCTGGAGTTGAAGTGGGAAACCACGGAAAAAACACTTTTACGACAACTGAGTTGGGAATCGAACACATTTCTTCTCAGTTCTGTGTCACGTTGTTCCAGCCCTCAGACCAGAATTACGTTTTCTGGCAGAGTCAGGGATCGAACCTGGAGCAAAAGGGGTGGCAGCCAAGAATGATAGCCAACTCACCACGAGGTGGTTTATGCCCGATAGAATTCCGATTTTTCTGCTGGATGGCACGACCACAAAAATGATCTGCAGCAGTTAGTTCAGGCCTTAGGATTATCTTCTTCTTCTTCTTCTTCTTCTTCTTCTTCTTCTTGACGTTTCGGCCAGCTATGGACCACGTTAATTCGACGGCTCTTTACCTCGAGCTCTCACATGCACCCAGTAACGTCTCATGTGTTCACGATGCTGCTGTTTCCTGGCCTCAGTCCACTCTTGCCTGTTGTTAGTATAGGCTTTTCCTGGAAACTCAGTTGTTCTTTTACTTTCATCTTAAGGGGCTTATGCATTTGAACATCGTTGTATGTAATTCCTACTTCTTTTAGATCCTTTTCTACCCCTGTGAACTACGCTCCCTTAGTTTCCTTACCCAGAAAGTAAGTAAAGATTTTATTTGACAATCGCATTGGGCTCAGTCTCGTTAAATGACCATAGAGCACAATCCTCCTGTTTCTCTTCGCGTCAGTGATTTCAGTAACGTGTGGGTAGAACTGTTCATGGTTGTGCCTCCGTCTGTAATCACAGTTTTCCTTGACTGGGCCCAATATTTTCCTTAAGATCTTTTCTTTCTTTCTTGCTTTCTTTCATGACAAACCTTGATAAAGGGACTAGTAGTTGTCTCGAAACGTCGGTTTTTAATATTCCACTGGACCTAATAGCCCCAAAGCTATATAATGCATGATAAGAAATGTTTCGTTCGTCAAGAGAACATTATCAGAACCAAATATAGAAGACAGAATATCTGTACAAAATACTACTAACCCCACAAACGGTGTCTGTCCTTCAAAAAAGAAAGTCTCGGCCAAAACTTGGAAAGTATTGCAACTGTCACTAATAATTACTAAAGCATTAAGCAACCAAAAAATCCATATATTTAAAACGCTAAGGTAATTTTTGTTACCGCCAGATTGAGAGAACGGCTGAACCGATTGGTTTCGTAATGCACTCTGACGAAAGCTCTTGGCCTGTAGATTTGCAGTGTGTCTTTAAAATAAACAAATATGTTACCAAATATGTTTTAATTAATAAAGAAAAATGCAAAATTCTTGGCCCTAGCGCTTGCGCAGAATCAGCTTGGTTCATGACAGATATGACGGATGTACACCGCGATTTTATGTGATAGTTATTTATAAGAACTATAAAGGAGGGAAGATTCATTAATTATGCACGACATATCACTTTTTCCCTTTTCGCTTCCATTTCGACAATATATCATTTTCATACCTTATTTTATCTCTTGGGGAAGCCTCCGTGGCTTAGGCGACAACACGCCAGCCTCTCACCGCTGGGTCCGTGGTTCAAATCCCGGTCACTCCATGTGAGATTTGTGCCAGCAGTACGTTGCAATGTCGAGAGTGCAATCATTTGACGCCCTTAAAGTTGTAATTGTGCCAAAAGAAATCGTACAAAGAATGTAACTTATATAGGAAACTTTTTCAGTAATTATTTTGTCCGTTGTCCGTCACGTTTTGACGGGTTTCAACTATTAACTATCTATTTTAGTATCTACAATGTTGCAAACCTGAGATATGGTGTTTACTTCACCAAACAGTGGTTTGTAGAGCTATTTTGTCTTGTTTATGTGTATCTGATGATGCTCTCTTGACGAGCGAAACATGTCATCGCATAGTTTTCTCATCCCTTCTCTAGACCATAACTAATATAGCTGTTTTTATTGTTTTTGTTGTTGATTCATTTAGGGACTTTGTGACATCGTGGTCATGTAGCCCCGTGTACTTAGGTGTGTGTGGAATTTGTCTAATACCAGGGATGTTTTATTTTTCAACGTCCGATGGACTAAATGAAATAACAGATTGCCATACCAAACTTATTTTAACCCCCCTATATTATTCTGCTAAGGTCCCATTCCAGTTTTGTACCGAAATTAAGGTCCTGTTAACACCAACCTACACATATGGGGTACCAACAGGTTCCTCATAACCCCATGTGTGCCCGAAACGCGCTCACTTCCTCTTTAAATGCCTCACAATTAAATAAATACCTTCAAAATTTACATTTACAATGGGAGCCCCGTAACCTGGCGAGCCTGCCGCTAGAGCGCAGGACAGCGCAACGGTGGCAGCCATCTGGCGGGAGCGCGGCGTACTGCTAGGTGAGCCTGCCACTAGAGCGCAGGACAGCTCGGCGGTGGCAGCCATCTGGTGGGAGCGCGGCGTACTGCTAGGTGAGCCTGCCACTAGAGCGCAGGACAGCTCGGCGGTGGCAGCCATCTGGCGGAAGCGCGGCGTACTGCTAGATGAGGAGTCTCTCAGCAGATGGCTCCGGTGTTATCTCGCCAAGATTGTCATCCAGTATTCTCAGACGGACAATTATATGTCGCTTTCTTTAGGGTTCAATCCTTTGCAAATGTAAAAATTGCTGTAGAAGAAACTCCCGAGCAAACAATAACCGATGAATTCGTTGTAACATCGAATATTGTCTACAAAGAGTTGCTGTGACAAGTACAAAACACTCTTCTACAAAATTCTTTGTGTTCTTCTCATGTACACATGCCGTTTAACGACAATAAATACATTTGTTCAATATTTAAAACTTCGTTCTCCCACATTCTTCCATACTACCCCATAAACCAACATTCACGTTGCGAAATCTCACACGGGCCCACTAATAACTGCAAATAACTCAAGTGGGAAGTTTTCGACCATCCGCCGTTTAGTCCAAACCAGCACTGAATGATTTTCACCGTTTTTGAGAATTGAAGGTATGGTTGGGCGGCAACGTCTCGCCAAAAAGGAAACACTTCAGATGACTTTCCAGACGTACCCACCGCAGGGGTGGCAGAATTCTTTACGAGATGAGTAAACTCTTTGCTGAATGGTGGACAGGTTGGAATGTTTGTTGTAAATAACCTCTGCTCCAATGAAAACTTTTGATGTGATATGGAATATGATGATGGTACTTGACTTATAGCTGTTGTGTTGTAATCGGTGGTTGAATTTTTATGTTATTGTATTCGTTGGTATTCATTTGTACTGTTCATGGAAAGTATAGTTAGGCCACTGAACTACGGTTGGTAAGTTGATTTGAGAACAGAACACTCCATGTTGGACAATGTTAACTGCGATTAACTCCAATAATCATTATTTAAAAAATCACCCCATTAAACTCAATTAAGACCACATGACTGTTATAAATTAAATGGCAGGCATAATAACAGAACCGCAGGCTTCCTACCCGTTAAAATAATAATTATTATAATTGTGTCAGACGCTAATGGGAAATAACAGCCTTGAATTAACACTAATATTATGAGTATTATTATTAAAATTTAAATTAATGAATCGGACGACAAAATAGCACCAGACTCTATATTAATAAATGGAGGGAGGAAATGTAGTTCATTTAACGTCACAAATTATGCCATTATGCCCTGAATAGCAAAATTGTTCATACATATAAAACTGTGTAGCTTGTCAGAGGGGATTTAAGTATTAACAATTGACTATTTATAATGCTATATATTCCAGTAATTAATTGCTAAATGATGGCATTCAAAATACGTTCTGTTGTATTAAAAGCCCGTATCACACGACACTCGCAAGCATATAAGCTACTACCAGAATGGACATGATAGCTGGTATAGACGCATCTATTGCCGTATGATTTGTACCTTCTATGCTAAGTTGTGCCTTCGACGATAGCTTCCATACAACTCACAGAATTGAACAGGAGCCATTTCCCCCGACAGTTCCCATGGACGATTGAGAACAAGAACCAATCGGATTGCATTTATCGTTCTAGTAGAGATCCTAGCGGCAACATAAACAAATAAATTTGTTAAGTGGGTAGGCCCACGAATAAATACATCAGAACGGAGCTATGTTTTCTCTAAAATGCATCTGTTTGAAATGCCCTTGCTATATACAGTGAATACAGAACGTGTCATACTAATATTATTATTTTCGTTTCGGCCGTCTGCGGACCACGAGCCAATTTCAATGTTTTTGTCCTTTGCTGTTCCTTCTTCTTCCTCCAGTATTCCTTCATCAACTCATTATGTTTCCTCTTCCTTTCCTCGGACCATTTCGAGCCGGTTTACTTTCCCTTCCTCCCTTGGAATCCTTCCATTTTTAGCACTTTTTGCCTAAAAATATATCTCTGTGGTGTATCTTCTACTCTGACATTGTTTATTTCTAAATCCTTCTGGACTTCTTGTACCCAGGTTGTTGTTCCACAGGAATGTGAAGATCTGCTTGGTTAACGTACTGTCGTCCATCCTGTAGCAATCTCCTCTTTCGTATTGTTTCTGATATGTTTTCTATTTTTCGATATATTTCATCATTACTTCTTAATTTCCAGAATTTTGCAGGGTTTAAAGGACCGAGTTATATTATTATTATTTATTTACTTATTTATTTATTCATTTTAAGCGAATTCTCCCAATAAATGGAAGACGTTAAACAAATAACTCAATCAACATTTTTCTTTTGTTCTTCTTGTTGTTCCAATAGGCTTTCATTCTTTCCGAGAAGGCTTGTTTACGTTCTTCCGACCACTTTGGTCTGTACTGTTTTTCTTTTGGTTGCTCTGATGTAACTTCCCATTTGTTTACTTTGTGTCTGGAGGTGTCCCATTCTGAAATATCTGTTGAACTTATGTTTTTCTTTTTGAGGTCCTTTCGAAGCTCTTCTGGCCAAGGTGTTGAGTTCTTCATTATTATTATTATATTATTATTATTATTATTATTATTATTATTATTATTATTATTATTATTATTATTATTATTATTCTAGGGTAAATACTGAGCTATTAAATATCCGATAGTTATCACGAATAGTATCCATCCATGGTTTCGAACAGGAAATATGGAAAATACAAATTTAAATTAGACAACTGAACAATGTTCCCTACCTATTGAACCCTTATGATACATGTTGTATCATAATGTTTCATGTTAATTTTATTCATCACATTTGGAAGACATAGTTGGTGCAGTTGAGAAGGATAGCGGGCCTGGAGGTGTTGTAATTTGGTCAGAGCGAAGGGGCCAGTGAAGCAAGCGTGGTATTCATAGCCGATTCCTGGAAATGGGGTGCTTGAGCTTTAAGCGTGGCCTGAAGTTTTTGTTAGGCTGGCGTCTAGAGGCATGGAGAGGTGGTTGTACCCAACGTACTACGCTTGAATCTAGCGAATCACGGAGAGATGCCTGGAGTGACGCGCTGTGTGCGCGTAGGTGGAAAAAAGCGTGCGAACTGTGTTCTGATTAATTGGCCGATCGATTTGGGATCCACTGGGCAGAAATGTAACCTGCGTGAAAAATGATGAAGAATGATACCTTGCCCGATCCGATAGCTCACCTGCTTCGATTTATAGTATTTTTATTGCTCCCTCCACCGAAATTTCGACTGTCTTGTATAAATGTGTCCACGATGCCAGTTTGAAACACATTTTCGAGGTCTCTGAGCAGACGAAGTGCTGCCCGACGATTCACTGTTTTATTACGACGTAATAATACGTGAAGTAATGTTCAAGTTATTAAGTTTTTGGACTTGTAAATTTTGAGCTAGACCGTGAGTCTAACTAGTAACTGTGATATATTTTATTAACTGTAATGATCATGTGTGCGTGTGTAAATAGGGTTTTATTTAATTAGGGAAAGTCGACGATATAAAAATTGTAAATGGACTGTGAGCTAAGTGAGTAACTCACGTTACAATTTAGTAGGTTGTTGTAGCACAATTTGCATGTTGAACATTTCATCATTTAAGAAGGCCAAGATGTCGACAACGAGGACCTGCTTTGGGATGGTGACAATGGCATCTGCTGTCGAGATGGTGATAGAGGAGTAGAGAGGCCCTGTGGGACCATGTCATGTGACGTGAGCTGAATCGAGTGGCTGAAGGGATAAGTACCGCATTGATTTAATTCAAGCATGTAGTTAGATTTTGGACTGGGATTTGTAAATAGTTAAATTTAGATTTTGTTCGCGTCGTTTCGATGTTCTGTGATAGGGTTTGTACCGACACTCATATTTAAAATGTAGAATGTTGCGTGACTATTGTTTGAGTTTATTATGTAAATATGCAGTGTAAAGTTAGTCCAAGTGCCGCGTGTACTTGAGTGTATACTTTGTTGCGAACATGAGTTACGAGTCGTGTGACAAGTGAGACGTTTATTGGTTTGATTTCAGAATAGAATGGGGGGAATCTTGATATTTTCGTTAGCTGTTTGAATTAAACAGGCGTAATTTTTATTTGATTGATTGCTCCTGCAATCATTTTGAAGGGAACTGTCTGTTCTCTAGTTTTGTTTGGTAATTTAAATTTTTCTGTAGTTATTTTTTCTTCGGTCGAGTGTATGATCTGACGCGCTGCGTGTGGATGGAATATTATGATGCACTTTTTTTTTCAGGGATTGTCAAACCTGGTGGTGCGTGTGTGCTAATGTGTCATGTGTCAAATGTGTGATTTTCTGCGCGGAGGAATTTGCTACAGCTTTTCCTTGTCTGCTGCTGTATGGGCGTCAGAGGGTACTCATTGCGAGAATCTGAACGATCCCGGGATGGTTCTTTAATTCCGTGGGAATTATTGGAACTGATGGTATTTTGTGACACACATGGTATTGCTTCGTTCTTGGCGCTACGCGATAGGTTAGCCTGGGATATTTATGACACACACATTATTTTACTGATGTTCAGTAAAGAAGCTACGTTCCTGGTACACGCCTCCGCGCTGCATTGGGATATTTCTGTTCACGTACTGGGTTATTGACGCTGGCCGGCGAGACATCCCACCTGCCACAGATCTAGATAAGACACGCTAATGAGTTGGGGGAACTGGGTTTCTTGTTATCTAGTTATTGAGTGGGGTGTTGGCGAATTGAGCCAGCTAATCTTCTGAGTGGATCTTTCTTATCTTGTCCTTCCATCGCACAGTCCTTTCTGGCCAATTGCCCCAGGCCAAGTTCTGGTTCTTCCGCTGAAACCCTTCTCCCTTCGGTCCCCCACCACTACCCTTGTGAAAACCCAAAGGTAGGATAACTTACTTGATCTTGCAGAATGACCCACTGGCTCTGGAATTTCCCGTAAACACACTTCCATGTAGGGTTATACAAAATTGTATCTAACACAATTTCAGTGAAACAAACATTATGTCTTTATTCTTTTAAAAGGCTACAACAGTTAAAAGGTACCTTAAACCCCTTACATTATTATTATTATTATTATTATTATTATTATTATTATTATTGTCCCTCGTGGTGCATGGATAGCACGCTTTTCTCTTGCCGAGGAGGCTCTGGATTAGATTCCAGCCAGAAACTTAAGATCTATATAATGTTATTGGTTTTACGTCCCTTTTAACTACTGTGGCCGGGGTGCCGGAATTTGTCCCGAAGATCTTTAACGTGCCAGTAAACCTACTGACACAGCTCCATCGCAATTATGCACCCACAAATGCCAAGTGACTGCGCCAGGATTCAATCCTGCAGCCTTGGGCTCAGTAGGCCAGAACGTTACCGCTGAGCAACGCAGCCAGTCATACTTAACATCTGATTTGAGGGCTGGAAACAATTGTCGTTTATTCATTTTAAAGGCTTGGCGATCATGTAGTGCTGTGTACTTTGGTGTGTGTGGAATCTGTCTGATAATCTGTGTTATTGTAACTGCTGTAGCGTACTATTGTGTACTTGTAATTTGGCTAGGATATGGTTAGAAGGGCGCCATGACCTTAATTTAGGTACAATCTAGGCATCTGCCTGGATACAAATGAGAAACCATGAAAAACCACTTCCAGCATGGCTGAGGTAGGAATCAAACCCGCCTATTCTCAATTCTGCATCAGGAGAAGGAAAGCCTCGTGAGGACAATTAAGTACCTGCTTGATATGAGGAGTAGTGGTCCATGATCTAAAATCAAAGTGATGTGGCTAAGGGTGTCATCGCGCAGGTTATTCGTCCCCTACAATTTGTAGCCTATGAACTGGGTTGCAGTCGGCTTGATGTTTGGGTGCTCCAAACCACGGGTTTGTTAGACCATTATTGTTGATTCATTGAGGGGCTTTGCGACATCGTCGTCATGTAACCCCGTGTACTTGGTTGTGTGTGTGGAATTTGTCTGATAACTTGTCTTATTGTGATGGCTGTATTATTGCGAGTAGTTGTAATTAAGATGAGGATTGGGAAGGAGGCAGCCGTGGCCTTCAGTCAGGACTCAATCCGGCATTTGCCTGGAGTAGAAGTGGTAAACCACGGAAAACTACTTCCAGGATGGCGGAGGTGGGACGAACCCTCCTCCTCCTCTCAGTTTTACCTCACGAGGCTGAGTGTAACGCGTTCCAGCCCTCAAATCAGAATTAAATTTCTTGGCAGAGCCGGTAATCGAACCCGGGCCTCCGCAGTGATAGCCACTACGTAACGAGGCGGACATATAATGCTCAATGAAATGTCATCTAAAAAAAACGACTAAAATGAATGAAAATGACTTTTAAAAATCTATTCCATCAAACTGAAATATGGCGACAGTTTTACAGAGGATTCATAGAAGAAATCCTGTTTTATTCACTACACAATTACCTACTCTCATTAAAATATACTTGAATTTAACAAGGAAATTGCAGTTAAAATGTTATTCTTAACCTTAGTGTTTTTTTTAACCATATTAATTAAAATCTCAATAAAACAAACTTCCTGGAGAGACAATAAAGAAAAAACTACTAACTTTCATTAAAATATACTTGAACTTAACAAGGAAATGGCAGCTAAAATGTCATTCGAATTAATGAACTAAAATAGGAAGCAGCCGTGGCCTATTGGAAGGGACAGTTCCTGGATTTGTATAGAGTTGAAAATAGAAAAAACGGAAAACCATTTCAGGCTGGCTGCATGGTCGAAATATAATTGCTAAATAATATTGTGACCCTTGGTTAGTATATACAAATAATTTACATCAATTAAAAATTCAGTTCACCGGGCTGATTGCCAAGCAACCCCATCCCTTAAAATGGATATCCAACTATTAAATTGATACTGGTATTAAGTAGACCTATGTTTTAATTTCGTCTAATAGGTTAGCATATTCAATGAAAATTGTTCACTAGATTTATTAAATTTTTTTTTTTTTCATTTATTAGTGTATGCAAAGAGAAGCCTCCGTGGCTTAGGCGGCAGCACGCCGGCCTCTCACCGCTGGTTCCGTGGTTCAAATCCCGGTCACTCCATGTGAGATCTGTGCTGGACAAAACGGAGGCAGACAGGTTTTTCTCCGGGTAGTCCGGTTTTCCCTGTCAACAATTCATTCCAGCAACACTCTCCACTATCATTTCATTTCATCTGTCATTCATTTCATCATTGCCCCAGAGGAGTGCGTCAGGCCTCGGCAGCCGGCACAGTTCCTATCCTCGCCGCTAGATGGGGGCTTCATTCATTCCATTCCTGACCCGGTCGATGACTGGAAACAGGCTGTGGATTTTCATTTTTCATTAGTGTATGCAAAGAAGATCGGGTAAAATGTTAGAGCTTGCACTTACAGTAGGTTATATTAACGCTGTCAGTTTATCGAACACAATCTCATGGATGTCCATATTTGTGAAACTATTGAGGACATATCGTATTCTTTGTATAAAGCTCCTCCACAGACAGTAGTTGTCACCATATCCAGAAAGCTAGGTCATACATATGTGAATTTATAGTAATTGACACCCCTGGGACCGTCAAACTGAGAGTCACCTCCCCTCCAACAGTTTAATGACAAAATCTTGGAAAATGTGAACAGTATGGTATGTGTTGGCTGCAGAGTGGGGGAAGGTAGGGGAGGTTGCTAATGAGCTATCGCTGGCCTAATTGGACTATCAATTATCAAAGGGGCAGATCATGGTGGCCAGAAAAGTCTGTCCGATTTTATCAGTGTAATTAACTGGCCGAATTGGACTGCGCCCATTGAGTGTGCCTGTTTAGTTGAAACTTCGATATTTAAAGGGAATGTTGCTCACGCATGAAACGTAATCTTATGTTTCGTTTAAAATAAATTCTTCTGTTGTGTGTATAATTGTGTTTGATTTTCCATGTAATATTTGAATTGTTTGACACCCTGTTGTGTGTTCTTGTAAGGTGACAACGGTCATCGGGTGATGCCAGTCAGTATAGTCACGCACGTTCGTACTTGTTTTTGTTTGATTGAAGTCCTGATTAGGCATTCTTCGTGTCTTTGACACCTGATCAAGATTCCGAGCGGGAATCTCAGTATTATTTTTGTAAGGCTAGCGAGTGTCGGGTATTTGTAAATATTTGTTTAGTTGTAGTTTTATTCCCAGTATCATGTCTACCTCATATTATACGGACCCGCAGCTTGTCGTGCTGTAGCCTATGGTCGAGGGTCGCGTATAAAAAGTACTTATTCTTTTCAGTGTCCTCGTCACATCGCCACACATGATTTGAAGTGAGAACAGGACCATTGTTGGCCTGGAAACTTATATTAATCTCGTCAGAGAGATTTTGTTTATTTGTCATTTAATTAACTCGCGGGTGTAACTATGGGAGATGTTTATTTTGTTGATTGTTTTTTTTTATTTTAAATTAAATTCATGTTAGTTAAATCTTGGCTTAACTTTTCTTTCTGTGTGATATTTTTACCTATGTTCCTTGTTGTGATAAGAAAAAAAAAGTCAAACCCTGGCACTATCCAGCCCATGACGGGCTAAGGCCGACCAAGCGACCGCTGCCCAGCCATTTGGCCTGCAGATATTGGGGTGACGCGTGATCAGCGCGTCGGGTCCCCTCGGCCGTTAATCTTGGTATTCGTGATCGGGGCGCTGTCTCACAGTCAGACAGCTACTCAATTGTCCTCACGAGGCTGAGTGCACCCCGTCCCAACCCTCACGTCAGTTTTAAAATCCCTGACGGAGCCAGGGATCGAACCCGGGGCCTCAGGGTGAGAGGCAGGCGTGCTACCCCAACACCACGGGGCCGGCTTGTTATGATAAGAAGCAAATAATATTAACAACAACGGTATGGTCCGCAACACGTCCCTGAAAAGAGTCTCATTCCGCTTCTTTACAAGGGTTCACTATGTTTTATCATTTAGTTGTTGTTGATTCATTTAGGGTCTTTGCGACATCGTGGTCATGTAGCCCCGTGTACTAGGGTATATGTAGAAACTGTCTTATAACCTGTCACTGTGATGTCTGTACTAGTGTGGTTATTTGTAATTCAGATGAAGATTGGGAAGGAGGCGGCCGTGGCTTTAATTTAGGATCCATCCCGGCATTCGCCTGGAGTAGAGGTGGGAAGACCACGGAAAACCACTTCCAGGATGGCTGAGGTGGGAATCTAACACAACTCTTCTCAGTTTTGCCTCGTGAGACTACGTGTACGCCGTTCCAGCCCTCAGATCAGAATTACATTTCTTGGCAGAGCCGGGAATCGAACCCGGGCCTCCGTGGTGACAGCCAAGAGTGCTGGTCACTACGCAACGAGGAGGACGTTTATCATTAAAATCGTCCTCGTAGATCACATGAATAAAACTAACAAAACTTGCTGTACAATGACATAATTAAAAAAGAAGTCAAACTTTCCGCCGGTGGATAGCCTTGAACACGGGATGTTCAACTCAACAAGTTGGCGCAATACCATTCGACCACCCTTCCAACAGACTTTCAAGCTTATTGTTGCACAATTTATTAACATGCAACGTTAAATATACAATATTATTGAAGTTAGATCTTAAATATTGATTGGAAGATATAAAATGTCGCAACGTACGAGGGGTGATGAGAAATTAAGGCTGCAAGGCCACTATTCCTGGAGTTACTTTGTTATGGAGAAATTAGTAGTGTAGGGTGATTCGAATACATGCTGACGATACCTGTGTGATTCGTCACCCACAGCGCTAGTTGTAGGTAAACAAATAATAGCGTCTCGTTTGGAAAACTGGGACCTGTTCCACGAATGAACTTTGTATCTTTTCACCTTGCACTTTGCACTTTTCAGTTCAGATTTTGTTCCACCATCACTTTTCAGATTTGTCTTGTAAAGTGAAAACTGAAACGTTAGGAATCTTTTCACTATTGAAGACTGTTATGTTCCTCCATTGGTGCAGAAACGCAAAGTGCAAAGGAATGATTGAAAAGTTTTCAGAAATCTTTGCAAAGACCCTTTTCAGCTGATAATGAACAAGTCTCTACACTAGTTTCTCAGCGCAGAATTTGGTTTAGTGTTGTAAATATGTTACGACGAGAGGTTTTGTTATCATCAAGTGAGGATAGTGATGAAGACTCCAACAAGAGGACGTACGAAGACAGGATGAATTTTCATAACCTCACTTCGACGGAATTTCGTGAGTGTTTTCGTGTTGCCCCAATATTCTTGAAATAATTGGCCATTTATTGAAACTTTAAAACGATTGGTACCACTTATATCTTCAGGGTCACCACGAAAAATAAAACATTAAATCATGTAGTATTATACAGTTTGTTCATGGAATAAACTTGATCGGATCATTCCTACGCAAAGACTCTTCACTTTGCAAAGAATTTGAAAAGCAATACATAGATCATGGTGGAACAGAATGACTTTGCACTTTGCAAGAATTGAAAAGTGCAAAGTGAAAAGTGAAAAGTTGCAAAGTTCATTCGTGGAACAGGCCCCTGGTCTCGATATGAGATCCGCTCAGTTATTCGATTTCTTTGGTTGAAACATGTAACCGCGGCCAGGACTTCTCACCGAGGCGAGGGCGTCATCTTCCTTCATGACAACGCGCGACCTCATACAGCCCAGAAGACCACGACGCTGTTGAGGTGGTTTTGCTGGGACATCAGTGACCACCCTTACTACAGCCCGGGTCTTACTCCAAGCGACTTTTACCTGTTTCTTCATTTGAAGGAGCACCTGGGAGGTGAACAAATCGCTTCAGATCAGGAGGTTAAACACCTCACGACAATATGGCTGAACACACAAGGACAGGATTTTTACCAGGAGAGAATATTCAAACTCATTCCTCGCAGCAACAAGTGTGTAAACCAAGATGGAGTCTATCCCCCCAAAAAATCTAATGTATGTACTACGGTATCAGTTGGCTGTATGAAATATTATCCCTCCCTATATTATTCTGCTAAGGTCCCATTCCGGCTTTTTACCGAAAATAAGGTCCCATTAACACCAACCTACACATATGGGGTACCTACAGGTGCCGCATAACCCCATGTGTGCCTGAAACGCACTCACTTCCTCTTTAAATGCCTCAGATGTACCTTAATGTAAAATGTACATTTACAATGGGAGCACCGTAACCTGGCGAGACTGCCGCTAGAGCGCAGGGCAGCGTGGTGGTGGCAGCCATCTGGCAGGAGCGCGGCATATTGCTAGGCGACCCTGCCCCTAGAGTGCAGGGCAGCGCGGCGGTGGCAGCCATCTGGCGGGAGCGCGGCGTAGTGCTAGCTGAGGAGTCTCTCAGCAGATGACTCCGGTGTGGTCTCGCCAATACTTTCTCTAGGGTTCAATCCTTTGCAAATGTATTGCTGTAGAAGAAACTCCCGAGCAAACAATAACCGATGAATTCGTTGTAACATCGAATATTGTCTACAAAGAGTTGCTGTGATAAGTACAAAACACTGTTCTACATAATTCTTTGTGTTCTTCTCATGTACGTATGCCGTTTAACAACAATACATAAATTTCTTCAATATTTAAAACTTCGTTCTCCCACATTCTTCCATACTACCACATAAACATACATTCACGTTGCGAAAGCTCACACGGGCCCACTAGTTATTATAATTTAATCTCCAAAGTGCAGTGAATACTATTTTACCGTAAGGTATGTTAGGGTTGTAGTTTATACAAAATATACAATTTCTCTGATAAAATCCAATACATAAACAGAAAATAGACATGAACAGAAATGAAAAGATTGAAGTATGATATTGTTACGGCTGCGTGGTTAGTTCATCACCTCACTGAGTGATTCACAGCCCGCCTCGGGCAACCCCTTGCCTCTGCGTTAACCAGCGATTTGCGCAACAGTAACAAAGAGACCGTCTCGAATGTTCGTGGTCCATCCAGTGTTGGAATTCTCGAGAAGGTGTGAAACCTGGTCTACTCTAGAAACATCTGTGAGTCATCAGCCCCGCTATATAAGCGACCTGGCCAGCGAGGGACGGACTGTGTTCTTCTGAGCGAGTGTGTTTCACTTAGTGCGACAGAGTATTGAGGCGAAGTGCCGTGTGGATTGTGAAACCAAGTGAGTGTTTCTCCGGACAGCGAAGCAGTGTGACTCATACAGGGATCATGTTTAAGACTAGCAATTACTGGCGAGTGACAGGCTACCGCAAGTAACTGAGGTTTGCGTATCGAGGAAGAGGTGCAAGTTATTTCTAGTGAGGACGGGTCTAATTACAAGGGGATTAGCTGCTTGAGAACTGAAAAGGGTGAGTGATCTCCTTAAGGGAGCAAACTTGTGGAAGACAGCTAATTCTTTCTATTTGCTTATTGAATGGTGTAACTTTCTAGACCTGCAATAAAGCTATATTTTTAAAGGACCACTTGTGTTGTGCTTTTACCCTCAGTAATCCAATTAACGAACTTGCCAATAGGGGCAACACGTATCAATATGTACAATCCTTAATACTAGAGTACTAATATTTAAAATACCAGATCATAATATCTACAATACACGTGTTAAACAGCTAATAAGCAGACAATATCATGTTATATGAGTTTAAATACACAATCAATAAATTCTAAAAATTGAAAAGAGCAGTTTTTTATTTTATAAAATATGAAATTTAGTGGTTTTTCGAAATAGCAGCTTCCATGGCCCCTGAATAAAAACTCAGCAATTTTTATAGGTGGATGCCGTGTCTTCTGTGGGGGTTCGCCTAGGAACACCAAGCTGGCTCATCAGCGGAATCTTGGTGTCCGCGCCCAGACCCCCACAGGGGTAGCGAACTGTGCACACTACCTTCCTTCTTATGATACGCACGTGTGTTTCTTAACTGCGAGAGCTAAAAGCTCAAGCAGCCTTTCACCTCCCTATGGTTTAGCCTTTTGAGGGGCTGAAACGGGGTAATAGAGGGTGTGCGTGTGAGTGTAGAGGGTTGCGGATAATTAGGGGGAGTACAAAGTGTATTTAAGACCGTGGGTCGAGGACGTGATGCCGGAAGGTGTCGGGGAAAACGAGCGAAGCTCTTCGCGATGGGGGTTGTGATTCAAGGGTTGCGCCTCAGGGAGGAAGGTAATATCGGGCGGGCTAAGTGAGAGCTGCGGCGAGCAAGAGTAAGGAGTTGCTGATGTCGCTTATCGCGGTCGGTGTGCATGCGTGCTTGGAGGACAAGGACGACACTAGTAAACAAACTAATACTGCTGGCGTAACAATCCTGTGGTAGTGCGGTGACGGGGCGAGGTGTGAGAAGGGAATCAGGCAGTAAACAGGGCAATAATGACAATAAAGAACAATCGGGCTGTTGTAATAAGAAGTACTTATTTACTAGGGGCTATGTAATAATGTACTGGATTCCCTGAATGAAGGGATAATACAATAATTCAGTGTTTTACAAGTCGCTGTGGATTCGGGCAGAGTCACGGAAGGCAACCGACATCCCTCTCTTAGTGGGATGCCTTTTTATGTGTTTCACATTGCTGACCGTACAAACTTGCTACTTGGTTGTTGTGTGGCGCAGTTCCTGTATCCTTGTTTATGTTTGTGTAATGAGCAAGAGTTATAGGAAGTGGCTGCTGGCGTGGTGTAGAAATGAAGTGTGTTTGTTGTCGGTTCCCCTTGGCTATTGGGGTGCTGTTTTAGACATGGGGCCGAAAGGGTTGTAAGGTGGTGGTCAGATAGTGTAGGAAATAGATGTATGCTGATATACCTCTTAAGGACATTATGTGTTCTTAAAGTTATAACACTAAAGGCTTCCAAAACGTGCACAGTTCACTACTCCTGTGGGGGTCCGGGCGTGGACATCAAGAGCCTGCTGATTAGCCAGCGTGGTGTCCAAGGTGAAACCCCACACAAGACACGGCATAATGTGCCCAATTGGACACGGCTGACTGGCATCGAACCGGGATCTTTATAAAGGAAAGATCAGGTCTATGATTTTTCTAAGAATCGAACCATTGATCTCTGAGGGGGAACAGCCACAGTGAACCCGAGGAACAATGAGCTAATGACAGTATATAATAATAATAATAGGTTAATTCCACGTCAAGAACGGGAATTTTAAGCAATAAAAGTTGGAATATTGTGTAAAAATGCAAGGCAGAATACGCATATGTTAGCGAAAGCTACTGGAAAGAGCCAACTTGACATTTGACAAAGCGGAGTTGAAAGTGGGCGGTGCAGACGTGACGCCAAGGCACTATTTCTTGGCGACAGTGGGGTGAGAAGGCCGTGATTAACGACGAAGAAAATCCCCACTGGACAACGTAGAACAGTAGAGAGGGGAGGGTCATCAAGACAAATTAATTAATTCCTGCCAAATGAAGCATTCAAATGGAATGAGACTTACACCCAGAGACTTCTATTCGAAGAGCGATAATTTAGGAGTATTTGCACACCTAAATTAAAGCCTGCATGTGTTTATGAGTATATTCACACACGTACTGCGCGGGGGCACGGATAAGTCTCGTAGCAGGAGGGGATTCGCTCGAGGTAGCGTCATAACGCCATGGAGGAAAGCAATTAATTTTAATTAATTGAACGAAGGAATTGTCAGCACGCAAGTGAATCTGGAACCTCCAAGAATAGACGAGCAAGAATCACGCTTTACCTTGTCAGAAAACGCGTTATTTAAGCCGCTCCTGAAATTCAAGTGGACTACTTTTCGTCAGAAACCTTTATATGGGAGATGAAGGAGGAGGCAGTCAGTTCGTCTTGACTCAACTCGTGGAACGACATGCTGCTCGACCACGCGGGAAAAGTGCGCGAAATTTATAAGTAGTTATGTTCAGTATCTTTGTGATGAACAATGAAAGGCGCGTCATGCAGCATAATACAAGTAATTCTGCATGAATATTATAACCAGTCTACAGCAGACGTATAAGCAGGCAGTATACGCGACTAATAATCAGTACAGCGTAGAGATATTTCAGTATGATTTTTATAGACAATGAACTTATCCACAGGGAGTGTTACGATATTCAAAATAACACATATAATTGTAACGCATACTACAGATTACGGGAACCTGGAAGGCATCACAAGTATTTGTGATTTATGATTGAGCAACCTTGCAATATAGAAGATAGAAGCGGTAGGAGACGAGAGATGAGCACACATACGCGAGATAGACTTTCGGAGAAGACAGACGGTTGTCAGAATTTGGCTGCGTTGCATCTCTGAAGTCAGGCAATAGTGGAAAGCCAAGCAAGGCTCCGTGTGTAAATTATGTGCAAAGTTCTTTTAAAAGTGATCATTAAAAGTGTTTACATTTGTATGTTAAAAGAATGTGTGGTGTTTAAAAAGTGTAAAATGCCGGTATTGCAAGATATATTCACATGTGCAAACCATATTCAATGTTTCGTGTGAAAAGTGTCATGATGGCTTAGAAGTAAGCAAAAATGGTGGGGGAGTTGCTGTCATGTTGGACAAAAACAGCAAAAATGAAAGTGAGTACCATCCAAATATGTTAATATGATTTAATAGCTCACCATACAACATGTCATTTCCTCAAATATTAAGAATTAGCAGTCAGTTGTATACGAGATCACATCCCTAGTATTTTTATAAATATATGGCTTTGAGGATGATAAACTTACGACCATTTAGGCGTAAGACGTTGATGAAAGTAACGATAACGTTAACTAATAATAATAATAATAATAATAATAATCTGAGGTCGGTGTCAATAATAAATATATAAATCGGCATATTGATGCCTATAGAACGTGCAAATTGTGGCATATCCATTGAAAGAGTACTGTGTTATTGTGAAAAGTGAGAAAGAGAGATAAAATAGCGAGATAAAGAGAGTTTTTCAGTGTCATTGAAATGTTAGATACATGTTATATAATGTTAAATGCTACATGGTTGCATTTGAGAGCTATTAAGGTAGTCAATTTAAGTGCCAGTAAATTAATACTTGTTTTGGAGCTACGTAAAACCTTGGCTTGTAAGTAATTGTATGGAGGACATGAGTGCTTTATGAATTGAGTCATCTGAAAGAAATATTGTTTTAGCCGCTACCAGCGAGCATGTAACGTAGAATCAAGAGATTTGCGTCAATAATTGCAGGGACCATCCAAGAATAGCTCGCGCGTTGACGAATCTAGTAGGCCAATCTTCGAATCTACGATGTGGTATCGCCTCAGAGCATACATGTGTATTCGCAACAGAGTTGGGGCAGTGGCTGTCTGTATCCCACTGTTAGAAGAGTCTTCGCTGCCAGGGAAAACGATTAGACACCCTAGGTACGCCAGTATAATAATTGATCTACCCATAGAGGTAAGACAAAGTTCTTCGAGTAGGAAACAGTTGATTTCCTCTAAATATATTCGTGCCCGTACAGTCAGATAACAGTTTGAAACTCAGCTGGTACGCGTTCAGAGCCATTGATTACGTCCATAGAACGGCGAAACTATTTGTGATCCATCCCTCGCTATGAATACTAATTAGGAGCCGAAATTAAATACTTTGATCGACTCAATTCGTAATGGCACAATCTAATCAGGTACCTCTGGCAGAGCTGCACCCCTGAGCGAGCACATGGCCAAGTTTATTTTCAGGAAGTCGGTCAGGATGGCATGTGGAGGCCACAGACCCGGTAGCCATCTTGAAGAGGGCGGTCCGTGACGAATCTTTTGTTCACACCAAGGAGAGTCAATTTGACCGGATCCCTTTTTCTTTTCTTTTAAGATTGTAGTGGCACACTGAAGAATCTCGATATCTCTAAAAGTAAATGAAATATGCTTGATATTATGGTATCAAATGATTGATATGCACTGTTTCCATGCATATAGAATGTTGGATTGAAGTAATCGGATAAGATTTGGCCAAGTTATTGTCTGAGGACAACTTAACTGCACCAAATAAACAGATGCATTTTTGTAAAGGGTAATTACCCAGTTTATGCTAATTTATTCAGACGGGTAACGTAATTTAACGATATGACACGTTTGTAATGATAATGATGATATGACCAGACCCAGATGATTGTTGTATGGTGAAGCTAAAAATTCAAGAACTATGTGTATTTTGGAGGGAAAGGTATACCACTTCAGCGTTTGAATTTTATGGGAAAAGAAGACGATGTGCGCGGAAAAGCAACACATGTTAAGCAAGCCATAAGCTAATGAAATCAATGTTATTCAAGGTAAATGTTCCGTTTCAAAACGGATAAATATTTAATAATTGCTCATAAATGTTGTTTAAATATAATTTGTGTTTATTGTGTTGTGATATGCAAATTTATGTTAAATTGTGCCAAGTGAAATACACTATGAACACTCGTAAATGTCGAAGAGTATCCAAGTTAGGATATCTAGGGTAGATATGGGTGCGGTGGAGCACCAAACTTTACGAGAAGAGACTCACATATAATTTTGATTTTTGTTGTGGGAAGTAATTGTAATATTTTTGTGTTTTGTGTTGTGTTTTGCCATGAATTGAAAATGAAAATCCATAGCCTGCTTCCAGTCTCCGACCGGGTCAGGAATGGAATTAATGAAGCCCCCATCTAGCGACGAGGATATGAACTGTGTCTGACGCACTCCTCTGGGGCAATGATTAAATGAATGACAGATGAAATGAAATGATAGTGGAGAGTGTTGCTGGAATGAAATTGTGACAGGGAAAACCGGAGTACCCGAAGAAAAACCTGTCTGCCTCCTTTTTGTCCAGCACAGATCTCACATGGAGTGACCGGGATTTGAACCACGGACCCAGCGGTGAGAGGCCGGCGTGCTGCCGCCTAAGCCACGGATGCTTCATAATACCATTAAATGATATATTTAGGAATTTGTTGTTTCCTTCAAGTAGAGTAGTTACCTGACAGACTCAAATCCTGAACATGTGGTCGTATAGTGGGTTGAACGCCCCATGCCTCGAAAGACCGTGGACTAGCTGGGATACGAATACATGTTCCATATGATGACGCAAGGGTACAATAAACCTAGAAAAATTGCTGAGTTTCGAACATTACTGATTTGAAAATCCACAGCCTGTTTCCAGTCGACCAACCGGGTCAGGAATGGAATTAATGAAGCCCCCATCTAGCGGCGAGTATATGAACTGTGCCGGCTGCCGTAGCCTGTCGCACTCCTCTGAGGCATTGATTAAATTAATGCCAGATGAAATGAAATGATAGTGGAGAGTGTTGCTGGAGTGAAATTTGTGACAGGGAAAATCGGAGTAGGCCTACCCGGAGAAAAACCTGTCTACCTCCGATTTGTCCAGCACAACTCTCACATTGAGTGACCGGGATTTGAACCACGGACCCAGCTGTGAGAGACCGGCGCGCTGCCGTCTAAGCCACGGAGGCTCATAGTTTTAACATTATTATTATTATTATTATTAGGTTCATTGCACGCGTTTCACTGCCGGCTTTGTAACCTTATTTTCTGTTCACCCTACGTATATTTGGAATAATTCTGGTCTTGCTGTGTTTGTTGTGTTCGTAGCAGTGAAAATAAAAAACCACTCCTCTTGACTTTTGCTTTTACCCACTGAAAAAAGGAGCTAGACAAGGAGGAATGGGATAAGCTATACGATCTTAAGGAAGCGAGAAGTGAAGATAAAAGAAAAAAATGCTACGGTACAGTGAACTAGAAGCAGCCATGGCTAATATTTATTTCCTGCCATCCTCACCAGGTGGCTCTGTCACTACCAATATGGCGTTTAAAAGTGAAAGACGTACTGGCGTCTCGCTTTAAATATGGATGAAGACAAAACACTAGCGCTGCGCGTGAGGTATAAAGTTACATGAGTAAAGTGTATTTATATAATAGCTTTCATCTTTTCTCTATATAAATATAACCTCCCGCTGCACTTAACATGGTATTTATATCAGTACAATAATATGGGTTACATGGACTTTGTCTTTAAATATTATAATCTGATTCCTAGCTTTGTGAAATGAACACAATGCGGGATGTTGAAGGGTCTCAGATTATAAAAGCCACCTTGTCAAACACTAGAAAAAAGTGTAATAATTCATTGCTTGTTCCACTTTTGATGCACTCTTTCATGAGGTTACTTATTTGAGTAAAAATTTAGACTTTCACGACCGGCGTTGAAATAGGAATCTCTGTTTCGCGGGCTTATAGGCCGTGTTCCAAGGACATTTTGTCGTCCTGACGTTTCGCTGAATACTGCGTTCAGCATGTTCACAGGTTACATTAAGCGAGGTAAAACAAGTAAACAGAAGATATATAAATAGTCAACAACCCACGCAAAAAGGCTACCATAGCAACGGCGTACCACATAAAAGTAATGCATCAAGGACAGGGCCGCCCGTCTGTTGGACGGTCAATAAGGGCAGGCTTGAGGGGATTAAGGACTGGAAGCCAAGCTCTGTTCACACGTTCTGCTTCCTCCTTAAGATTGAAGCTGTTAGTATGCTTGAGGATTTCAATAGCCTCCCTTTGTAGCCTTCCAGGCAAATGTCGGGGTTGGTCCCTAACTACAGGCCACAGCCGCTACCTTCCAACTCCTCGTCCTTACATTCACACTTTCTTCCCCAGACAACACTCAACACACGACGGTACTTGTAGCTCACCCATGGGTGTCCGCATAGAAGTAGCTACAAACTGGCGAGCCGAACATGTCTTCGGACACTCCCGCCTTTATAAGCCATACGCTAAAAAAAATCAAGATCCTACGTGCTCTTTAACTGGGCATATCGAAGAAAGAATAATAACATTGGATGTGTTTACGAGACCTTAAAACTACTTTCTCTATCTTTCTAACTGTCCTTGATAGTGTGTGCTACACACAGTTGGTAGGCCTGGTGGTCTCAGCTGCTGGCGCACCACACAGTGACATTTAATGCACTCGCGAGCGAGCACTACATCATCACTCCAGCAGCTGGTCGCCGCGTCGCGCCGCAAGACAGCGCCATTAGGAATCTGCCACATATGATCACCAGTTCGCTAATTCAAGCTTCCTAATGAGTTAAAGAGGGCCTGGCAACGTTAGATTACACCAGAATAAGTGGCTTCGGTGGCGTAGTTGGTAGCGTGCTGAGATTCTATGCCGAAGGTCGCTGGTTCAAACCCGGCCAAAGACGTCGGATTTTTAAGAGCGTTAAAATCCCTCAGTATGCCTTTCTTCGGAGGGGAAGTAAAGCCGGCAGTCCCATGTCATAGATATATGGCATGAAAAAGAACCTTCCACTAACTACACATGTGTGAAGCCAAAATTTGTAGGTTACAAATTGATCTTCTTCTTCTTCCTAGCATTTGTCCCGCCTGGTGGCAGGGTCTGCTGTGAGGATTCGTTGTCTCCATTTCTTTCGGTCTTGAGCCATATCTGGGTGTAGAGGTGCAGTCTTCAGATCATTATGGATCGCATCAACCCACCTCTGCCTTGGTCGTCCCTTGGGCCTCTTTCCCGTGACTTCCAGGTTATATGCTGACTTAGCAATTGTGTCTTCTTCTGCACGCCTAACCAGCGTAAACGGCCTTCCCGCATTTTCAGATGGAGCGGCGCACGTTACAATTCATAACGCACTATTAGTTCCAACGTTCGCCACCAGGTGCTGACTGCGATGCCATCTAGTGGGCAAGTCCGCAAGGTAGGCGTCGTGGACGGTAGCATTTGTTAGAAAAAGTAGGAACTACTTGAAATTACTGTCTGCAGTCCTTACTTGAAACAAATAACACACACTAATACAGCCATCACAATTAACACCGGTTATCAGACAGATTCTACATACACCCAAAGTACACGGGGCTATATGACCGCGTTGTCGCAGCCCCTAAACTAAGGAACCAACCAACCAACACCAGAACAAGCAATGAAGAAGATTACAGAAATCTTTAAAGTAGGAGTAAAGATTCAAGGTGAAATAATTTCAACTCTGAGATTTGCTGATGACATCGTCAGGTTTGCTAATAACCAACATCGGACCAAGAGGGTGGAAATACAGTAGGGTGCCTCTTTTCGAAAAAGTGAATTTTCTTTATTACTTTCTTAATATAATAACATTGTATGGCCTCGGGTGCAAGCTTTCTTACTTGACGCCCAGAGCGCAGCTTGCAAGTCGAATTTAGTCGTTAATAAAGTCAAGGAGGTGAGATAGCTAAGCTACTTGACACTATAGCGCCTTCTAGTATTGAAAGGTGAAACTTTTGTGTTGGTGGAAAATCCCGAGATTAATTTTGCCATTATGAACACGGCCTACTGAATTCAAATGGGTTCTTTAACATTCCAACAACGTATGGCATGCATGCCGTAATTTTTGTCGCCTTAAAAAAATCACTTACCACGGCCAGGAGCGAACCTGCAAGCTTGGGGTTGGCAGTCCGACACGATAACTACTCACCCACCGTGGCAAACTTTCTTAATATGAGAAATATCGAATCCACTCTAAGTTCATACAATCCTTCGGATAAGGGCCAAAAGCTTATATCTGTAAAGGTTTTTGATAGCACCAACCATTGACCAAAGGGATGGGAAAAATTATCATACCATCTTTAATAGGCCCAGAATCAAAACCGTTTAAAATGCTCAATAGTACTTCAAACATTACCTAAAATTTTTGTCTAAAAGTATTTTTTACGACTCACTCTTACGCCAAGGGATGACAAAATATTTTCTGAATTATAAGAAGACTAGCGGACCCATGCGAGAAATCTCCCAATAGGTTTATAATGAGAGACTTGAGGAGAAAGGTTGTTATGATTTTATTTCAACCAAATGATTATAGAACACTATTTACATTTCAGGATAAAGGCAAGACCTCAGAATGTTAATATGACATGAAACAGGCGTCACAGCGGCCCGTGGACAGCAATTATGGAGCGTATTTTCCTACATCAACGGTGTTTGCAAATCGCACACTTCGTACAATTTTTTTAAAGTCATAATTTAAAGAAATTATAGATATTTATGAAATTATAGTGAAATAAGTCACTGCTAATGTCTATTATCTTTCATTTGAATGCTCATTTGTCACGATCGGTCGCTTGTGAGCGCCGCAGGAGGGATCTATACTACTGAAATAATATATACTAGTCGGCCTGTGCGAGCTTTCGCAACGTGAATGTAGGTTGAACCATTTGTTGAGAGACTCCTCAGCTAGCAGTACGCCGCGCTCCCGCTAGACGGCTACGGTGCTTTCATTGTAAATGTACTTTTTTTTTAAAGGTATTTGAGGCATTTAAAGAGGAAGTGAGTGTGTTTCGCGCACACATTGGGTTATGCGGAACCTGTAGGTACCCCATAGACTATGTGTAGGTTGGTGTTAATAGGACCTTATTTTCGGTACAAAACTGGAATGGGACCTTAGCAGAATAATATAGGGAGGGATGATGATTATGATGATGATGATGGGGTTTCTCGTATGCTGAACATGACAACGTTTGTAGGTATACAATAATTGACAATTTAGTGATTTCGAACTATATTTCTTTGCCCGATGAAATCTATCTCCGCCCTCCGGAGCCGAGAGGGATGTTTTTTTCTTCAATAGTGTAACCTTACTTTTGCTCTGGTCTGTACATTTGAAATTCAATTGCTCATTCGAATGTAAGCTGTGCTCATATTAAAAAAAGAAAAAAAGAGTTTGAAAGCCCACCCAACTGCTTCCATCTTTTATGAGTGTCCATAAACATATCCCATATCGAGTATATTAAAGCCAGAAGGCAGGAAGGAAGAACGATGAAAATAAAGATGATAATAATAATTGGGGAGATGTCAACAGCTGGTGCATAAATGAACGTTTTTAAATGATATGCATTTCCTATGCAAAACCACTGTCTATTTAGCAGGGATTATGTAAAATAGAGACCACCACATCACACATAAACCCGCACGTATTTCTGCGTTTCATGTCCAGAACATGTGTAGCCTACAGCACGTCGAAATATTAGTGGAGGTTTCCTCATTTCATCAGCTTTACTCGATTAGTACTTTCATTAGCCTAATGGTAGCAAATCACCGGGAAATACAAAACTAAGAACGAAATACGGCTTCGGTGGCGTAGTTGGTAGTATGCTGAGCTTCTATGCCCATGATAGCGGGTTCAACCCGGCCGAGGCGTCGGATTTTTTAAGAGCATTAAAAATCCCTCAGCATGCCTTCCTTCCGAGGGGAAGTAAAGCCGGCGGTCCCATGTCATAGATCTATGGCATGTTAAAGAACATTCCACTAATTACACCTGTGTGAAACTAAATTCTATAGGTTAAGAATGTAAACAACGCTCTTAGGTTGCTACGTTCGTTGCCAAGAGCCGACTGCGGTGGCGTCTGGTAACTAAGTTCTGAACTAGGCCTAGTAGTCGTTGACGGTGGAGTTTGGCGGCTAAAGTAGGAACTATTTGAAGAATTCATAGTTGCAGTCCTTACTTGAATAAAAACACACTAATCCAGTCATCACAATTAACACCGGTTATAAGACAGATTCTACACACTCCCAAAGTACACGGGGCTACATGACCGCGTTGTAGCAGCCCGTAAACTAAGGAACCAACCTACCAACCAGAATACAAATCTATTCCTGTAAAACCAAAGGATTTATATGTCAAAGCTCACTTCCGAAGAACCCTCCAGAACATGCATGGAGTTCTGTTACGCGAGAACACGCGCATGGTGGAAAATACAGCAATTCACTTTACGCAGTCCTATTTTGGTAACATTTACTTTAATGGTTCTTTGTTGTTGTTGTTACATTTATTTTTCGTGGAATTAAAGCACATAACCCTTTATTTAACCCAAGTTCACATATAAAATACCAATGTTACAAATGCTGCTTTGGCGTTTAAAGTAACGCACACTTCTTCTTCTTCTTCTTCTTCTTCTTCTTCTTCTTCTTCTTCTTCTTCTTCTTCTTCTTCTTCTTCTTCTTCTTCTTCTTCTTCTTCTTCTTCTTCTTCTTCTGTTACGCAGGGTCGGCTTTCTTAATCCTCAGGCGCCAGTCGTTTCGTTGTAAAGCATCATCAGCAGATAGGCCCAATACTCTCATTTCCCTTTGGACACTCATAATCCCTGTTGTTTGAGGTCTGCCGCTCCCTCTCTTTTGCGTAGTCATGGAAAGGCACTTCTTTACTACATGATATTCCGGTCTCCGCATAACATGGCCATACCACCTTAGCCTGGACTCATAAAAGTTTCTCAGTTATAGGCACTACATTGAAACTGAGGCAGTTCATTACGGATTTTATCTTTGAGGGTAACTCCACATGCCCAACGTAACATACGCATTTCTGTGGTATGTGGTAAGTGCCTTTGTAGTAGCCCATGTTTCACTATCATAGAGTAGGATTGGTCTTACGACAATTTTATTAACTTTACCCTTGGTTCTTATGGGTATTTTCGGATCACATAAAACTCCTGATAGTTCGCACCATTTATTTCACCCAGACAAACACCCATTTCTTAATACTAACAAGAAGTTCCGTGAAGAACTAAAGATCCTACTTTTCTTAGAATTTAAGATTCATGCCAATGATTAATCTACATGGATCTATCTAGAATAATTACGAAATTAAATTGGTAATATCGAAATTTCTAATTAGTTCGAAATACTGTATAGCTGGCATAATGCAGCCTAATAGAGAACTACAGTTGGCAGGCCTGGTGACTGAATTTATTCTTAGTTCTATCTCTTAAAGTACAGAATACAAAATTTGGTTGAAGTCCAATGGATAGCATGGACGTTACATGCAGTTAAACATTGGATCTAACAGCGTGCGTAAGATCATGTTGGCAACAATGACATACATGTATTGGTCAGAAATAATATGAAATAATATGATCTATTGTTGTGTCAATTTTGAATGAAATCCATTAGTTAGTATAGAAGTTACATGCATTTTAAAATTGGAACTATCAGCAGGCTTAGAATCATGTTGGCAGCACTGGCGTAGGCCTATATTAGTTACTCCAAATTAATCTAGAATGCCATGTACTATAAGTATGCAAAGTTTAGAGCTATTGGCTTGCATACTTTCTGATATATTGATATTAGGGTAACAAAAATAGAGACAGTATTTATTAACAGTTGGCAGCCCTGGTTACTCTTAAGAATCGGTATAGTCATTATCTGTTATGGTACACATAGCAAACAACGAAATTTGATTGAAATCCAAATGATAGTATAGAAGTTACATGTATTTAAAGTTGGACATCTCAGCAGGCTTAGAATCATGTTGGTAGCACTGACGTATGTAAGTTACTCCAAATTAATATAGAATGGCAGGTACTATACGTGTGTATAGTTTAAAGCTGTCGGCTTGCATACTTTCTGATATATGGGTATTTGGATTTTAAAAAATTGTGAGCATTTATTAACAGTTGGCAGCCCTGGTGGATCTTAAGAATACGCTCAGTCATATCTGTTGATGTACACATAGCACATACGAAATTTGGTTGAAATCTAATTGGTAGTGTAGAAGTTATATGCATTTAAAATTTGGAGCTATCAGCAGGCTTATAATCATTTTGGCAACACAGCCATGTATGGCCTCCTGGAAATTAAACTGCAATTTTATTATGTATCCGTGTGCCAATTTTGAAATAGCTCCCATTCATACCTTCCAAGATATCCAACATAGAGCTCAAATTTCAATTGCGATTTTTCAGCAGTTGGTAGCACTGACAACATTTTCAAATATGGCCGTGATATATTCAGGTATAGATCTTTACTCCTACCAAATTTTGTTTCGATTGCTGCAGCCGTTTAGGAGTTGATAGTGGGGGGGGGGGGGGGGGGGAGGGGCACACACACACACGGCCAGACAGACAGACAGACAGACACACATTTGCCCGATCTCATAAGTCTACTTTTTCCTCATTTTTGCAAAATGAGAAAAGTAGGCTAAAAACTACAATAAACCTGAAAAGGTAAAAATATATATAAAACTCAGAATTCTAAAAGTAGATACGCACATTAAGCTGTACATTGAGGAGGGAGAGGGGCACCTCAAAGTCTGGCACAATCCTCGGTTCCAGTCGCAGTGTGTGTACTGGAGGGTTAAATGGTCCGTTTAAAATTATGTTCATGTGTTTCGAATATCTCAGTGTGGAGTGCCGAACATTGTACTCCAACTCATCAACACACTCTGTCGTAGACAGTATAGATACTCGAGTTTAGACGTCGATATAAACGTTATCCGTAGTCTTACATAAAAACAAGTTACACCAAACTTTTCCTTATTTTATTCTGCCTTTAGCTATGTAGAGTAAACAATTTTATTGTAATCAGTTAAAATTTTATAGCTGATTGAACAAACTAAATGCCGCTTTTTTACCAAGTCTAACGGAGCGCTAACTTAGAAAGATCATTACATTAAAAGTGTTAATCAGATCGTAATGAAACTGTAATACTTCTTGAAGGAACTTATTGGTAACGTATATACGGAGTTTTAATGTGATTTGACGGTTCTAAAAATAGTTATTGTTAATTTTGTAAACCAACTTTTTCTCGGGCCTGGGTGGTCGTAGCAGTATGAAATATGGCTTGTTATGAGGCTCATAGCAATACATGGATAAACGAAAAACTACGTTTTATCTACTCTTCATTGGTGATTGTATATGGATTGATATTTAATCGGGTGGTTATGTGTCTGCTTTGTGATTATAGCAGTCAATTCCTGAACTAATACAAATCAATCAAAGATATATTTGTAGACGAAGCCTCTGTATTTCATTTGATATGAATATGTATCGTGTGAGTATCGATTAAGTATGATATATTGCGTCTGAAAGAGCGAGATAGTTTAGTTGTTGGATGCTATGGCGGTCAAACGTGTTGCTGTGATGGCGGATGAGAATTTAACGATGTTTTCGCGGGAAGTTTGGGTTCATTTAGTAATAGCAGTGATGTACGTTCGTAATTTTGTCGATTGTGAGTTTGTATGAGAAGACATGACATACTACCGAGAACAAGGGGTAGAACATGGTACTCAGACATTTCCAGTAACTCATGCTATTTGTGTGTTTACTTATTGTTAAGTAACGATGAACATTTTTGGTTAAGATCCACTGAAGGATTTGCCTTTGTGTTATATTACTCCCAAAGAACAAAGTAATCAAGGATTTAACGACTTTCTACGGTTGAACGGTTATAATACAGTGTATTAAAACTCAGCCATGTATCTATTTTTGTGCCGTGTCTTGTGTGGGATTTCACCTAGGACACCAAGAGCCCGCTGATGAGCCAGCTTGGTGTCCTAGGCGAAACCCCAGACAAGACACGGCAAAAACCTAGAAAAATTGCTGAGTTTTAATTCACAGGCCGTGAAAGCCAATATACTATCTTTTTGGAAGCCTTCATAGTGAGGTTATGGCTGCTTGAGCTTTTAGTTCTCGCAGTGAAGAGGTCCTAAACTCAATGACAGGAAATACCTGTTATTCACCTTCCCGCTGTAGAGAGGGGGCAACGTTTGGTGTATAATTACATACTCAAGCGGCTACCGAATACAGGGACCGAATATCTCCCGGTATAAGGAGATCCACTTCCAACCTATTCTAACAACCTCTTCGGAGGGTGGAAGAGTGGATGTAAGTTTGGGCACTCTCTTGTCCTAGGGGTGAGAAATTGCCCCTGAAGGCGGATGAGCTATTAGTTGGTCAACGGCATGAGAATGCAGAAAGCAATGAGAAACTACTGCATTCAAGATCCATATGGATTTCTCTAGTAACACATCATGGCTGTGTTCAAAACCAAAATATTCCGGAGTTTCAAGTCTCCCAATCGGATCTCCGGCTTCGGGAAAGTTGTCAGTGAAAGATGGTATAAAGATTAGCACGTGGAATGTGCAAACAATGGCGCAAGCTGGGAAAACCCATAATGCGATTCAAGAAATGGACAGAATGAAGATAGAAATTATGGGCGTAAGTGAAATGCGTTGGCCAGGATCAGGTTCTTGTGACATCAATGGACATGTAGTTTACTATTCAGGGACATCCAATGGATTATATCAACACGGAGTAGGAATTATAGTATCTAAATTGATCGCAAAGTGTGTCACCAATTTTATACCTATCTCAGAGAGAGCATTGTTGCTCCAAATAAATACTGAGCCTGCGCATCTTAACATCATCCAGGTGTACGCCCCTACGACAGACCATAGTGATGAAGAAGTTGCAGAGTTTTACTCCCAAATCACAGGTGTTTTGCACCAGTTACCAAAGAAAGATGTAACAATAATTATGGGAGATTTCAATGCAAAAGTAGGACATGGATCTGAAGGCAGTATTGTAGGTCAATATGGGCTTGGTGAAAGGAATGAGAGAGGAGATCAACTTTGCGCGTCTGCAGGAGAATGGGGATTTGTAGTAACCAACACATTCTTCACATTACCACCACGACGTTTGTATACTTGGAAGTCTCCTAGGGATTCAGGTGAAAGAATTATAAGGAACCAAATTGACTATATTTTGATAAATCAAAGATATAGGAACAGCTGTGTCTCAATGAAAACATATCCCGGTGCGGACATTCATTCCGATCATATCCCTCTAGTTGGAGTTTTTAAAATCAAAATGAAAAAGATTCAAAAGAGAAGAGCCATAAAGTATAATATGCGTAAATTAATTGAACCTTCAGTAAGACAAAATGTAGAAGAGAAGCTCAATGATGAACTTGGATCCCTATCTGATGCCTTATGTACCGATGAGAAAATTAAAACATTAACTAATACCGTTGAATCTATGAAGAAAGATCACTTAGTAACAGATATCACTAAAAAGAAACCATGGATGACTGAAGAGATTCTTAAAATGATGGATAAGAGAAGGAAAGCAAAGGGTAATCCTGATGAATATAAGAACATCAACAGGGAAATCAGGAAAGAAATAAGATTAGCTAAGGAAAGGGACATCCAAGAAAAATGTAATGAAATAGAGATGTTACAATTAAAACACGACAGCTTCAATGTTCATCGAAAAGTTAAAGATGTGACAGGGAATTATAGAACTAGACAAGGAAATAGATTGGTCAATATTGAAGGAAAACTAATTGTTGGAAAAGAAGAGTTTAAAGATACGTGGCAAAGATATATAGAACACTTGTTTTATGATACTCGACAGGAGCCACCTCGAATAAATGGTGAAACAGGACCCCAAATTCTGGTAGATGAAGTACAAACCGCGATAAAAGCCATGAAGGATGGTAAAGCCACTGGCCCTGACAATGTGAATGCTGAATTTTTAAAGCTTTTGAATGAAGATAATGTGAAATGGTTGACTAAAATATTCAACGACATTTACAATTCAGGGAACATTCCTCAGGAATGGCTTAAATCGGAATTCATCACACTACCAAAAAAACCCGGAGCTAAGTTTTGTAGTGAGTACCGAACAATTAGTCTCATGAATCACATCTTGAAGGTATTTCTGAAGATCATTCATCGCAGAATATACAAAATATGTGAAGAACAAGTTTCTTCTACACAATTTGGTTTTAGAAACGCATTTGGCACACGTGAAGCCCTATTTAGCATTCAAGTATTGTTTCAAAGGTGCCGTGATGTGAACTGCGATATGCCTGCTTTATTGACTATCAAAAGGCTTTCGATAGAGTAAGACATCATAAGATGATAGAAATTTTACAAATGATTGGCTTAGATGATAAAGATTTACGAATAATTGTGAACTTGTACTGGAATCAATCTGCTTATGTGAGGTTGGGTAACGAGAACACGGAAGATATAGATATTCTAAGAGGTGTAAGACAAGGCTGTATATTGTCTCAATTGTTATTTAACATCTATTCGGAATATATCTTTAAAGAAGCTCTAGAGGATGTTGAGATGGGAGTGCTCTTAAATGGTGACTGGATAAATAACATTCGATATGCCGATGACACTGTGATTTTTGCGGATAGTCAAGAAAGCCTGCAACATATCATTGATAAAGTTATCCAAAAAAGCCATGAATATGGTTTAGATATAAACCCTCAGAAGACAAAATTGATGGTCATTAGTAAAAACAAAGTCTCTGCATGCAAACTAAATATAGACCAGAAACCCATTGCACAAGTGCATAAGTATATATACCTTGGCACTACCATAAATGACCAATGGGACCCTTCTGATGAGGTGAAGTCTCGAATTGGGAAAGCCCGGACAACTTTCAATAAGATGCGGAATTTGTTCAGACATCATGGGCTGACAATGACTACGAAAATCAGGCTTTTGCGTTGTTATGTGTTCTCTACTCTTTTTTACGGTGCTGAGACATGGACTCTGGCAGAGTCTTTATGTAAACGGTTAGAGGCCTTTGAAATGTGGCTGTACAGAAGGATATTGCGGATACCATGGACAGACCATGTCACAAATGTTGAGGTTCTCCAAAAAATGAAAAAAACTAAGGAGGTATTAACCACCGTGAAAATCAGGAAAATCCAATACCTAGGACACATCATGAGGAATACCACCAAGTACCATCTCCTACAGTCTATTCTTCAAGGAAAAATACCAGGGAAGAGAAGTGTTGGACGAAGAAGAATATCCTGTTTAAAAAATCTCACAGCCTGGACCTCAAAAACATCTACTGAATTATTCCGAGCTGCAAGTGATAGGAACAGCACAGTCAAGATGGTAGCCAACATCCGGAACGGATAGGAACCATAAGAAGAAGAAGAAGAAGAAGAAGTGAAGAGGCGAAGGTGCGCTTCATAGAAAGGGAGGTAGCGCGTAGTTCGCTACTCCTGTGGGGGTCCGGGTGGGGACTCTAAGAGCCAGCTGATGAGCCAGCTTGGTGTCCTAGGCGAAACCCCACACAAGACGCGGCACAGACCTAGAATAATTGCTGAGTTTAAATGCACTGGTCGTGAAAGTCAATATACCATAATACAGTGTCTTTGTTCCAAGTGGTGGCTGGCCGACTTACAGCGAGAACACTTCGCGGCCAACAGCACGCTGCTTGCCGGCTGAGTGGAGTATTCGCAGACCTTAATTTACTGTTCGCATTATAACGGCCTATAATACGAAGACGAACACAAACAATTTATCTCACAATGTATCAAGTCCCTTCAACTGTCTAATAAGCACACGGAGTATGCGCAGCTGTGCGGACAGAACCGGTTAGAAGCAGTATTGGACGCCGCCATGCGGCCCCACTGTGAGAAGCTTGCTGGCCGGCCACCACTTGAAACAAAGGCACTGTAGCAATTTAATGAGAAAACCGCAGAGAAAGTGGTACATCTTCCTACCCCTCACCTACCAGTCCTATTGAAAAAATTAATTTCATTCGAAAATGATAAATATTTAACCCTTGAGAACTGGCATGAGTAATATATCACGAGGACAAGCGCAGGGTCATTTTGACCCTGAGTGTGTCACTCCATTATTGTCGGAGTCTTACTGATTTTAATGAAGTAATATTACACCTGGTGTCTTCCTATGAACTATTCCCAATATAAAATGAGGTTTAGGCTATTTATATTTTTTTAAATTTAACATGCACAGAAATGACCATAATTTTCGTAACAGTAAAATCCCTTAATGGTGGCAAAGCAAGTCATCTTAATTTCTTTGAACAAAGGAGCTGATGACCAAGGTGTCCCTAGACCCTAAACATGGATCAACAAGAACGCGAGCTATCTGATTGTGCTGCAGAAAAATAGTTGGATTTTCCCCCTTATCTTTTACAGATTGTCCCGACTAACGTAAGCTGAAAATGTACACGCGAGGACTGGCGCCATTGGTGAATCTGACCCGACCGTAAATAATATAGAAATAACTTGTGTGTTCAAAACGCTATGGACATGTCTTTTTGCAGGGTGAAGTTCAAGGCTAGGAAGAAAGGTACAGTAAACGACAGGAAATAAGGGCTGACCAAAACGAAAATATAGAGCATTATTTAATCCACGGGTCAGAAGTACGTACCCATGCACCAGTCTTCGCGGGTTAAAGAAATGTTCGTACGTAAATAGTCCAATTGTATAACTAACACATGATGAGAAACAATCAAACAGCAGTAATTCAAGCCAACTCTCTCAGAGGACAGGCAGCCAAAGCAGAACTCTAATAATATTGTGCTCTGTAAGGGGTGAATGGCCATAAAGTTCATTATTTAACGTCAAATTAATACATTGTTCTCCTCCGCACTTTAGAAACAGTAGGCCTAGGCAAGTTCAGAATGCGTTATATTTTATTGTTGTGTTACAATAAGCGTTCAATCCAAAACATATGCCATTGTTAATGTATTTTAGGTAGTCACAATAATTGTTTAACATTTAAAAAATAGGCACAAAGCCATTTTAAATAATTTTATTTGAATGACGTCACAGCATATTGAACAAGGAACCGGATTTCATGAAGGGGTGATTAAAAAGCCTGAATTACGAGGCTAAAACTCACGCGTGCAATCTGACTTCCCACATGATTTAATTAATTTTAAGTACACACAGTTACTTGCAGTCTTAGCATGTACATTCACAACATTCATTTGGTATTGTAGGTGACAGGAGGAGCTAGGTACTGCCTCTAAAGAGCTCAATAGAAAGATGAATGTGACCTCATTAGCTGCCTTTAGCGTGGTTATGGCTGGTCAATTCTTGGTTAGTTTACAAAAGCAGGAAATTTTTGAACATATTGTTTTGGACTTGGGTGTATCAAGGGATAGCGTGGAAAGTTTTAACAATTATATGTTTTTGGACTGGGGTTTCATCTAGGATTACCATGGACAGTTTTAACAATGCGATGTTTTTGGACTCGGAGTCCATGTAGGATTAGCATTGACAGTTTTAACAATGTTATGTTTTTGGAATGGGAGTCCATCTCGGATTAGCGTGGACAGTTTTAACAATGCGATTTTTTTGGAATGGGGATCCATCTAGGATTAGCAAGGACAGTTTTAACAATGTTATGTTTTTGGAATGGGGATCCATCTAGGATTAGCAAGGACAGTTTTAACAATGTTATGTTTATGGAATAGGGATCCATCTAGGATTAACATGGTCAGTTTTGACAAAGCTAAGATTTTGGAATGGGGATCCATCTAGGATTAGGGTGGTTAGTTTTAAGAATGCTATGTTTTTGGAATAGAGGTCCATCTTGGATTAGCGTGGACAGTATTAACAATGCTATGTTTTTTTTGGAATGGGGATCCATCTAGGATTAGCAAGGACAGTTTTAACAAAGCTATGCTTTTGGAATGGGGATCCATCTAGGATTAGGGTGGTTAGTTTTAAGAATGCTATGTTTTTGGAATAGAGGTCCATCTTGGATTCGCGTGGACAGTATTAAGAATGCTATGTTTTTGGAATAGAGGTCCATCTAGGATTAGCGTGGACAGTTTTGACAATGCTATGTTTTTTTGGAATGGGGATCTATCTAGGATTAGCAAGGACAGTTTAAACAAAGCTAAGTTTTTGGAATGGGGGTCCATCTAGGATTAGAGTGGACAGTTTTAACAATGCTATGTTTTTGGAATAGAGGTCCATCTAGGATTAGAGTGGACAGTTTTGACAATGCTATGTTTTTTTGGAATGGGGATCTATCTAGGATTAGCAAGGACAGTTTAAACAAAGCTAAGTTTTTGGAATGGGGATCTATCTAGGATTAGCAAGGACAGTTTAAACAAAGCTAAGTTTTTGGAATGGGGGTCCATCTAGTATTAGCATGGTCAGTTTTAACAATGCTATGTTTATGGAATGGGGATCCATCTAGGATTAGCATGGACAGTTTTAACAAAGCTAAGTTTTTGGAATGGGGAACCATCTAGGATTAGCGTGGTCAGTTTTAAGAATGCTATGTTTTTGGAATAGAGGTCCATCTAGAATTAGCGTGGACTGTTTTTTGGACAATTGTTTGTGGAGAAATTAGTTACCATGATAACATTTGCAACTGCACTTGCTTCCTACTACTTGAAGCGGGCATGCTACTTATGATAGAAATATAGATATAAAAACATATCCATGAATCTATGTTCTGGAATACCAGAACGTTATCTCTTTATTTAAATATCTTTAAAACTGTTAACCTTAGGACCTTAGAATATTGTTTTTCGCAATGAATTGATGCCAAATGTTGTAGTAAAAATTTATGAGCACTCTCTTTAGTCATAAAGGTGTTTTTTTTTTTAGCGTATGGCTTTTAGTGCCGGGAGTGTCCGAGGACATGTTCGGCTCGCCAGTTTTGTAGCTGCTTCGAGACGGACACCCAATGGGTGAGCTACAAGTACCGTTGGGAAGGAAAGTTGGAAGGGAAGGGCGAGGAGTTGGAAGGTAGCGGCTGTGGCCTATAGTTAGGGACCAACCTCGGCATTTGCCTGGAAGGAAGATGGGAAACCACAGAAGACCATCTTCAAGGTTGCCGGCGGGGGGATTCGAACCTCCTCGCCTCCCGGATGTGAGCGACTGCCATTAGTCATGCCGTAACGACCACGGCTAACTCACCCGGTATAAAGGTGGTTATATTGTCAAATACAAATTTGAACTTCATCTGTGGCTTCGGGGGCGTAGTTGGAAGCATGCTGAGCTTCTATGCCCATGATCGCGGGTTCAAACCCGACCGAAGTCGTAGCAATTTTTAAGAGCGTTAAAAATCCCTCAGTATGCCTTCCTTCGGAGGGGAAGTACAGCCAGCGGTCCCATGTCATTGACTTATGGCACTTGTGGAAGCAAAAATTTTTGGTTAGTTTGATAACGCTCTATTAGTTCCTACGTTCGCCACCGAGTGATTATTTATTTATCGTATGGCTTTTAGTGCCGGGAGTGTCCGAGAACATGTTCGACTCGCCTGAGTCTGTAGCTGCTTCCAGCACACACCCTTATTATAGTAAGCTACAAGTTCCGTTCAATTTCAAGTAGTGGTACTGCGATGGCATTTAGTAGCCGCGTCCGCAGCTAGATGTCGTGGATGGTAGCATTTGGTGGCCTACTTGAAAAAAATTATCGTCTGCAGTCCTTCTACCTGATTACAGATAACACACCTTAATACAGCCTTCACAATTAACAACGGTTATCACACAGATTCTACACACACCCAAAGTACACGGGGCTCCATGACCGCGTTGTAGGAGCCCCTAAACTAAGGAACCAACCAACCAATCAAAGATTTTCATCTTTTAAGATGATAAGATATATGGTTTTTTTTTGTTGTTGTTTGAGTCTTCTGTCTTTTGACGGGTCTGATGCAGCGCTCCACGCCTCCCAGCCCCGAGCTAATCGTTTCATTGCAACATAGCTACCAAATCCTCCATCCAAGGCAATCTGTTTAACATTATTTTTCTAACCTTTGTCTACAAATACATTTTTTTTGTCCTCCGCCCTTCCTCCCATAACTAAGTTTGCTATTCATGGGTGTCTTACCATGTGACCTCTTCATTAGCAGTCGCCAGAAACATCTCTCCTCTCCCACTCGTCTTAATACCTCTTCATTTGTAACCCTATCTACCCATCTGATCATTATTCTCCTGTAACACCACATTTCAAATATTGTATTTTCTGCAAAGAGTACCAGCAAAAGCAGAGCCAACTCCGTACAGACCATGGGGGCCCTGGGAATAGTGGAAGGTAGAGGCTTCCACTCTTTGGGACATTGGCACTAGTAAGAAGCAAAATAACCAGTCATGGACGAAGCAAAGAGGATATAAAAAGTAGGTTGGCTCAGGCAAGGAAAACATTTCTACAGAAAAGGAATCTGTTGACATCGGATATCAATTTAGGTATTAGAAAGTAATTTTTGAAAGCCGTTGCCTGTAGCGTGACGCTTTATGGAAGCGAAACTTGGACTTTTGGCTCAGCAGAAAAGAGGATAAAAGAAGCATTTCAAATTAATGTGGTGTTACATGAGAATGATAAAGATCAGATGGGTAGATAGAGTAAAGAATGAACAGATATTAAGACGAGTTGGAGAGGAGAGGCGTTTTTGGCGACTGCTAATGGAGAGAAGAAATAGTTTGGTAGGACACGTACTAAGACACCCAGGAATAGGAAATTTGGTTATGGAAGGAAAGGTAAAGGACAAGGATTGTAGGGGTAGACCAAGGTTTGAATATGTTAATGATGATGATAATTGCTGTTTCAAGGTGACTAACATCTACGTTATCGGCCCCTAATGTTTCGGGTGATAGTGAAGATGATGATGAAATGTAAACTATAACCAAAACTAACTTATATAGTAGAAGAAGTAATGGTTGACAAAATAAGAATAAAGTAAATGAACGACATGAGAACAAGAAATGCCCTCATCCCTCGAGGGACTTAGAAGGAAGGAGAGCAATGAAAGGCAGATAGGAAAAGGAAAGAGGAGAGGGTCCGCCCCAGAGGCAATAAAAAAGGGGGAAAACCGGACCCAGCTCAGGAATCCCTTGGCGACAACACCCGAACTCACCAGCTGTGAGCCCTTGAGGGTGTAGCACTATCGAGGGTGCACCAGAAATGGTGGGGCTAAGCACACCCTGCCTCCTTAAGGGCCGTAAGCAGAAGGCAGGAGGAGATGTGAAGAGAACAGAAGAGGATTGACCCCTCGAGGACTGAGACATCAGAAAAGATGAGACGAGGGCCTATTAAGGCGGGAAAGTAAAAGACTCCCTAGCCCTCGGATACCCTAATATCGTCGGGGTCAGTAAAAGACAAGAGTTGACCAAGGGAGGTCAATAGGAAGTATGACAGAGAGGAGTCCAGCAAAGTGGAAGCAATGCCGGACTCAGCTGGGGACCCGTAGTCGCCAACCCACGTCCCACTAGATGTGAGCCCCTGGGGGGGTGAACATGTTCAACGGATTTTCTTGGATGTAAGGTGTGGTGGCTATGTAGAGATTAAACGATTAGCACAGGACAGGGAGGATTGGAGCGCTGCAACAAACCAGTCAAAAGACTGAACACTCAAACACACACACATATGTTAGTATCAAGTTTAGTAGAGAGACGGATTTGCCGCAGAACTATTCCTCTTGTGTGTCTGTGTTGGTGAACAGTTTCCTCTTGAAGCTAAAACACCGCACTTTGTACGAGAGAGAATATATCGCTTTAACTTGGTAAGATAGACGAATGTATCCCAGATTTAAAATGCATGCTACTACTGACATATGTGTCTGGAATCCATTGTACAAGAATGCTAACATTTATATTCTGAAGGATACAAAAGGTTCTCTTAAATCTCCCAGCGTCTCGCTGTATCGCTTTCCGACATTTCTGGGATTCTGCAGAGTTAAATTCAAAGCTCGGTGAACTTCATACGGAGAGGATATCAGACCTGCAGTGGAAGCAAAATCTGTCAAGACTTTTATAACACACACACTATCCTTTCGAGGGAAAGGAGCATAGTTAAAATTGATCTATCTACTTATTTATTTTTGTGTTCATTTATTTATTTCCTATGACATAATAAAGCTTGCCACGGTGGGTGTGTGGTTAACGTGTCGGTCTACTAACCCCAAGCTTGCAGGTTCGCTCCTGGCCGTGGTAAGTGATTTTTGAAAGGCGGCAAAAATTTCGACACCATGTCAAAGAGCCCATTTGAATTCAGTAGGCCGTGTACGTAATGTCAAAATTAATCTCGGGAGTTTCCGCCAACACAAAGTTCCTCATTTCTCTACTAGAAAGCGCTATGGTGTTCAAGAAGCGTAGATATCTAACCTCCTTGACTTTCATAGTGCTTCAAGGAACAACGAAATTCTACAGGCAAGCTACCCTTTGGGTGTCAAATAAGAAAGCTTGCACCCGGCCCCCGGGGCCATACGATATTATTATTATTATTATTATTAACATAATAAAACTCTAATGTCTGGAGACTCATCCATATTACGTAGCATGACCAAATGAACACATTATTATACAGTATGCAACGAGCCTATAATGGTAATAATAAGACACGAGTATGTTTATAAAACGAGCGAAGCGAGTTTTATAATTTCCATACGAGTGTCTTAATTACCATTATAGGTGAGTTTCATACGGCTGTTTATGTTCGACAATAATTATAATTTTACTAGCAACCCGCCCCGGCTTCGCCCGGGAACAGTTATGAATGCATTACGTGAGAAGCGCCTATTTTTTCGATCTCAATGAACTACGACCTATATCCGTTTTAAGGCTCAGCATGATGGGTTAAAATCACCGACTGGACTATTAATTATATTATCATGGAGATGCATGTGCAACGAATTCTTGTCAGACGTAATTTAAGAATGGCGAGGTGCATGAAACACAAATCCCCCTTCCGTCCAATCTCAACTTGACTGTGTATTTTTCGGGGCGAAAAGTTCACAGGCGAAATGAAGAAAAGCCGAGTTGCACTTCCAGGGAAACTCCTAACACAACCACTCTTCTTTGAAGTCCTAAATCAACACGACTCGACAGTTTGCTGCTGGCTGTATCTGGGGTAAGAGGCTCGCTCGCTAGGTCGGCTGTAACTGGGCTGATAGGCTCGCTCCTAGCTAGCTAGTAAGCTGTCGCCTCAGTAATTGAATGGAGATTGTTGGAAGAAATGAAAACCTAAAAACACTTATAGTGTGAGATGTATTGAATATAGCGATATGCTCTCGGAATTTTCTGTAGAACGTTTCATGCTGAACAATTTTTACATTCATAGTATATTGATAATTTTAACGGTTTGCCCGGCGTAAGCTTAAAATGCGCATGGACGCCAGGCTCTTTTCGACTTTTTGACTAAAATCGTTACTGCTTGGCTTCCTTTGATCATAAATAAATTATTTTCTACAGAATCCTTCCTTGCGATATACTTTACAGAATGGTGAAAACAGCATCAAAATCCATTCAGTGGTTCTCGAGATAGGTTGGTTGGTTCCTAATTTAGGGGCTGCGACAAGTTCTCGAGATTACCCGTGATATCCAAGAATCGAGGACTTTGTTTAAAAAAAGTAGAGATTATGTTCTAACATAAATATTCATAAATATCTCTGGATATGCGCTGGATTCCCACTAAGGATCAAAGTCCTATCAAAGCTTAGTTCTTCTTTTCTTTTTAATCATGTGGGCCCAGAATTTACTCTCTACCCAATAACAACTTCCAATGCTTTGAAACATTGTTTATTCTGAAGTAGCACCAACAGATAGCGCACAGGTACTATGTTGGATCATTTTGTTATTTTGGTCAGATAACACAAAATAACCTATTACAAACTCTTTAATATTAAAATGTAAAGTATTATCAACTAGTTATTCATCAAATTCGATGCGTAGTGAATGTCAACGGAAGGCAAATCAACGGAGTCCCAAATAGAACAGACATCTGGCGGAAAAGTTTCACATAATAAATCCCTTTACTGAACAGAGCTGGAGGGGCGTGGTGGCTCAGCGGTCTAGCTGTATGCCTCTCACCAAGGCGGTCTGGGTTCGATTCCCGGTCAATGCATGTGAGATTTTCGAAGTGAAATGCCAGGTCCTGTGGTTCGGATTCCACGTAAAAAGGAGGTCCCGTGGCTCATGATCTCTAGATTAACGGTCACGTTAAACTACAAGCTTCCTTTCCTGAACAGAGCTGGGTTGTTGATTGATTTCCGTGGATCTAATGGCATATGCTTGCTGCCTCCATGAAATTCTGGTGTGTTTATACCAATAACAGCATTCACTAAAATCGTCGGCGAAATCGTACGCAATGCCCTGTGTAGAAATTGGAGTTGTGGATAGATAGATTTATTTTGTCTAGCAAGATTAGGGCCATCTAACCAGAATATTCAATTGATACATAATGAACAACACAAATACGACTTAAATCTATCAATAATAATAATAATAATAATAATAATAATAATAATAATAATAATAATGTATGTCTACCCCTTATTATTCCCGTTTTCCAACGGGGTCGGGGATGAGATGCGATGGAAGTCTTTGTGGCGATGGTTTTTACGTCCGGATGCCCTTCCTGACGCCAACCTCATGAGAGGAGTTAATGAGAGATGAAATGAATGATGGTGAATGAAACTGGGCAAGGATGTGGAAGGAAGCGGCCGTGGCCTGTCAGAAGGTACCGTCTCAGTATTTGCCTGGTGTTGAAAATGGGAAACCACGGAAAACCATTTCAAGGACGGCCGACGGTGGGCCTCAAACCCACGCGTCTACCGAGTCAGCAGAGAGCTTGGTCCGATGACCTAATGCTCCGCTTTAGCCAGCGTAGCCTCTACTGTCAGTAATAAAAATAATAATAATAATAATAATAATAATAATAATAATAATAATAATACATATATCGTATAGACTCGGGTGCCGGATGCAAGCTTTGTTATTTGACACCCAAAGGGTAGCTTGCATGTCGAATTTCGTTGTTCCTTGAAGCACTATGAAAGTCAAGGGGGTTAGATATCAAAGCTCCTTGAACACTATAGCGCTTTCTAGTAGAGGCATGAGGAACTTTGCGTTGGCGGAAACTCCCGAGATTAATTTTGCCATTATGAACACGGCCTACTGAATTCAAATGTGTTCTTTAACATGCCAACATCGAATGACATGGTATGGTAATTTTTGCCTCCTTTCAAAAATCACTTACCAAGGCCAGGAGCTAACCTACAAGCTTGGGGTTAGCAGACCGACTCGGTGACCAATCACCCACCGTGGCAAGCTGTTGATACAATATAAAATACATATAAAAACAGATTATCTTGGTATAGGTAGAAAATTGTTGTATGGCTAATTTCCTAATTTTTCAAAATCCCAATTTCAATTGCCTTCTCTACAGCTTGGAATATTTATTTCAACGATAACATTAAACAGCTTCTTCACAATTTTACAAGATTATACCCATTCGGTTAACTTCAATATTAAGCTAAGTTTTCTTTGTCTATATAATATCCACATCACTGTTCCTCTTCAAGCTGGTTTTATATCAAGATTTATTTCTTTCGTATTTAACATATTTTTGTAACAGATCTGGTTTGTTAAATTTTAGTGTTTTGTTTTTTAACTTTTAGACTATTAAGTATTTAGAAATAATTCTGAGAACAACCCTCTTTTATGTCAATTTTTTTAAATGTACTCTAAGTCTTACATTTCTATTCGTATTCGGCCTATTATTTGCGCTGAGGAAGGCCACAATGTATTGACTTTAGATTTTTAATCTTCAGAACTTATTATACTTCGTCAAAAAGGAACAGGGCTGACATGGTCATTTTCATGTAAGTTAATTTAAAAAGAACATCTAATTCATAAATTTATTAAATATAAGTTAAATTAAAAAAGAACATCAAATCTTTTAATACGTTAAACTTAAGTTAAATAAAAAAGAACATTAAATCAATAATTAACTAAACTTATGTAAGTTAAATTAATAAGAACATCAAAACCATAAATAAACTAAAGTTAAGTGAAATTTAAAAGAACATCAAATAGATAAATAAACTTAGCTTAAGTGAAATTATAAAGAACTTGAAATCCATTAATAAATTAAGCTTTTCTTGAATTAAGAAGATCAAGTTCATAAATAAATTAGCCGTTACTTATATTGAAAAGAACATAAAATTCATGAATATTCTAACCGTAAGATAAATTAGAAAGAACAACAGATCCATAAATAAACTACCCTTAACTTAAATTAAATTAGAAAGATCAAATCCATAAATAAACTAACCTTAATTTAAATTAGAAAGAGGGCGGCTTGGGTGGCGTAGTCGGTAGCATGCTGAGCTTCTATGCCCAAGATAGCGGGTTCAAACTCGGCCGAAGCCGTCGGATTTTTTAAGAGCGTTAAAAATCCCTCAGTATGCCTTTCTTCGGAGGGGAAGTAAAGCCGGCGGTCCCATGTCATAGATTTATGGCATGTTAAAGAACCTTCCACAAATTACACCTGTGTGAAGTTAAATTGGATAGGTTAAGAATGTAAACAACGCTCTTAGGTTTCTACCTTCGTTGCCAAAAGCCAACTGTGGTGGCGTCCAGTAGCTAAGTTCTGAACTTGGCCTAGTAGTCGTTGACAGTGGCGCTTGGCGGCAAAAGTAGGAACTATTTGAAAAATTCTAAGTTGCAGTCTGTACTTAAATTTAAAAAAAAACAGATAACACACACTAATACAGTCATCACAATTACCACCGGTTATCAGACAGATTCTACACACACCCAAAGTACACGGGGCTACATGACCGCGTTTTCGCAGCCCCTAAACTTAAAAACCAACCAACCAAATTAGAAAGAACATCAAATCCATAAATAAACTAAACTTAAGTTAAATGAAGAAGAATACAATAAAAAAAGAATATTTTTAATTTAAATTTAAAAAAACGTTATATCCATAAATATTTTGTGATTAATGAAGTAGATTTTAATGAAATGATACAGTATTTATATTCATGCAGAAAGGACATATTCAAGATAATATTTTAACGTTCGTTATTATATCAGCAGCTTTTATCAGGTTGGAATTAAAACTTAGCTCGGAGCAATACTTATCTCCTTGTAACAACGTTCTGCTTTCAATAGGTTGGTTAAACGCGCATACAAAAGAGAGAGAAAACGAGAGAGGGAGCAATCTATAGAGGAGTTATTAAAGGGTAAAGGTGGAATTGCATATAATTCATCATTAAAACAGTAGAGGAACCAAAAAAGGAAAAATTGTATATATAACAGTTTTACTCATTAAATTTGTGGCAAGATGCACCAAACTAATGGGCGCTGATTGACAAAATAATGATCTATGCCAGGGTTATTCAAAGTGATTGCCGTGGTCTCATGTTTTTTCTTTTTTTATATAGTGTCAACAAAAATCATACTGGCATAGTCTTTTAAGGTCTTAAACAAGGCTTTTCGTATTGTTAGTCCCCCAGGTACTCACAACTAGTAATAATAATAATAATAATTATAATGGGATTAAAGAACAGAGGTGTTGAAATAAACTGCCTAGCATTTACAGATGATTTTGTCATGCTTTCTGAAAATCTGGCAAACGCTACGCATGTCATAGACTACGTTCTTGGCGTGTTAAGGAACCCATTTCAATTGAGTAGGCCGTGTTCATAATGGCAAAATTAATCTGGTGATTTTCCGCCAACACAAAAAAGTTCCTCCTTTCTCTACTAGAATGCGCTATAGTGTAAAGAGTTTATATATCTAACCTCCTTGACTTTCATACCGTTCCGAGGAACAAGAAAATTTGACATGAAAGCTGCCCTCTGGGAATCAAATAACAAAGCTCACACCCGGAAACCGAGGCCATACGATCTTCTTCTTCTTCTTCTTCTTCTGCTTTTACGGCCTCATTGGACCACTTCAGTCAATCATCTTGGTCCTCTTCTTCAGTAAGTATCCTTTCCGAGTCGCCCAGTAGCTTTTCATTCGCTCTGATCTTCTCAGGCGTTCCTCATCTGTAAATACCCTTTTTTCTGTATTACGTTTGTCTATTTTAGCCTGAAATCTTATTTTTATATCTCTCAGTTTTTTTGTTTGTTTTGATATTATTATTATTATTATTATTATTATTATTATTATTATTATTTTACTGTCGATTTGAGCCTCTATGGACTGCGTGTTAACAACCACTCTCATTTCAGTGACTGCATCTAGTTCGTTTGCCACCTTTGATATCTTGCCAGTATCTCTTGAGCCCATCTATCAGCTTGTTCTTCCGCTCCTCTGTTAAAGGGCCTCTTCGTCTTCTGGGTTCTGCCTCCACCATAAAACCCTGACAGCTTTTCACCATCCTTCTGAAACTATTCCTGTCGTTGATTTTATCGTCCGTAATGCCCACCTGTCTCATATCTTTCTCACACTCTAGGAACCATTCAACTTGGAGATCTTCGGTTTAAGAAAAGTCAATTTTTACTTTGTGAGCCGGTCATTATCCATACGGAAGATGTGTCCATAAAACAGCAATCTTCGTTTTCTAATTGCTGTTATTATCGGTTCCATCTTTCTGTATTCTTCTTTATTTGATATCAGTCGAACCTGTCCGTCAACCCATCTGTTTCCCAAGATCTACCGTAGTAGTCTGCGTTCTCTTTTAAGTAGCTGATTGACTTGTCCTGTCCGATGCATACACAGGGTCTCCGAAACATATAAACCTTCAGGTTTGACAACAGTGCTGTAGTGCCTTAGTTTGGCTCCTATACTTAGCATCTTCTTATTGTAGATGTTTTTAGTCAGTTGGAACGCTCGCTCTAGTTTCAGGATGCGGATATTGGTCGCTTCTTGTTCTAGCCCATTCTCTTGGATTACTTCACCAAGGTATTTAAACTTGTTCACTCTTCGAATCTTTCCATGGTCTGTGAACAACCATTTTGGACCTTCACGGATGTTAGTCATATATTTCGTTTTCTCAAATGAAATTTGTAGTCCTACTTTCTCTGCTGTTTCTTTCTGATGGCTTATCTTCCTGATTGTTGAACTGGTGTTGTTTGCAAATATGGCTACGTCGTCTGCGAACACCAGACAGTCAACATACACTCCTTTGTGTTTGGGGCCTAATCGAAACTGATCTTCATTTCCTTCTTCTTTGTTCAGTGACTTTCTCCATTCTCGAATTACCTTTTCTAAGATACAATTAAAAAGAAGTGGAGAAAGTCCATCTCCTTGTCTGATCCCAGTTTTTATCTCGAAGGGCTCTGAGATTTCATTCTTGAATTTTACCTTATATATTGTGTTGGTGAGAGCCTGTTTAATCATCCACCCCAAACTCTTCCAGAACATTCAATAATGACTCTCGATCAATCGAATCGTATGCTTTTTTGTAATCCACGAATACAACCACATATTCAACCTCCCCCCCCCCCCCCAGTTTTCTTTTATCTGATGATGTTCTTCAGATTGAAAATTTGTTCTGGGCAGGATCGGCCCTTACGGAAACCAGCCTGGTATTCGCCAATCTGTTGATCAAGATGAGCTTCGATTCTATTTAGGAGTACTTTAGAAAGAATCTTGTAAGGAACAGGAACTATCGATATACCTCTGTAATTATCAACGTTCTTCTGGTCTCCTTTTTTGTGGAGAGGATGGATTAGTGCTGATTGCCATTCAACTGTTATAGTACTCGATCTCCAAATCTCCTGGTAGAGGCAGACTAATATGTCCAGAGTATCCTCATTCGCCAGCTTCAGTAGTTCCGCCACTATGGAATCTTCCCCAGCTGCTTTATTATCTTTCAGACTGTCTATGATCAGCTTAATTTCCGTCTTACAAGGTGGCTGAGAATTGGGCAGACCTTGAATGGGAAGGGGGTTGGATAGTTTTAGCGATGGCTCATCACAGTTGAGCAACTTATTGAAATACTGAGACAAAATGTCGCAATTTTCCTTGTCGTTCATACCTAGCTTTCCTGTATCATCTCTAAAGCACAGACTGGGGGCTTGATAACCTTTCATATTAGATTTAAAGTCCCTAACGTTGTGCTTACGGAAATTCTGATCGAACTGTTCCATCTGCTGTTTCTCATTAGATCGCTTTACACATCGGAACACTCGGGCTGCAACTTTCCTCGCATCACGGAATGAATCAAAATCTTCCTCACCCTTGGTCGAATTCCATTTTCTCCATGCATCTGTTCTGTGAGCCAGTGCATTATCACAGGTTTCGTTCCACCACCGAGGTTTTCGTTTAGGAGCAGCCAGAATTGTGGCGGTAGCTGCCTGCTGGATCTTAAAAGCGATGTCAGTACAATTCTTAGATTCAAAGGTCAAGTTCTGATGATACTGCTCCTTAACTTCCTGACTGATTTTAAGTTTCGACACATCAAATCTCCGAGTTCTATTTCCAGTATTCGGAGTATTCCTGAGAGGAATGAAATTCATCTTTACCTTAGAAAGATAGTGATCAGAGTCAAATCTTGCACCCCTCTGACCTTTTACGTTCATAATTTCTTTTATTGCTCTTCTAGAGATTGCAACATGGTCAATCTGTTTCTCACCATTCAAGTAACCCGGCGAACGCCCAGTCTTATGTTTGCTTGGTTTATGTTTATAGAACCTCGACATTACCTGAAGATCCGACATAATTCAACAAGTCTTATTCCATTTTTGTTAGACATCTTGTGAGCAGGATATCTTCCTACTTTTGATCTGAATTGTGCTTCCGTTCCCAATTGGGCGTTAAAATCACCCAGTAATATATTGATGTTCATGTTAGGTATTTTCTCAATTTGTTCTTCAAGAAGGTCTCAAAACTGGTCTACTTTCTCAGGAATGCGCCTATTGTCCTCATTGATAGGTGCATGGACATTGATCAGAGTGTACCCTTTGTTTCCACAGCGAAGAGTGAGAAGAGACAATCTCTCTGAAGGACTAGAGAAATTCACTACTGAGTTCGTAACCTTCGTACTTACTGCAAAAGCCGTAGTCGAATTTTTTCACAATTTCCACAGTTCTTATTAAAGGCAGTTTCTTCTCCTATTTATTTTTGTCTCTTTGGCTAGTAACGGCGAAAGAGCGTATTGATTACATTTTGATATCAGACTATACAATGAAGCCACTGGAAGCTGTCAGTTCAAATAAAGGAAATGAAATGCTCGCCTTCTTGTAATAGTATTTGTTCGTTTTAATTGGTTTCGTTCACTCAAATAATTGCCATATTCTGTTAGATACACGCAGTAAATTGCTCTCTTGCTTTTATAAAACTTGCCGAGTGGTCGTAGTGATTGTTGCTTTAATGGGTATAACACCTAGGTCATCTGCAATTAATAACATGGGAGATAATGGCAATATTAAATTGCACTCTACGTCGCGATAGGGAGGTGTTTCAAGTGTAAATAATGGGGGTTTGAGACCCGGCGTTGACAGCATTTTTACCCCTGGCATTTTCGACACTTTCTACAGGCAAATGCTGGAATGGGTCTGGAGGTGGATAAATTCCACACACACCCAAATAACAGGGGCTACCAGCTCTACCAAAATATTGAATTCTGGTCTGAGGGCTGGAACGAGATACACTCAGCTTCGTGAGGCAAAATTGAGAAGAGATGGGTTCGATTCCTACCTCAGCCAACCTGAGAGTGGTTTTCCGTGCTTTCTCAATTCTACTCCAGGCAAATGCCGGCCAGAGCCGTCTTCCTCGCAATCCTCACTTGAATTACAAGTACACGTGTTTCTTATTTTAGTAGCTGCGAAATGTTTTGTGTGTGTGAAATTTGTGTGATAACCTGTGTTATTTTAATGGCTCCTTACTCGGGCATAACGAATTAAAATAAAAAATAAAAATAAATCCAAAAAAATAAGAACAATAATAAAATACAAAAGAAATAGTTATTCTAATATTATTAAAAATTATAAAAAGGAAAATTATACGAAAGATCTTAGGGCCCAGAACTAAAAATGGCATACACTATCCCAAACCCAACTCTGAAATATATATGAAAATTTCTAAACTTACCGATACCATGAGATGAGACGAATTCAATTTTTGTGCCATTTGGAAAGAATGAATCATACGAGACTTACTTACCGAATCCACAAATTTGTGCAGAACAAACGTACAAGACCAAAGTGGTACAAACAGGTGGAGAGGGACCTAGTGGAGATGGGATCGCCAGATCTGATGAATCGTAATGTAATCAGGAATTTTGTTCACACAAGGTTATTTGAGGAAGATCAGAAGAAACCAACACGACGTGCATGGTCGGAGGAACAGAAACTACAACAACCCATGCATATGTAGAGCTATTGGGCTAGGAGGAAGGCTCAACATACATTGATTCCGCGTGGTACTAAGTGACCCATCCTCGAGAAGAAGAAGAAGAAGAAGAAGAAGAAACATTATAATAATAAAAATAAAGGAAGTTATTCTACTTTATTAGGAATATTCTACAATACAGTAGTTTTCCTTCAAACAAAAAATACTCTACTCTTCCACAAATTTCTGTCTTCAGCATCTTCCTCGGTTAAGCCTCTGGTAGCCATGCTTATCTTTACACCATTCATCCATTGATCTCTTGGTTTACCCCGTTTCCTTTTTTCTTCAGCTTGCCAATGTAACATTAAATTTGGAATTCTACTATTCTGCATCGTTTTCACTTGTCCAAACAATTGTAATCTTCTTTCTTCAACCACTTCTAGTACATTTTATTTGCCTGCATAATTTCTCGGATTCTCTTATTTCTAATTTTATCCAATCTTGATTTTCTTTCCGCCCTCCTCCAATAACCCATCTCTGTTACTAATAATTTGTTTGCTTGCTGTCTGTTTAACGTCCACGTTTCTGCTCCATGTAGCAAAATACTTTGTACCAATGAACTGTAAATAAATTTCTTAGTTTTGATTCAGATATTTATGCTCTGTAAAACAGAATATAATGATCCAATTTTTCTCCTAACCTCACTTACTCTTGTCTCAATTTCAGATGAACTTGTTCCCCCAGCTTCTACACGGTATAACAACAACAACAACAAAAACGACGCACCGGGAAGGCGTTGTCCGATTGTAAGGAAATTACGTATGCAAAGACATTCGGACCGAACTTGCAACTGATTAAAGCTTCGTGTCCAATGAATGAATAGCGGGAGCTCCCGCGCATCCGAAGTGCGCATGCATCAGGTGTATATAAGGCACGATTCTGAAGCGTATGCTCAAAGTAGCTGTTGCATCTGACTGCGATATCTGAACGTCGGCTGTAAGAATGCCACGCCGAAGGATTCGTGCTCATTACGAGCAGATGTCAGAGTTTGAAAGAGGTTGTGCGATCGGATAGAAAAAAAGCTGGTTGGTCGAATCGAGCTGTCGCTGGACATTTGGGTCGAAGTGATGTGGCGATCAGACGATGCTGGCAAGCGTGGGTCAGCAACGGCAGTAGTCGATCGAAGGCCACAACAGCACGGACAGACAGAACGATTGTCAGAACAGCTGTCACAGCACCGGAGTCGTCGTTATCAACGATCCAGCGTTTGACCCGCACATATGTGTCCATCATGACCATCAACAGACGCCTGAGCGACAGGAATTTGCGCTCACGCCTCCCGTTACGCCGCTTACCACTCACGCCTGTTCACCGTCAAGTCAGATTACAGTGGTGTCGCGCTCGAGCAACGTGGAAATGTGCTGACTGGGGACGTATAGTCTTTAGTGACGAGTCCCGTTTCCAACGGTGCCCTGACGACAACCGCAGACGTGTTTGGAGACGTCCAGGCCAGCGTGGGGATCCTGCCTTGACTATCGCACGCCACACAGCCCCACAACAGGGGGTGATGGTCTGGGATGCCATCTCCTTTGATAGCCGGACCCCTCTGGTAGTCATTCCAGGCACACTGACAGCACAGCGGTATGTTGATGACATTCTACGGCCGGTTGTGTTACCGTTCTTTCAGCGATATCCAGGCCTTACTTTCCAACAGGATAATTCCCAGGCACGTGTTGCTATGGACTGTCTTCAAGCTTGCCCTATCCTTCCTTGGCCAGCTCGGTCGCCTGATCTCTCTCCCAAAGAGCACATTTGGGACGTCATGGGAAGGCGATTGCGAATATCACGGAATGTCGCCGATTTAGTTTGGAGACCACGAAATTCCGCAGGACACCATCCGGGAACTTTATCAGTTCATGCCACGTCGAGTAACAGCTTACATCCAGTCCAGGGGTGGACCAACACCTTATTGACGTCCTCAATTTTTTACGCTCTAACTCTGCAATAAATGATTCTATCGTTCTGCACTTTTGATCATTTGTTTGTTGTTCTATGTTCCTCACATCTATGGATTTTTATCGCCATCGGGCAATTACTTCCTGGTGCGTCGTTTTGTTGTTGTTATAAAGTGTATTATTGAACCCAAATACTTACATTAAGACAGTTTGAATTTCAGCATTTCCGATCTGTAGTTTCTCTCCACCATTATTCTCTAATGTAAGGTATTCCGTTTTGTTGTAATTAATATAAGTTATCATTAGGAAGTTACAAATTAACCTTTTATGAACCATCCTGTACGACATAGATATATAGACGAAATATTTATGCATGTGTTGGTTTTTTAGTTTTGGCACCTTAGTTATAACTGGATTAATAACTCACTTAGATGGTTCCAAGTTTCACAGGCCCTCGATGTAGTCCCCACAGTTGCGTACAACGTGTTCCCAGCGATGCGGAAGTCATTGGATCCCGTTGGCACTGCCCAATCTATTGATGGTACGAAGAGAGCGCTCGGCAGCCTGCTTAACGTCGTCAATGGTACGGAAGCGCTCCCCGCGCATTGTCATCTTCATCTTCGGGATGAGATCATTGTCGCAAGGACTGATGTCGGGAGAATATGGGGGGTTATAGAGGACCTCCCAGCTCCGGCGATCCAACAATGCCGACACAACGCCTGTTGTGTGTGCCCTAGCATTGTCATGCAGAACGATGGGCGGTGTAACCATCTGGTGGCGCCGTTTCCTTCTCAGAGCTCCTCGGAGATGGTCTTGCAGAAACGAACAATAGTACGCCGCATTAACGGTTTATAGAATGAGAATTCCGTTAATAACTTACGCATTCAACATTAGAGATGTTAGATGTGTTCAAAGCATTTTTCTCTCGTATTTGCGAACGTTCATTCGTGTAACGAAGCATGAAGGAACATTTTGTTTAATTTGTGCTATAAACCCATACGATAGACACACTAAAAACTCTCAGTACAAACAAAGGAAATAAAATGCTTTTGAACTCGTACAGATTTCTCTTTGCATCTTCCAACTGTGTTTGCTCATTTTAATTGCTTCCATTCAGTCAAATAATTGGTATATTCAATTAAATACACACGGTCTATTTCAAGTGAATATGATTAGTCTCTAGTTAGCTTTCATAAACCTTACTGAAGGTTGAACTTGCTTTTTCTCACCTTCTACAGTCTGGGTAAGGCGGCTTCGGTGGCGTAGGTGGTAGCATGCTGAGCTTCTATGCCCAAGGTCGCGGGTTCAAACCCGGACGAAGTCGTCGGATTTTTTAAGAGCGTTAAAATCCCTCAGTATTCCTTCCTTCGAAGGGGAAGTAAAACGGGTGATCCCATGTCATAGATTTATGCCATGGAAAAGAACCTTCCACTAGCTGCACATGTGTGAAGCCAAAATTTGTAGGTTAGGTTTGATTAATGCTCTTAAGTTCCAACGTTAGTCACCGGGCGCTGCTTGCGATGGCATCTAGTAGTAGCTTTGGAGCGAGTTTACGAGCTAGCGAACGAGCCTATCATACCAGCTTTGGCCAGCATCAAACTGTCCAGTCGTGTCGAGTTAAGACTTTGGAGAAGAGTATATGTGTTTGGAGTTTCGCTGTATACCTCTGCTTTTCTGAATTGTGTCTGGGACCAGCCGTCCGTGCGCCTTTTAAGCTTACACTGGGTAACGGTTAAAGAATACGGGCGAAGCCGGGGTAGGTTGCTAGTGCCAAATAAATATATGAGGGAGTAATACCAGGTGAACTGACAGACAGTGTCACTGATATCTCGAACCATCAGCTTTAAAGTCACTCGCTCCCAGAATGAAAGTTCCCGTGCGTTCATCATAACTGTTTTAATTATAGTTGCTCTCTGCTAGTTTCTAATTGCTTTTTCATGTTCCAGAAAAGTCAAATAAAACTTCCTTTTTTATTGGCACAACTTCCCATGGTAACATTAATTGCTTTACAGTGGCATTCCTCAAACAAATAGCTACCTTTAATTTTGATCAGCTCACCAGCGTAGCCAAGTGGTTTAAAGCAGACTAGTTCAACTGTAAAGCTACAATAGTGGTAGCCATGGCCAAGCGATGCTGTGAACTTGTGAAAGAAAGAATTAAATTTAATTTATTATTCAATGAATGGAGAAGCCTCCGTGGCTTAGGCGGCAGCACGCCGGCCTCTCACCGCTGGTTCCGTGGTTCAAATCCCGGTCACTCCATATGAGATCTGTGCTGGACAAAACGGAGGCAGACAGGTTTTTCTCCGGGTACTCCGGTTTTCCCTGTCAAAATTTCATTCCAGCAACACTCTCCACTATCATTTCAGTTCATCTGTCATTCATTTAATCATTGCCCCAGAGGAGTGCGTCAGGCCTCGGCAGCCGGCACAGTCCATATCCTCGCCGCTAGATGGGGGCTTCATTCATTCCATTCCTGACCCGGTCGGAGACTGGAAGCAGGCTGTGGATTTTCATTTCCATTCAATGTATGGCCTGAGCAATGGCCTTAGGGCACAGCTAGTGCTTGCGTGTGTTGTCAAAGGTTCTACTCGTAGGGTCAGTGCTTTGTTCTGACTCGGAGAGGAAAGCAATGGCAAACTACCTCACTCCTCATCTTTCCTAGTTGTTGTAGTTGTTTGAGTCTTCAGTCTTTCGACTGGTTTGATGCAGGTCTCCATGCTTCCCTGTCCTGAGATAATAGTTTCATATCTACATAGCTACCACATCCTACATCCGAGGCAATCTGTTTAACATATTCTAACCTTGGTCTACCCTACTGTTCTTATCCTCGACCCTTCCTTCCTTAACTAAGTTTGATATTCCTGTGTGTCTTAGTATGTGTCCTACCAACCTATCTCTTCTCTTCATTAGCAGTCGCCAGAAACGTCTCTCATCTCCCACTCGTCTTAATACCTCTTCATTCGTAACCCTATCTACCCATCTGATCTTCATCATTCTCCTGTAACACCACATTTCAAACGCTTCAATTCTCTTCTTTCTGCTGCACCATAGAGCGCCACACTCTAGACACAGGCTTTCAAAAATGACTTCCTAGTACCTAAATCAATATCCGATGTCAACAGATTCCTTTTCTGTAGAAATGCTTCCCTCGCCTGTGCTAACCTACTTTTTATATCAACTTTGCTTTGCTTTTCTTAGTACACCTCATTATGGTGATACTTTTTGAGGATTCAACCAGCCTCTGGGCTCACTACCCAACAGATATTCAATGAACTAGCTCTGAGGCTAATGAACTACATTATGTAGTAGGGATGTACAAATTCGAATATTGCATTATGGGAAATGTTCAAATAATTTCGAATTGCAAAATATTTGCTTTAGTGATACAAGAAGCAATAACATTTAGCATGTATGAGATTTACCGTATTGATTTACCCTTTTGATGCAGAGTTTTGGATGAATTGTTACGTAAAAATGCCCAGTTTAGTGAAAATACAAGTCAAAGTTTTATTTAAATTTTATTTATTTACTAGTTGAAACCCGTCAAAACATGACGGACAATGAACAAAATATTTACTGAAGACGTTTCCTATAAAAGTTACATTCTTTCTACGATTACTTTTAGGCATTATTGCAACTTTAAGGCCGTAAAAAGATTGCACTCTCGACATTGCAACATACTACTGGCACAAATCTCACATGGAGTGACCGGGATTTGAACCACGGACCCAGCGATGAGAGAGCGGCGTGCTGCCGCCTAAGCCACGGAGGCTTCCCCAAGAGATAAAATATGGCATGAAAATAATATATTGTCGTAATAAAATAAATATTTCCGGTGCAGCAGTGACAATTCAAATTGAAATTAACTTCTAATGACTCCCAGAAAGGTCTGTGAATCAAAAATAATATATTTTCAATAATCTGCCTTGTGAAAGTTATGAAAAGAGAGGAGTACCTACTCTCAACAATTAATGAATCTTCCCCTCCTTTATAATTCTTATAAATAACTCTCACATTAAAACGCGGTGTGGACATCCGCCATGTCTGTCATGATCAAGCTGGTTCTGCGTATGCGCTAGGCCCAATAATTTGGCATTTTTGTTTATAAATAATAAAAAAATATGGTAATATATTTGTTTATTTTAAAGACACTCTGCAAATATAGAGTCCAAGGACTTTCGTCAGAGTGCATTACGAAGTCAATCGGTTCAGCCGTTCTGTCAATCTTGCGGTAACAAAAATCACGTTAGGATATTAAATATATAGAAGATTAATATTTTTGGAATTATGTTCCGTGAAGAACTAAAGCATATTTTCATATATCCTACTCATGTTGCCTCTATCAATATACAAAATTTCAGTTTGATTGTTATAATAGATTCGTAGATATTGCGAACCGTCTGAATATTTCGGATGGTCACCATGTTGGATTTTTTATATACGTAGGCTATGGAGATATAAACAATTCGATGAAGATTATTGCATATGTTTGTTGTTCAAACTTTAATCGAATGATTAGGTTGTCTTTCTAGTACCCTGATGGTAGTCGTGCCTTCCAAACGCTTAGGATCTTCTCCAGGATGCAGTTGAAGAGGATGCAAGAGAGTCCATCTCCCTGCTTCACTCATGTCTTGATGGGTAAGCTTTCAGAAAGCTCACCTCTGAACTTGACCATAGTAATGGTGTCATGCAAAGTGGTGTAGACTAATATTGGGGTCTTCTTATCGAGGACAAATTCTCGAAGGGTGAAGAGAGAAGACTCTCTATCCACTAAGTCGTATTTCTTCTGGAAATCCACTAAGGCAACTACCAAGGTTGTCCCCCACGACTTTTCATTGCACGACAAAGATGATTAATAATGGTATACTGTATTGGCTTTCACGGCCATGGAATTAAAACTCAGCAATTTTTCTAGGTTTATGCTGTGTCTTGTGTGGGGTTTCGCCTGGCAAAACCAAGCGCGCTCATGATGTCCGCGCCTGGATCCCCCACAGGAGTAGCGATTTTTAAAAGCAAATTTCTGTTATTTCCGTTTGGTCAATGGTTGTTAATTTTACACTAAACAAAGATCTAACCTCTCTAAGCCACCAGCTAAAATAAATATGAAATATTATTGCCTGATTATGTACAGGGTGTCCAACAACAAGGTCATAGAAAACAATCTCGCAAGTTAAGGTTTTAGAGATTCTGGTACACTTTTCTCAGCAACTACTTAGGTTACAGGCCTGATCTTTTGTAATGTTTTGTTAACTATGTAGTTTTACAGAATGAACCGAAAGATCTTTAAAAGAATCTCTTATCTTTTCGATTTATAAATCAAAAACTCATACATTTTAAAAGGCAAACTTATGTTTTGAGTTTGTTAATTTTCAAACGGCTCAAAATAATTATTCTAGAAAAACCAATCCGTTCATCTTGTCAAGCCACATGTTTTTTACATTTCAGGAATAAATTAAGCATCCTTGACAAGAAAGTTTCAAGAAAAGTGTACCAAAGTTGTGAAATGTATATACTAGAATTGTTTTCTGAGATCATGTTCTTTGGACACCCTGTACAAAATCAGACAATTATATTTCATATTTATTGTTAGAAAGTGGCTTAGAAAGATTAGAATTTTGTTTTGTGTAAAATTAACAACCAATGACCAAACAAAAATAACAGAAATTTGTTTTTAACATTTGCTCATTAATTGTGTAAAATAAGCCATTTTCACAACTCAAGTGTCCTTAAAGCAGCCTTTCACCTCCCTATAAAGGCTTCCAAAATGATGGTTTATTGGCTTTCATGGCCCGTGAATTAAAACTCAGCTTCATAAGGAGGGAGTTGGCGCGCAGTTCGCTACTCCTGTGGGGGTCCGGGCACGGACACCAAGAGCCCGCCGATGAGCCAGCTTGGTGTTCCTAGGCGAAACCCCACACAAGACATGGCATAAACCTATAAAAATTGCTGTTAGGTTAGGTGAAAATAGGTTAGCATATCATTGATGAAAGTGGCTGCAAGCAGTGACCATTTTGAGTATGAGCCCTGTGCTAAAAAATAATAAATTAAATATTAAATAAAATAAAAAATTATAAGTTAAAGAACAAAATTTAATGATAAAATCTTAGGTCTGTGACCTTGTAGTTTGGTCTTTTTCACAAAATGTAAAATCTAAAATCTAAAATGAAAAAAAATGTAAAACCTTAAGTATAAAATATAAAAATCTAAAAATTTAAAATGAAAAGAAATAAAATCTAAAATCTTAAGATGTAAATTGTAAAATTTAAAATAAAAAATAAAAAAAATATTACATGCATTAACTTTAAATATTAATTGAGGTTTCTGTAATTATGGGTTAGAAAATTGTTGGGTTACTGACCTTGCAGTTTAGTGCTTTAACATAATAACAAAATATATGAATAATAAATTAAATATTAAAAAAATAAAAATAATATTAATAATAAATAAAAATAAATAATAAATAAATAATAAACATTGCATAGTTAATAGCAAATAAATAATTATCTGGAAAGCCTACCATTTAAGAGTTCAGTTGCGCGTGGCGGTGATCTTGCGCATTAGCCCGTGTCCCAGCTCCGGCCTATTATACCTACTACTGTTATTGGTTTTCCGTCCCTTTTAACTACTGTGGCTTTTAGAGACGCCAGGTTGCCAGAATTTTACCCCGAAGGGGATCTTTAACGTGCCAGTAAATCTTCTGACACGGCTCCCTCACATTTTCGCACCCTCAAATGCCAGCTGACTGCGCCAGGATACGAACCTGCAACCTTGGCCCCAGCAAGCGAGAACGATACCGCTGAGCCACGAAGCCAGCCAAACAAAGAAGAAGACTGGCATCCAATTTAATTCAATTCTTTTGATAAATTTAACAGGGTGTTGTTTGGACCTCTGCCAATAGTAAAAAAAAAAACAAATTTGCAAATTCGAAAGTCCTGTGCTAGCTGTGTAATAGCCAAAAAACAGCCAGATAATTGCACTTTTTTCAGTTTCTGTTCAATATCGTCTAAAATATACATCTGAGAGAACAATTTGTGAATACCTGTTTACAATTATAATAAACTAGCAGAAGTACCCGTTCTTCGAACACCAGAGATTATCAATTGAGCTACTGTTGCAATGGTTAGCGGTTTGTCATTCCTTCATAAGGTTATCAGAACGAAGTTAGTTTTCTGGGAATATCACACACACTGTTAATTTAAGGGCCTTAAAGTGTGGTTTTCGGAGACCCCTTATAGACTCGCGAATTTTGTGTCTCACAATGAGAAGCGCAACATATGCTTTGATCGTCCTTCTAGGATAATTTTTATATTTCGCCTATTTTAGCATGTATTTTGAGAAGTTTTTCCCTATATCCACCCTTCTACTGTATGAAAAGTACGGTGAGGAGTTTTATAAATGATTGGTGTATTGACTCATGTTTACCATACCTAATTTTACGATGCACCGAGCATCCGAACACGATTTATAGGCGTACATAAAGATACACAGAAAGACAGACAGACAATTCTATTGTCTACAACATATCACCCAGATACCCAAATATGGGTATATCTACCATACGTATCAAACAAAATCATCCCTACGATGAACACGTATGTCGACCAAAAAAAATATTAGTTAAAATGTGCTCTCAAACTAAATTCACCTTACGTGTACTTCCTGACGTGAATTAGATTTGAAAGCCTTGTAGACGAAACGCAATACACCTCACATAAAAAATGACCCTCTACGTTGTGTTAGGTCCCCATACACAGGAAGACCTCTTTCATAAATTATAATGGCTTGTGGTGCATGGAAATTCAGGTTATTTAGCCTCAAATGGCCCAAATTCTTAAAAGACGCAAAAAATACTGATTCAATTCTGGAATTTTTGAAAATAATGTTGCTGTTTGGAGATATAATAGACTTTCTGTACGTGAAATTGCATGAAAAAATTCTAGGTTACCCCTTGACCCCCTTAATTGCATTGACGAATTATACAGTCTACTGCACGTTGGTTACGTGATAACCTTACAGTATAGCCATTTGCAAACTTTCACAGAAATGTAATAAATAGCGTAGCCTAATAATAATATCATATGGCCTCGGATGCCGGGTGCAAGCTTCGTAATTTGACACCCAGAGGGTAGCTTGCATGTCGAAATTTCGTTGTTCCTTGAATCACTATGAAAGTCAAGGAGGGTAGATATCTAAGCTCTTTGAACACTATAGCGCTTTCTAGTAGAGAAATGAGGAACTTTGTGTTGGCGGAAACTACTGAGGTTAATTTTGCCATTATGAACACGGCCTACTGAATTCAAATGGCTTCTTTGACATGCCAACATCGTATGATATGCGAGTCGTATTTTTGCTGCCTTTCAAAAATCACGTACAGGCCGGACGTTTGTTTTAGACGATTGCCCTTGACCTTGAAGCCTGCGGGTGAGCCTGTACACAGTCACTCTCTCACCCTATCACTTCACATTTGTCACCACCGATCGGATGTAATGGAATTCCAGACTTGAGCAGACACTACAGTCCACGTCGAAGTATTGTGTGACACGGAAGTACACGTTACGTAGTTACGAACAGAACGTCATTATATTTGCCAGTGACTATACTTCAGCAATAGTGTGAAACAGCTTTATCAATCATCGGAGCGCTTGGGGCAGCTGATAACAACACAGATACTGTAGTAACTCGCCTCCAGGCTTCCATTAAGATTTTTCACTCGTCTAAAACAAACGTCCGGCCTGTACCACGGCCAGGAGTGAACCTGCAATCTTGGGGTTAGTAGACCGACACGCTATCCACTCACCCTCCGTGGCAAGGTATAAATGGAGTGACATTGCTTCTTACAGAGATAGATGGAAAGTTGGATGCCACCCCTTGAGATAATGTTGTCATGGTTACCGATTTCCATTCCTTCATTAGTTTCTTAAATTAAATTAAATTAGTTTTCTGGGAATATTTCAGATACTGTTGGTTTTAGAGCCTTATAATGTAGTTTTCGAGGCCCCCAAGTTTTGTTTCTGGCACCGAGGGGCTTTGTCTCCTCGTTGTACGCCAAAATATAATACTACTAATAATAATATAATATAGGGATAGGAATATAATAGACCTGCCGTACCACACCGGCAGGTGTAAATCGCGTGAAAAAATTCTAGTGTACCCCTTGAACCTCTTAAGCGCATTATACGTATTGATGAATTTTACAGCTTAATTTGGTTCCGTGATAACCTTCTAGCCGTTTGCAAACTTTCACACCAATGTAATTAATGGAATTGCATTGCGTCTTACAGCAATAGATGGACCTCTGAGAATCTGTTGCCATGGTTACCGGCTTGTATTCGTTCATTAGTTTATAAAATGAAATTAGTTTTCTGGGAATATCTCAAAAATGGTTGGTTTTAGGGCCTTAAAATGTGGATTTCGAGTTTTGTCTCTCACATTGAGGGGCTGAAAATGATCTTTGTCTCGTCCTTCTACTCCTATTTCAGCATGTATTTTAAGGGGGTAGGCCCTCTTTTATGAGAGGTACGGAGAAGGGTTACATCAATGATTAGTGTCGTGCCTCTGATGGATATCTGTACCAAATTTTACGTTCATACACCCAGCCGTTCTCGAGTTATAAGGGAACAAAGTTGTCCTCAGACAAACAAACAAACAGACAGACCAAAAAATTATTTTCGCGCGCATCCATAATAAAACAGTCGGAAACGCGTAAATAACTCAAATTTCCGTATAAATTGCGAAAGAAACACACAAACTTTAATTTTTATGTATGTCGAGATATACTGCACCGCTCGGTGTTGACTGTGTTTTATTGCACAAATTTAGGTTTTACTCGCTAACCGTTGAAGATACACGAAAAGGGATAAGGACCTTTTGGATAGAAAATGAAATGCTAAATCTCGTGTATGCGTCAAAAGTTTGCTATTTCTTAGCGTTCTCTTTTTATTTTATATGGAAATATGAAATTTTAAAACCAAAGGGTGTAGTGACGTCACTAAAATGGTCGCCATTTTTAATAGTGCAAAATATCGAAATTAAAAGTATCCTATATGTAAACATGGTAAATCAGCTACATCCATGCAAAATTAAATTTAAATTGGACCAGTGGTTCTTGCGTTATTGAGTAACACACAGACAGACAGACACACACCATCTCATTTTTATATATTAGTACAAGCTGTACCCGGCATGCGTTGCAATGCCAATCAAAGAGAGTGTTGGCGTTGAAATTCTGTTTCTTGAAGTGCTTTTGGATACACAACATGTTAACTGCCTCTAAGCTATAGTAAAATGGATTTTCTAATTTAGAACCATTCGTGGAAGCGTGCACAACAACTTTCATAATTTTCATCGCTGTCATTTGTTGGATCTACTCGTACGCTACCTGTTGTGAAATGGATTTACTAAGTCGAAACCCTTCCCTGGCGTGTACACAATAACTCATCAATGATTCATCGCAATCGGATGAATTGTATATGCACGTACACGGGGTTTTGTTTAATCGATTCGTGCGCTGTCACTCATTTGTTGAATCTACTCGTGCGCTACCTATTGAGAAATGTATTACTAATTCGAAGCCCTTCCCTGGCGTGTACACAATAACTCATCAAGGTTTCGTCGCAATCGAAGAATGTTATATGAACGCAATAGGGGATTTTGATGAAACGCTTCGCGCGTCGTCACCCATTTGTTGCATCTACTCTTGCGCTACTTATTGTGAAATGGATTTGCTAAGTCCCCTTCCCTGGCGGGTACACAATAACTGATCAATGTTTCATCGCAATCGGATGAATAGTATATGAACGCATAGCTGATTTTGTTTAAACGATTCGCGCTCCGTCACTCATTTGTTGAATCTACTCGTGCGCTACCTACTGTAAAATGTATGTACTAAGTTAGAAACCGTCACGTTAGTGTCCACAATATCTCACCCAAGTTTCATCGCTATCGGACTAATGGGATATGAAGACATAGGGGACTGTATTGAAACGCTCCGCATGTCGTCGTTCATTTGTCGAATCTACTCGTGTGCTACCTACTGTGAAATGTATTTACTAAGCCAGAAACCTTCCTTGGAGAGTCCACCATATTTCACCTAAGTTTCACCGCTAACGGCAGAATGGTATATGACCTTATACGGGACTTTGTTGAAACGCTTCGCGCGTCGTCCCTCATTTGTTGAATCAACTTGTGCGCTGCATATTGTATAGTGGATTTACTAAGCCAGAAATCTTCCATGACGTGTACACAACATCTCACCCAAGTCTCATAGCTACGGACGAATGGTACATGAATGCATATGGGACTTGGTTGAAACGCTTCGCGTGTCGTCGCTCATTTGTTGATTCTACTCTTGCGCTACATATTGTAATATGGATGTACTCAGCCAGAAACCTTCCCTGGAGTGTACACAACATCTCACCCAAGTTTCATCGCAATCGGATGAATGGTATGTGAACGTATACGGGACGTTGTCGAAACGCTTCGCGCGTAGTCACTCATTTGTTGAATATAAACGTGCGCTTCGTTTTGTAAAATGGATTTACTTAGCCAGAAACCTTTCCTGGAGTGTACACAACAATTCACCAAACATTTATCACTATCAGACGACTGGTATATGACTTTATACGGGACTTTGTTGAAACGCTTCGCGTGTCATCGCTCATTTGTTGAATCTACTGGTGCGATACCTATTGTAAAATGTATGTACTAAGCCAGAAACCTTCCCTGGAGTGTACACAACATCTCACCCAAGTTTCATCGCTATCGGATGAATGGTATATGAAATTATATGGGACTTTGTTGAAACGCTTCGCGCGCCGTTGCTCATTTGTTGATTCTACTCTTGCGCTACATATATATTAATATGGATGTACTCAGCCAGAAACCTTCCCTGGAGTGCACACAAAATCTCAGCCTAGTTTCATCGCTATCGGACGAATGGTATATGAACGCAAACGTGACTTTGTTGAAATGCTTCGCGCGTCGTAGCTCATTTGTTGAATCTACTCGTGCGCTGCCTATTGTAAAGTGGATGTACTAAGCCAGAAAATTTCCCTGCAGTGTACACAAAATTTTACGCAAGTTTCATAGCTATCGGACGAATGGTATATGAATGCATACGGGATTTTGTTGAAACGCATTGCGTGTCGTCGCTCATTTGTTGAACCTACTTGTGCGCTATCTACTGTGAAATGTATTCATTAATTTTGAAACCTTCACGTAAGTGTACACAACATCTCACCCAAGTTTCATCGCTATCGGACGAATGGTATATGAACACATACGGGACTTTCTTGAAATGCTTCGCGCATCGTCGCTCATTTGTTGAATCTACGCGTGCGCTACCTATTGTAAAATGGATTTACTAAGTCAGAAACCTTCCTTGGAGTGTACTCAACATCTCACCCAAGTTTCATCGCAATCGGACGAATGGTATATGAACGCATAGGAGACATACCCACAGACATACAGACAAACTATCACGTAACATTGATTTTTATATATATAGATGATGATTGCCTACAATTGGAGTCCTAAGCGAGCTCAATACCATTGGTAGTTTCCGAGATACAGTTATTTGAAGACTGGATGTTTTTTCAAAACAGCAAAAATTGTTGGTTTTGGCCTCCTAATTTGACAAATATTGTCACAATTTCTCACCCTACGCGAAATGTCATTGATAATGAACTTAACGTTTATTTGTTTACCTTTAAATTGAGCTTTGATGGGTACCTGTAGGTCGAGTGCTTCTCCCAAAAGTGGCATGTAACAGAAAACCTTGTAAAATAGAAATCGAATGAAATCAATTAAATCAAGTCTGAGCGTATCAGACATCACGTGTAGAGTTAATATTATGATAAGTATACGTAGCAATGGTTTCATAATATTATGGGAATGATTTCGTGTTAATTATTAATTATTTACTGAAATGATGCGTTAGATACCGGTACGTATAACATTACTTATAATATTATACTTATATGAGGCCTTCTCGAATCATTCGGGATAATGGTGATGCAGAAAAACTAAAAAAACTGGGTTGTTCTCCACCCTCCATCCCAACACTGATAAATTGGTATCCATCAATAGTGGAATAGTTGGTGGCTTTACCATAACTTGTCACTTGGTGCAACAACTGGGACTGAAGTTGTTAAGAATATTGTTACGTGCCACCCCCTAGTGGCACCTTTGTTAACTGGATTACGGTGGGTATAAAGCACAACACCAATTACTACTTAAAGAAATAATTAATTTTATTGCAGCCAGAAAAATACACTACTCAACAGCAATTATTACCTTACTCCAGTTTCCTCACGTCGAGAATACTTTCCCTTTCACTTGTCAACAGACCACAGTTAATCCTCTTCCCTAATGAGTCCGGTCCCGTACGCTAGCTGGAAATAGCTGCACTAGGTCTGTCACTGTACTATACACTGTTTCACAAGCACCGCAATCACATCCTCGGTGTCAAGAGAATCAGCTTCACTAGGGATTTCGCAAGTCACCACACTTCTGTCGCCCAGGATAAACACTCGCAGTAGCTCATAAAACACAACAACAACAACTGCTTGACAGGTCGCACTTATATAGCAGGCCGGTGACTCAATAAATGCTTCTAGATCCATCCAGGGTTCACGGATTCTCGAGGTTTCCATCGCTGGTCCAGTCACGAATATTCTGGACTATCCCTTTGTCCTAGTAGCCCTGTTGCATAAGGCGCACGCAATACAGGAGGCAGGCCACAGCCCAGCCCTGGGGCAGTTGTGACTCATGCGGCGAGTGATGACACAAACTCACAGCCGTAACAATATCATTGGGGATACGTTTGATAAAGTAACCTGTAAACGTAAGGACAAAGTAGCCACATTGTCACACACCTTTAAAAAATGTTTAAATTAAGCGATCAAATTGAAAAGTGCGTATAATGAACCACCCTAATAATCTTCATAGGTTGGTTGGTCCCTCAGTTTAGGGGCTGCGAGAACGCAGTAATGTAGCCTCGTGTACTTTGGGTGTGTGTAGAATCTGTCTGATAACCGGTGTTAATTGTGATGGCTGTATTAGTGTGTGTTATCTGCAATTCAGGTAAGAATTGCAGACGATCAACTTCAAGTAGTTCCTTCGTTTGCTACCAAATGCTACCGCCAACGACACCTAGTTACGAAATTGGCTACTAGATGCCACGAGCAACTTAATAGAGCGTTAATCATATCTAACCTACAAATTTAGCTTCACTCAATTTTAGTTAGTGGAAGGTTCGTTTACATGCCATAAATCTACGAGTAACTTTGCTTCGGTGGCGTAGTCGGTAGCGTGCTGAGCTTCTTTGCCCAAGATAGCGGGTTCAAACCCGGCCGCAGCCGTCGGATTTTTAAGAGCGTTAAAAATCCCTCAGTATGCCTTCCTTCGGAGAGGAAGTAGAGCCGGCGGTCCCATGTCATACATTTATGGCATGCTGAAGAACCTTCCACTAATTACACCTGTTTGAAGCTGAATTGTATAGTTTAAGAATGCAAACAACGCTCTTAGGTCCCAAGTTCGTTGCCAAGAGCCGACTGCGGTGGCGTCTACTAGCTAAGTTCTGAACTAGGCCTAGTAGTCGTTGACGGTGGCGTTTGGCGGCAAAAGTAGGAACTATTTGAAAAATTCCAAGTTGCAGTCTGTACTTAAATTAAACAAGTAGTTCCGTGAGGAACTATACAGCCTATTTTCATATATCCTACTTATGTTAATTGCCACTATCAACATACAAAATTTCAGTTTGATTGCTGTAATAGATTCGTAGATATTGAGAACCGACTAAATATTTCGGATGGTCGCCATGTTGGATTTTATATATGTAGGTCCTAGAGTTTACTGTTATATGCAGATTATTGTGAACGTGTAGTATTCAAACTTCAATCGCATAATTAAGACACAAGAAAAAACAAGGAGATTTAAACATTTTTCACAGCTACCATCTTGAGGTTATGGAAACAATTGAAATAAATTAGATGCCAGTGGATTAACATTCGGATAAAGATTTACTGTACCAAGTTTCACTGAACGCGGATGGTTAAATTGCGTGAAATGTCCATGTGAATATTTATAATTCACGTCACCGCCATGTTGGATTTGTGATCACCAGGTTATTTAAAGTCCTATAGGTGAACTTAAGTTCATAGCCCCTATGAACATTAAAAAATGCAGTTTGATTGCTAAAATAGATTCGTAGATATTCAGTATCGTCTAAATATTTCGGATGGTCGCCATGTTGGATTGTTAAATGTGTAGGCCATAGAGTCATGTACCATTAAAGGAAAATTATTGCGTAGGTTCATTATTCAAACTTTCACTTCGATCGCATGACTACATCACAAGAAATAAAAACTTAATTTTAAAATTCGCACTGCCGCCATCTTGAGGTTATGTAAACAATTGAACTAAATTAGATACCAGTGGATTACAATGTGTATAAATATTTCCTGTACCAGGTTTCAGTGCGCTTGGAACATTAAATCGCGAGAAAGGTCTATTTAAAATGTTCAAATTCGCTTGGCCGGCATGTTCGTTTTGTAGTTAACCGGTTTTTGAAAATCTTATAGATGGACTTCCAGTAGTGCCGTTTATCTCCGTACAAAATTTTAGGGAGATACCGCTAATAGTTTCAGAGATGTAGAATGCCGGTGAAATATTTCGCACATCCGCCATCTTGTGATTATGTAAACAATTGAACGAAATTAGATGTCGGTGCATTACAATGTATATAAACATATACTGTACCAAGTTTCATTGCGTTTGGTTGGTCAAATCGCGATAAACGTCTATTTAAAAGTCGCAAATTCGCTTGGCCGCCATGTTGGTTTTGTAATTACCAGGTTTTCAAAAGTCACATAAGTGAACTTATAGTAGTTCCCTCTATCACCATAGAAAATGTCAGGGTAATATCGGTAACAGTTTCGGAGATATTGAATGCTGGTGAAATATTTCGCACAGCCGCCATGTTGGATTGGTGAGTCGTAACAAACTTTGAAGGGCACGGTCGAGGTCGCCGGGAATAGTGCTATGATCTTTCCCGAGTTTCATTGAAATCGCTCCAGCCGTTTAGATTTTATTAGGGGGGGACACACACACGAATCACACACACACACACACACACACACGCACACACACGCACACACACACGGACAAAAGGTGATCTCATAAGCCTATTTTTTCAAAATTGAAAATAGGCTAAAAATAGATACACACACTAATACAGCTCATCACAATTAACACCGGTTATCAGCCAGATTCTACACACACACAAAGTGCACGGGGCTACATGACCGCGTTGTCGCAGCTCCTAAACTGAGAACCAACCAACCATGCTACCAACTACGCCACCGAAGCCACTGCAATCTTCATATCTTCATCATGTGCCGTCTCCTCTAAGAAGGTTGGCGATCATCACAGCAATCCAGTTTTTCTATCTAGCAGCAGTGAAAAGTTCACTGGAACTACACATGAACCATTTTTTTAAAATTGTCCATCCAAGAGATCCTTTTTCTTCCTCGACTCCTTCTGTCCTCAACCTCCCCTTGAATATTTTCTTCAACAGAGAGTTTAGTTTGTATGTAACGGAGACCCTCGCTTGCCCGCTCGCCCGCGTTGCGCGCCTGTCTCCCGCCACGCACTTTGCCGTTATGCGGCGCTCGCGCAGCACTGAGTCATTGAGTATAGGAATTTGTACTTCAATTGGAACTTCAATGTGATCCATGACCAATTTTTGGACGAACTGACTTACGGAGAGCGATTGTCAAATTACTTTCAACAAGATTCTGCCACTGCTCACACTGCCGAAGCATCCATCACAGAATTGCGTCGCATTTTCGGTACGAGGATTATAAGTCGGAACGTGTGGCCCCCGCGAAGCCCAGACTTATCACCATGTGACTTTTATTTCTGGGGGACGCTTAAAATAGAGTGTATGCGAGAAACCCTCACACTATAATTGAGCTTAAAGACTATATTACAGCTGAAATACAATCGGTGCTAAGGAACTTCAGAGAGTAAATGCCAGTTGCATAAAAATGTGCCAGCGATGTGTAGCAGTGAATGGCGAACATTTTCAGCACCAGCTGTGAACTAGGTAAGTACAAATTCCTATACTCAATGACTCAGTGCAGCGAAGGCGCCGCATAACGGCAAAGTGCGTGGCGGGAGACAGGCTCGCGCCACGGGCGAGCGGGCAAGCGAAGGTCTCCGTTACATACTAACTAAACTCTCTGTAGAAGACTATATCTGTCTCCAAATATTGTAACTTCCTAATGTTGACACAGTCTATACTTGTGTCATGGAAGTGTTTGATTTGCAGAGTAGGTGGTGAAAACCGTGAACTGCCAACCTCGTAATGACATGTCTTAGTTCGAAATTAGCTTTTGTCCACGAGCGGTCTATCATGGCCCCTGTGCCATAGAAGTCTGGTTGTACTTCATCTCTCTTCTCCGTCAACGTTGCCAGAAGTTTCTCTGATGCACTGGTGCTCGGTAGGGGTATGCTTCTCCTGAGGTCATCTACGAGGAAAGATTCCTTTGCCATGAGATAAACAAGTCTAGATCGTGTCGTTTTTGATACTCCTATCACCACATAGAATTCTGTACAAGAAGAATAATGTCTATAAGTGATTATGCAAATATGTAACCCATCAATGTAACCTATCTTTCAAGTTATGGTTATTTGGCTGCATTAAATATATTATTATCTCCTAATCTATCTGTTACACGTAAACGCCTTCTACGGTAAGTGAAGTTCAGTGATTAACCCTGCGTTACTCGCGCACGGTCTCACGGTCCGGGCGGAGGTTGTTTGTGTTATTACATAGCTATAAGTTAGCTAAAAGTGCGGCGAACCGGTATAGCTTCCATATCCAACCCCCCAACCCCACCCCTACTCTTTCGTTCAGTCTGCGGTGTGACCTTGAGTTGTAACAGTACTGTTTTCTCCAAGCCCGGTTTGTGATTCCGTGCGTGAGTAAATGTGTGTGTGCTTTTTCAACTTTTTATTATAGACTGTGATGTCTAAATCCTACACAAAATGAATCATAATGAGAATAGGATTCTAAATGAAGTTTCAAGTGAACCTGATATGATGATGATGATAATTGTTGTTTAAAGGGGCCTAACATCCAGGTTATTGGTCCCTAACGGTCTGTGTGATAGCGAAAATATCAATGAAGTGAAACCAGAACGAAAAGTAACTGAGCAGGAAAATACTTACGAAAAGGAACTCAGATTGAAACTACTCACAAAATGGAGAGCGGTAATACGTACATAAGGGAATTTCGAACGAAAATACTCACAAAAGGAATAGATCGAAAAATACGCACAAAATGTAGGAGAAGTTCAAAATACTTACAATATGCAACGTACAGTCGAAATACTTACAAAATGGAAGTCAAATCAAAATACTTACAAAATGCAAACGAGATTGAAAATACGCACAAAATGTAATTTAGATTCAAAATACCCACAAAATGCAATTGAGACTTAACTACTTGCAAAAAAGTGGTGTAGGTTGAAAATACAAAATGCAATTGAAATTCAAAATACTCACAAAAGGACCCCCCCCCCCCCCCCATATTGAAAGACTTACTAAAAAGCAATTTAGATTGTCAATCCTTACAAAATGCAATCGAGGTTGAAAAACACTCACAAAATGCAACGTAGATCGAAAAGACTTGCAAAATGCAACGGAGATTGAAAACACCCACAAAATGGAGTGGTGATGCAAATATAACAGTGCGAGAATCTTAATGGGAAAAGGAAATATAATGAAAAGAAAAACAACAGGAAAGTGAAAGAGGAGAGGGTCCGTCCCACAGGTAAGGGACAAAAGGGGGAAACCGGACCCAGCTCAGGAATCCCTCGGGGTCACCAACTCCCGAACTCACCAGCCGTGAGCCCCTGAGGGTGTAGCACTTTCTAGGGTGCACCAGAAGTGGTGGGGCTACATACACCCTACCTCCTTGAGGGCCTTGAGCAGAAGGCAGGAGATAACAGGAAAATAAAAAGAAGGCTGACCCCTCCCAGAAGGAAGGGATCAGGAAAGATGAGACAAGGGCCAATTAAGGCGGGAAAGGAAGAGACTCCCTAGGCCTCGGATATCCTAATACCGTCGGGGTCGGAAAAGAACAAGAGTTGACCAAGGGAGGTCGACAGGAAAGAAGACGAGAGGAGCCCGGCACAAGTAAGTGGAAGCAATGCCGGACTCAGCTGGGGTCCCGTGGTCGCCAACCCACATCCCACTAGATGAGAGCCCCTGGGGGGCGAACCTGATATATTTGATGTTCTTCTTAAAGAAACAGATTCAGACTAAAAGTGTCAGTGTGTATGTGTAAAAGTGTCAGATGTTTACAGAGTTGACATGATGATAACCAAACAGATTTCTTTACATTCTCGTTTTCTAAGATGTCATTTTCAAAAGCAATGTTGTTTGATAAGTTATTTCCAGTAAAAAGGGTTTTCAGTTGTTAGTTCTTTAGTTATACGTTTTTAGTTGATAATTACACATATTATAGGCTTGTACTTACGTTAAACAGGTAATTACCACTAGCATACTTTATACTTCTTATGTAAATTAGAGTTTGCCAAAGATATCAAAATTTGTTCATTGTAACCAAATTTTAACAATGAAAAGAAAACATGGTCTCTGAGTCCGTGCGTGGGCATTGGTGTAACTGTATTAGCGAGGGTAACGCAGGGGGCACGTAGCCGTTTGTTACCAGATTTATTATGTCAAGTAACAAGCCGTGACAATTAAATCAATTTAGAATGAGTTTTCGAAAGTTTGGTTGCTTGGGTTCGAACTCGAGCCTTGGCTCAAGTAAAAGAAGAAGATTATGTTAATTACTTGTAGCGAAGATAGCTTCTCGACGTTCTCTTCTGCCGTAGCTGTTGTTCTGCAGAGCAGGAGTTTAAAAAAAACAAGTCTTCGTGTAGAAGGTAATAGTTGATAGATTTATTTTAAAGATGAAGTACAGTCCTCCAGTGCATGGATACAGTATGTACCCGCGAAGTGATGATAGTGCACTGACACCCTCATAAGGAAATATCCTCAGTATTTATATTCTCTCAATGGAGAGTTTTGTGGCTCTTGGCCATGTATCCTGACCTGTTTACTATTGATATACACATAATGACATCATGGTGGAAAGCAAGACCTTGCCCAGTAAACCTCCCAGGAATGTTATACTAATAACTGATAATGACTGTCGGCTATCGACCGACATACTTGGGCTATGTATACACAGATAAATATTTGCCCCTCGGTAGTGAAATCTTCTCACAGAAATGGAGTCTTAGTAATATATATATATATATATATTTAGAATTTGGCCAATTATAGACCGCTTTGAACCTAAGACTACGGTACATTGTTTCGTTTTTTCTTTTCTTCCCAAAACTTCTTCATACGTTGGCTGATGGCCTGCCTCTGTTCCGCTGATAACACTCTCCGTGGTTGATGTGGAACTTGCAGAATCGAAACATCTGCAGTAGTGATCAGTCGCCGAAATTCCACCCTATTAGAAGAAATGATGTTGTTTGTGATCTTCAGTTTTTGCAGATCACACCGTATCTCTTCCAGCCATCTAGTGGTGTTTTTTAATTTGGAGATGTAGTCAAAAATTTTCTTAGTTAGCCTGCTGCTATCCATTCTATGAAGGTGACCATAAAATCGTAGTCTCCGTCTTTTAATTGGGTGTGTAATTTTTTCCACATTTCGGTAAAGGTCTTCATTTTTCTCTTCATCCAAATATCTTTATTCTTTTGGGGACCCAAAATTTTCCTAAGTATTTTCCTTTCTTTCTTTTCCAGTTCCTCTTGTTCACGTCTTTTGTTCAACGTTAAACATTCTGATCCGTATAAAACCTCTGGTTTAATTACAGTTGTGTAGTGCCTGATTTTTGCCTGGAATGAAATTGATCGTTTGTTGTATCTAAGTTGGGTGAGTTTATAGGCATTTTCCATCTTTCTGAATCTCTCCTTGCAGGATGTGTTATCAAGTCCATTTGACTGGATCCATTCTCCCAAATATTTAAATTTATCAACTCTTTGAATCTGTCCATGTTGAGTTGTTAGATATTTTTCTCCATTGTGTCTGTGTTCAATATATTTGGTTTTTTCATATGAAATCTGAAGACCAGTTTTTATTGCTATTTCATGTAGGGTTTCAACCATTATTTGTGCTTGAAATCTGTCTTAGTAATAATAGGAATATTCCTAAATAGTTACAACGTGTGGTGCGATTATGCCACAGAGGGTTAAACGTGGAGTTCCATCGCCTTTAATACACACATCAAAAAAAGTTTTGCATCACCTCGGTTCCAAGAGTTCCGGAACCGTTAAATACAAAGGGAATAGAGATCAACACAAACAACATTTCAGCTCGTTTTATTGCTCATGAGACCCACACATTGCATGTTGTACCATCATGCAGCTAGACTTTCAGCATTTGTGGTCCAGATTGCAGTACACACCACTACCTCTAATACCCAGTAGCACGTCCTCTTGCATTGATGCATGCCTGTATTCGCCGTGGCATACTATCCACAAGTTCATCAAGACACTGTTCGTCCAAATTGTCCCACTCCTCAACGACAATTCGGCGTAAATCTCTCAGAGTGGTTGGTGGGTCAAGACGTCCATAAACAGCCCTTTTCAACATATCCCAGGCATGTTCGATAGGGTTCATGTCTGGCGAACATGCTGGCCACTGTAGTCGAGCGATGTCGTTATCTTGAAGGAACGCATTCACAAGATGTGCACGATGAGGTCGAGAATTGTCGTCCATGAAGACAAATGCCTCTCCAATATTCTGCCGATATGGTTGCACTATGGGTCGGAGGATGTCATTCAGGTATCGTAAAGCCGTTTCGGAGCCTTCCATGACCACCAGTGGCGTACGTCGGCCCCACATAATGCCACCCCAAAACATCAGGGAACCACCACCTTGCTGCACTCGCTGGACAGTGTGTCTAAGACGTTCAGCCTGACCAGGGTGCCTCCAAACACGTCTCCGACGATTGTCTGGTTGAAGGCATATGCGACACTCATCGGTGAAGAGAACGTGATGCCAATTCCGTGGGGTCCATTCAGCATGTTGTTGGGCCCATCTGTACCGCGCTGCATGGTGTCGGGGTTGCAAAGCTGGACCTCGCCATGGACGTCGGGAGTGAAGTTGCGCATCATGCAGCCTATTGCGCACAGTTTGAGTTGAAACACGACGTCCTGTGGCTGAACGAAACGCATTATTCAACATGGTGGCATTGCTGTCAGGGTTCCTCCGAGCGGCAATCCGTAAGTAGCGGTCATCCACTACAGTAGTAGCCCTTGGGCGGCCTGAGCGAGGCCTGTCATCGACAGTTCCTGTATCTCTGTACCTCCTCCATGTCCGAACAACATCGCTTTGGTTCACTCTGAGACGCCTGGAAACTTCCCTTGTTGAGAGCCCTTCTTGACACAAAGTAACAATGCGGACGCGATCGAACTGCGGTATTGACCTTCTAGGCATGGTAGAACTACAGACAACATGAGCAGCTTACCTTCGTCCTGGTGGAATGACTGGAACTGATCGGCTGTCGTACCCCCTCCGTCTAATAGGCCCTGCTCATGCATGGTTGTTTACATCTTTGAGCAGTTTTAGTGACATCTATGAACAGTCAAAGGGACTGTATCTTGGATACAATATACACAGTCAACGTCTATATGCCGGAGATCTAGGAACCGAGGTGATGCAAAACTTTTTTTGATGTGTGTATGAGCGTCAAGTTCACAGCAGCTTATTTACGCAAACTTCTTCACTACCACGGAGGTTTGAGGAGAATCTTATTCATCTCTTGTGGAAAATATTTTGACACGCCTCATCGTTTTGTCCTCAACTTGCATGCTTGTTTGTGTGCGGTACGCCAGCAAGAAGAGAAGAGATGAGAAGAGGCTCTGTTTGGCCTTCTTCAATGAAGTTAACTAGAGGAGAGAACTCCACTGCATTCCTTTGTACAGCCAGAACAATACCCTCTTCACACAGCTTCTGACGTCACACTCACCCTCCCAACATAACACTACGTCCCCCTTATCGGCTTTCTTTTTCAACTTCTTGATCATTGGTTTTATGATTTGACAAGGGGAAAACTTTTATAATAGAATGATGATGATTAGGGCTCGGATTTTTAGGTAAATAAATATTTTTTTATGTAAATACATATGTTAAGCATTTTTTCTATAAATACATAAATTCCTGCTTTTCACTTATTAGCACATAAAAAGACATAATATTTAATTTTTTTAAAAATCAGTTTGCTAGATCTCTCAATTGCATTTCTGTTCTGTGTTACCGTACTTCAAGGGAGAAGAAACTGTGAGCTATCTGATCTTCATGCAGAGCATATGTCAGCTTGCAACTGTTATTCTTAACTCGTCGCCCCATGTCACTCACTGTGCAAGCCGGTGATTTCCTTGTCCATAGCCATATTGCACCAGTGCTAGACCTCCCCCTTCCCCAGCTACCTGGAACCAGTGTCACTCACATGCAGTTCATTTCTGGCACTGAAGTGTAAAGCAGTTCTACGATGCCTAAAGTATAAACAAATACAAGTTATCCTTTGCACAGTAAGTTGCAGAATTTAAAGGCAATTTTACTTCTGATGGGGGCGTTCTGTTCTGCCAACCATGTGGGAAAGCAATCAAGGCTGAACAGCGATCTCAAGTTACACCACACCTCAAGGGCAAGAAACATATTGTCGCAGTTTCGCGCCTTCAAAAGAAGTGTTTCGCGATAATCATCGGTCATTTGTGATGGACAACCTGATGATGTATCTCGTTGTATATTGCAATGCTTCAGCAGTCAGTGAGGCATAGCATAAATTGCATTCGTGAGTGCTGCATATTGTTTATATTCATATTAATCAACTAAATTAACTTATAATTAAATATTTTTACTTTTTGTCACATGTTTCAGGCATTTTTTTTAGCGTATGGCTTTTAGTGCCGGGAGTGTCCGAGGACATGTTCGGCTCGCCAGTTTTGTAGCTGCTTCGAAACGGACACCCAATGAGTGAGCTACGAGTACCGTTGGGGAGGGAAGGAGGGAAGTTGGAATGTAAGGACGAGGAGTTGGAAGGTAGTGGCTGTGGCCTATAGTTAGGGACCAACCCCGGCATTTGCCTGGAAGGAAGATGGGAAACCACAGAAGACCATCTTCAAGGTTGCCGCTGGGGGGATTCGAACCTCCTCGCCTCCCGGATGTGAGCGACTGCCATCAGTCATGCCGTAACCACCACGGCTAACTCACCTGGTGGCATTTTTAATACTTAAAAAAAAATATTTTTTTTCTCTCGATTTTTAGCACCTAATGATGATAATTGAATCGGTCGGAACTGAATATCATTAAGTCAAAATTTGTATTTTTTTAACAATTAGTATTCTGAAGTATTGACCCAAGAGCCTTGGAACGGCAGAGGGAAGAATTAGTCAGCCTTCAGTTTAAGCCAGTAACCACTGCTACATGTAGTGCTATCAGAGGAGAACAGCAAAAGGGGAGTTATCTTCTTAGTGTTAATTTATAACACTTCGTGTTCCTTTTTCATAGAAAATACTGGGTAGAATTAGATAAAATTTTATTTCCATACTTAGTGATCATTTCTTAGTACTTTAACACGGGAGTTCCATGTTTCTACTATTGTGACCAGAATAATATTTTTTAAAAAATTTAATCTCGAATTTTTGGTTAAAAAAAATCAAAATATTTAATTTTTTTTCGAAAGATATTTCAGCTAGAAAAAAAATCCCGTGTTAAAATCTCATGTACAAGCCAAACTAAATATGGTAAAAATTTGAGACTTCTGTGATAACTGACAACTGAAAAAAAGGAACATTTATGTGCAAAAAAAAAAAACAAGTTCTGGGAAAATGCCATTTAAAGTTTAGTACCAGGTGAGGTACCTCTTCTGGTATAGCTAGTGTATCCCTGGACCATATGAGGGGATATCTGGATCCTCCTCTTCTTCAAACTATCTGGATCCTCTTAAATAGTTTGGGAGATATTGTGAACAGGTAGAATATATTGTATGGACGCCATGTTGGTTTTCTGCTCACCATGTTCATGAAAGTCCCTTAAGTAATCTTATGCTTATAGCCTCTATCAACATACAACATTTCAGTTTGATTGCTGTAATAGATTCGTAAATATTGAGAACCGTCTACATATTTTGGATGGTCGTCATGATGGATTGTTCTGTATGTAGGGTCATTGAGTTATGTACCAATAGATGAAGATTATTGATTAAGTTTATTATTCAAACTTTCTCTTCGATTGCATGATTAGGTCACATGAAATAGAATACTACATTTTAAAATTTCGCACAGCCACTATCTTGAGTTTATAAATACATTTGAATTAAATTAGATGCCAGTAGATTGAATATTTTATAAACATTTACCGTCCCAAGTTTCACTGCGCTGGGATGAAAAAAGCGCGAGGAAATTTCATTTAAATGTGTTAAATTCGCTTGGCCGCCATGTTGGTTTTGTACTTAACAGGTTTTATAAAACACATAGGTGAACTTCTAGTAATACTCTTTATCACCGTACAAATTTTCTGTTACTGTTGCGGAGATAAAGAATGCTAGCGAAATATTTTGCGCGGCTGCCATCGTTTCGTATAGTTTCAGTCGTCCGTGTTTTGTACAGTACGTACTGCACTGTGAAGTGCTTAGTGTTCGTTGGTTTTACGACACTGTTCTTCTGTGTTTGTTACAGTACTGTACAGTTATTTGTTTACTGTGCAGTTGAGTGTGATTTTTCATCATGTCTAGAGTGAAACGCAAACACGTTACTCTTTCATTAAATCAAAAAGAGTGATAGTCAGCAAAATCATCATCACGATCATCCAAACCATTAGGGGCCGATAACCTAGATGTTAGGCCCCTTAAAACAACTATCATCATCATATTGGATTGGTGAAACGTATTAAAATTAGATAGCGGGTTCAAACTCGGCCGAAGTCGTCAGACTTTATATCATTTTAAATGCTACAAATGCTGAAAAATGCTGGGTGAAAGCCTCAAGATAATGCAGCGAAATGCATCAACTCAAACTCCGTTAGCAAGTACAAATCAAGGTCAAAGGAGGTAGCTGGCTGGATGATGTCACCCTCACCCTTTGTCCAGTCTTCGAAGCATTGCTAATTTTATCATTTTAAATGATCTTGTCGACTTTGTCGTTACGCTGAGGTCTGGCGTTACGTTACGGCGACGAGACGAATTGTACCGAGAATGCACTGAGGTGTGGGACGTCATAGTACCGCTTGAGCTTCCTCCTTTCCCCGGGCGCTCCGGTGATTTTTAAGAGCGTTAAAATCCTTCAGTATGCCTTCCTTCGGAGGGGAAGTAAAGCCGGCGGTCTCATGTCATAGATTTATGCCATGTAAAAGATCCTTCCACAGACCAAACTTGTGTGGAGCTAAATTTCTAGGTTAGATTTCGTTGTAACGCTCTATCAAAGTTCCAACGTTACCACTAGGTATCATTGACATCTGGTAGCAAAAGTTAGAACTACTTGAAATTGTACTGAAATTGTAGCTCACCCTAGGGGTGTCCGCTTGAAGCAGCTACAGCCTCTGGCGAGCCGAACATGTCCCCGAACACTCCCGTCACTAAAATCCATACGATAAATAAATAAATAAATAAATAAATAACAACATAGATGACTAATATAGTGTGTTTGTTAAGTTCTGTTCTGTCAATGACGTTCTATCTGTCTCCTGAAAAGTTGTGAAAACTGACTTAATACATTTCAGCTCCGGTTGATTCAATTGTTCTTTAAATGGGCTTAACATCGAGAATCGTCACGTTCTATCAGCCAACAGTAGAGATATTGTGAAATTTTGCAATACAATAGTACAATCCCTGTAATCCGTCACCTTTGGGACTGAGGGTATGGTCGGAACCCCGATATCTTGAGTTCAGAGATTCTTTATTTTAATGTAAATCCGTATTTTTCTGTACTTTCTGATGCTTGCCACGGTGGGTGAGTGGTTATAGTGTCGGACTACCAACCCCAAGATTGCAGGTTCGCCCCTGGCCATGGTAAGTGATTTTTGAAGGCGACAAAAATCACGATACTCATGTCATACGTTGTTGGCATGTTAAAGAACCCATTTGAATTCAGTAGGCCGTGTTCAATGGCAAAATTAATCTCGGGATTTTCCGCCAACACAAAGTTCCTCCATTCTACTTGAAAGCGTTGCAGTGTCAAGGAGTTTAGATATCTAACCTCATTGACTTTCATAGCGTTCAAAGGAACGACGAAATTCGACATGCAAGCTACCCTCTGGGTGTCAATTAACAAAGCTTGCACCAGGCACCCGAGGCCATACGATATTATTATTATTATTGTACTTTCTGATAATCTGACCTCTTGGGCACAGCAGTTCAGCATGCCTACCAACTACGCCACCGAAGCCACTATCTTGTGAAGCAACTATTCAGGTTAGTGGAATATCAATTTCTTTCTTGGTAGAGCCACATCCACAATGCGTTGTCAAGCAGTTCAAGTTTAGGCTTTTTCAATGTTTTGCGATTCTTAAGAGCGTTTTCACCATCCATCGTCACTGTACATGTTTCAATATCTTTCCAGCTTGCCACGGTGGGTAACGCGTCGGTCTACTAACCCCAAGCTTGTAGGTTTGCTCCTGGCCGTGGTAAGTGATTTTTGAAAGGCGACAAAAATTACGACTCGCAAATAAGCAATCATACGTTGTTGGCATGTCAAAGAACCCATTTGAATTCAGTAGGCCGTGTTCACAATGGCAAAATTAATCTCGGGAGTTTCCGCCAACACAAAGTTCTCTACTAGAAAGCGTAGATGACGGTACAGCACTAAAATGGACAAGTGATAACAACAAATACCTGTAAACAACAATGGCGCGATGGGTAGTGAGTCAATAACCATAGCATGAGTCACTTCTTGCGGGCTACGTGCAATGAACGGAACTGTCTGAGTCTTGAATGTATAAATGTATACTTACACCTGACCGTGTAAAATACCAATGTATTTGCAATGCCGATACTGTACATTATGTAATGTCACAAACGTTGACCCCCATTCGATGATTTCAGAATCTCTTTTCCCGCTCACATAACACGTTATTACAATTGACTGCAAAATAAACATTATTCACGACACCTGCACTTGTACGAATTGCAAATGTTAAATAAAAACAACACAGTGCAAATGCTCGCCGATGTGATTCGATCCAGCGATCCCGCGCTTACGAAGCAGGGCTCTTACCGCTGTACCACGCGCTCATTGGCTTCTTGATAGTGTACAACGCACATAGACGCCGCACTGTAATTGGAAGCCGGAAACGGCTGAGAAGCGCACCTTACTACTTGCACCTGATAAACGCCTGGTCATGCCCTACACGTGTACTAAAGATGGTTCGAATCGGTGACCCATGCATCGTATCCTCCCCTTGATAGTGGATTTCGAAACTAACAATGGTTGAAGTTCAATTGAATCTAGTGGATTTTGAAATTAACCCTATTCATAGGGAAATAAGTTCTTTTGAAGGAAAATTATGTCACCATTGAGTTGCCTGCGTGCAAGTTCATACGAAGGCAACTTTATCTAATTTTTCATGTTCGATGGACTTAGCGGGTTTTGATTCCAGGCGCCTCATTTGATGTTCTTCATGGTACCTGACAAAATTTTGTTACACCATGTTCACCTTGTTATACCTCACATTGTTTAGCTCACAGTAATAAAATCAAAATTATAGTATGAATGTAGATTTAATTAAATTGTGACCTGATAATATTGGGAATGTCATTCATTAAATCTCCGGCACTTCATTTATTACTGCCTATTGACTCAACTCTCGTTCCGTTATTTGTTAATTAGATCGAGCGCGGATCATCCACCTCGACCACAGATTTAATTAAATGAATTTCAAGGAGTTGTATTATACTCATAATATTCTGCCCTTGTTGCAGCCTTCTGAAGAAAAATGTTTTAAGCATTAACATTGCTTAAATTGTAAATTTACTGGTTTTATTCGCATTAAAACCAGACTTTTCTTTAAAAAGTGGAAAAATAACTTTTGTGCTAGATCTACAGTAAGAACTACACTATGTGCGCCCCGATAAACACGGCAAGCTAAGCCGATTTTGACCGGCACAGAACGCGGACGTGCGTACACGGTTCAGCCGGTGGTGGCACGCACTTTTGCACTTTTACCAAACATGTTCAATATTGTGAACTTACAGTGCTCATAGCCGATGCTGAAAATGTCCTCCCTCTCTTGCAATACACACCTGACATCTTCTGATGAAAGAATGGACAAATTCCGAAGTTCCACAGCAGTGATAGCTTCGATTTCATCTCTTATGTACTGTTTAAGTTCAGTTCACAGTAATCACAATACTCACTAAACGTGCAACATTAACGTCTAAGCTTTGCAGATACACGTCCATATGAATGACAAAACACGTGTGAACAATCGATATTAGTCAGTGGAGCGGAGAAATACCCCACTCCACTGACTCATATTGTTTAGTGAGTTGTCTGAAACAAGACGAAAATTTCGAATCATGTTTCCAGGAAGACTTATGCCTAATGCCGGTACAATTAGGAGGCTTGCTGGCTCTGTAAATAATAAAAAAGTTAACAGGCAAGACAAATTAGATGAGATCGTTGTCTATTCTTTCATCAGAAGATGCCAGGTGTGTGTTACAAGAGAGGGAGGACATTTTCAGCATCGCCTATGAACACTTTAAGTACACATTATTGAACATGTTTGGTAAAAGTGTGAAAGTGCGCGCCACCACCGGCTGAACCGTATACGCGCGTCCGCGATCAGCGCCAGTCAACGCCGGCTTAGCTTGCCATGTTTATCGGGGCGCACTTAGATAATGACCCTGTATGATGATGATGATGATAATTGTTGTTTTAAGGGGCCTAACATCTAGATTATCGGCCCCTGATGGTTTGGGTGATCGTGAAGATGAAAATGAAATGCAAACTTAAAACTAAAAGTAACTATTAACCTATATACTAGAAGAAGAAATGGAAAACTAAAGGAGAATAAGGCAAATAAAAGGACAGAAGGAAAAGAAATGCCTCAACCCTCGAAGAATGCGGATTGAGGGACTTGGAAGGAAGGAGAGCCATGGAAGGCAGATAGGAAAGTGAAAGAGGAGAGGGTCCGCCCCAAAGGCAAGGAACAAAAGGGAAAAACGGACCCAGCTCAAGAATCCCTCGGGGTCGCCAACTCCCGAACTCACCAGCCGTGAGCCCCTGAGGGTGTAGCATTATCTAGGGAGCACCAAAAGTGGTGGGGCTACATACACCCGGCCTCCTTAAGGGCCTTGAGCAGAAGGCAGGAGATAACATGAAATAAAAATGAAGGCTGACCCTCGCAGAAGGAGGGAATCAGAAAAGATGAGACAAGGGCCAATTAAGGCGGGAAAGGAAGAGACTCCCTAGGCCTCGGATACCATAATACCGTCGGGGTCCGAAGAGAACAAGAGTTGTCCAAGTGAGGTCGACAGGAAAGAAGACGGAGATGAGCCAGCATAAGTAAGTGGAAGCAAGCCGGACTCAGCTGACGCCCCGTGGTCGTCAACCCACGTCCCACTAGATGTGAGCCCCTGGGGGGGGGAATGACCCTGTATATACACACATCAAAAAAAGTTTTGCATCACCTCGGTTCCAAGAGTTCCGGAACCGTTATATACAAAGGGAATAGAGATCAACACAAACAACATTTCAGCTCGTTTTATTGCTCATGAGACCCACACATTGCATGTTGTACCATCATACAGCTAGACTTTCAGCATTTGTGGTCCAGATTGCAGTACACACCACTACCTCTAATACCCAGTAGCACGTCCTCTTGCATTGATGCATGCCTGTATTCGCCGTGGCATACTATCCACAAGTTCATCAAGACACTGTTGGTCCAAATTGTCCCACTCCTCAACGACAATTCGGCGTAAATCTCTCAGAGTGGTTGGTGGGTCAAGACGTCCATAAACAGCCCTTTTCAACATATCCCAGGCATGTTCGATAGGGTTCATGTCTGGCGAACATGCTGGCCACTGTAGTCGAGCGATGTCGTTATCTTGAAGGAACGCATTCACAAGATGTGCACGATGAGGTCGAGAATTGTCGTCCATGAAGACAAATGCCTCTCCAATATTCTGCCGATATGGTTGCACTATGGGTCGGAGGATGTCATTCAGGTATCGTAAAGCCGTTTCGGAGCCTTCCATGACCACCAGTGGCGTACGTCGGCCCCACATAATGCCACCCCAAAACATCAGGGAACCACCACCTTGCTGCACTCGCTGGACAGTGTGTCTAAGACGTTCAGCCTGACCAGGGTGCCTCCAAACACGTCTCCGACGATTGTCTGGTTGAAGGCATATGCGACACTCATCGGTGAAGAGAACGTGATGCCAATTCCGTGGGGTCCATTCAGCATGTTGTTGGGCCCATCTGTACCGCGCTGCATGGTGTCGGGGTTGCAAAGCTGGACCTCGCCATGGACGTCGGGAGTGAAGTTGCGCATCATGCAGCCTATTGCGCACAGTTTGAGTTGAAACACGACGTCCTGTGGCTGAACGAAACGCATTATTCAACATGGTGGCATTGCTGTCAGGGTTCCTCCGAGCGGCAATCCGTAAGTAGCGGTCATCCACTACAGTAGTAGCCCTTGGGCGGCCTGAGCGAGGCCTGTCATCGACAGTTCCTGTATCTCTGTACCTCCTCCATGTCCGAACAACATCGCTTTGGTTCACTCTGAGACGCCTGGAAACTTCCCTTGTTGAGAGCCCTTCTTGACACAAAGTAACAATGCGGACGCGATCGAACTGCGGTATTGACCTTCTAGTCATGGTAGAACTACAGACAACATGAGCAGCGTACCTTCGTCCTGGTGGAATGACTGGAACTGATCGGCTGTCGTACCCCCTCCGTCTAATAGGCCCTGCTCATGCATGGTTGTTTACATCTTTGAGCAGTTTTAGTGACATCTATGAACAGTCAAAGGGACTGTATCTTGGATACAATATACACAGTCAATGTCTATATGCCGGAGATCTGGGAACCGAGGTGATGCAAAACTTTTTTTGATGTGTGTAGAATAAATCCAAGGACAGATGTGTCCGTTTTCCTCTGTTATGAATAAAAAGTAACTTATCTTTAAAGTACTTCCATTTGAATCGCCCATTACTGTTCATCCAGTTGATAGTCATCTCCCAGTAGTATCGTCTTAGCCCGAAGCCAAAGCTTAGCGAACACCTGGCCCGTGCATTATGCTAGCATTGACAGGCATTCACACGGCTTATATTCGATTAATATCGAACAAGACTGACCCGCTTACCGATCCAGGATGGTTCAATTGCTATTATATGCTCAGAATACAGTACATGGCCTAGGGCAAGGGCCCGTTAACAGGTCATAGGCTTATTAAGGGAACCGGGAACTGCTCCAAGCTGCGATATGCTCATCTTGATATTATCATTACTGTTGATAAAGGATTTCAATTGATAATATCCATTTTTTTAGTATTTTATCAAACCCCGTTCTTCGTGTCTTCACAGTTTCAGTATCACAGATGAAATTTCTTGAAAGTAAGAAAATCCTAACTTCAATGGAAATTCAAAAAATCTCGCCGTGAAAGCCAATATACCATCTTTTTGGAAGCCTTTACAGGGAGGTTAGCCGGCCCCGTAGTGTTGCGCTTGCCTCTCATCCGGAGGCCCCGGGTTCGATTCCTGGCTCCGTCAGAGATTTTAGAAACTGACGCGAGGTCTGGAACGGGTGCACTCTGCGTCCTGAGGACAATTGAGTAGCTGTCTGACAGTGTAGCTGCTCCCCGATCACGAAAACCAAGATTTACGGCTGAGGTGACCCGATGCGCTGATTACGCGTCACCCCAATATTTGCAGGCGGGCTGGCCTAGGCCCTTCATGGGTTGTAGTGCCAGGGTTTATTTATAGGAAGGATATGGCTGCTTGAGATTTTAGTTCTCGCAGTAAAGAGGCGCAGGTGAGCTTCATAAAAAGGGAGGTAGCCTAGCGCGCAGTTCGCTATTCCTGTGGGGGGTCTGGGTGGGGACACCAAGAGCCCGCTGTTGAGCCACACAAGACACGGCGCAAACCTAGAAAAATTGCTGAGTTTTAATTCACTGGCCGTGAAAGCCATCTTTTTGCTGATTTAACTTTGCTGGTTAAATAATTTAACCTAAATACAGTATTTAAATTTGTCTACTTGAGCAATATTCCAATGGCTGATGATTAATGGTGGATTGTTGAAACCTGATTTAGTTTCTTCCATATAGGCTACTTTGTCTTTATTATTATTATTATTATTATTATTATTATTATTATTATTATGTAGAACATATGATCTGAATTCCAGGTTTTTATGTTTAACAGCCCTTGAAAACAAATTCTGTCATGCCGTCTCTTCATCCCAGCATCTTGATCTCCATGTTGCACAGAGAGCAATCTGATTTTCTGATAGTAAGCGAAAATATATATAGTGTTGTTGAGTGCAACGGAAAGAACTTCAGTACGGTAAATTAACGTTTACTTTGAAGTGCTCAAGCATCGTTTTAACTTTGAATTGAGAAGGCTCTAACTTTATCGAGCCCATACAGAAAACCAGGGGCTTCAAAATTAAAATTAAATTAACTTCTACTTTGATGTGATCAGGCGTCGTTTTACCTTTGGATTGAGAATGCTGCCTTCTGAAGTACGCGACTTTATCGACCATATAGAGAAACCCTAGAGCTTTGAACTTTCTCAACAAACATAGTGGGAGGGATATTATTAGACAGCGTGGAACATATGATTCCCCAGGTCACATAGCATCGAAAGATTTGAGAAATGTGTAGTTAAAAGTGTGCGCTTTGCGAGAAATCAGAACAAGTATGTCGCATTTGGCAACACCGCTTGAAAGCCTGCTACTGTACGCAAACCCGGGAAACATATAGGCCTACTGAGAAGTGACATAATGAATGTCATCTCAGTACAACAACTATACAACTTAACAATAGTTCTTATTGCAGGAAGTCTGCTCGAACATTTCTTGGAACTATAACCCTTTTCAAACAATTCTGAAGTGATATCGTTATTTAGTTTGAAAAGGTCAGTACATTGAGGTTTGTTCAGATTTTCTTCTCAAATTTGTTTTCATTTTACAAAAAAAAGGAGATATCCACTTGTATATATCCAGATGGTGAGTTACTACTTGTGATTTCCATAGTAAATCAACTGATAACTACAAAATCATATTATTTACAAACAAATACATAATAATGTTGAAATCTTCAGAAATATAAAATAATTGTTTTTATCATTCACTATATTGCCGAATATTCCAATCTATTACTTTTTCACCCTCAAGCATATTTACCATAACAGTACATTAAGCAACGAGCCTATAATGGCAATAATTAAGATACGAGTATGTTTATAAAACGAGCGTATGCGAGTTTTATAATTTCCATACGAGTGTCTTAATTACCATTATAGGCGAGTTACACACGATTGTTTATTTTCGACGATAATTATTATAACTATTTTATGTTCGATCATAAATATTCATAAATATCTGTCGAGATTTCACCAGTTTTATGTTCTGAACAGAGCGCATGGGACGCACAGAATGCCTTGTAATTGACCATGGCCTCCTCGATTACCCTACTATGACACTAGGCCACGCAGTGAAATGTAAATTAGAAGGCCGTGGAACTCGTTATCTAATTGGTCAAACAACTGTTTCTTGAGCTCTGATTGGTGGGAGAAACTGTTTCATAATGAAAAATAGTGTTATAATGACCATCATTATGATACAGTTTTCTGACATATAATAGTCAGGGTCGAACATAATAGTACATTATGCAACGAGCCTATAATGGCAATAATTAAGACACGAGTGTGTTTAAAAAACGAGCGTATGCGAGTTTTATAATTTCCATACGAGTGTCTTAATTACCATTATAGGCGAGTTGCATACGACTGTTTATGGTCGACGATAATTATAACTTTATTACCGGGTGAGTTAGCCGAGGTCGTTGCGGCATGACTGTTGGCAGTCGCTCACATCCGGGAGGCGAGGAGGTTCGAATCCCCCCGCCGGCAACCTTGAAGATGGTCTTCTGTGGTTTCCCATCTTCCTTCCAGACAAATGCCGGGGTTGGTCCCTAACTATAGGCCACAGCCGCAACCTTTCAACTCCTCGACCCTCCCATCCAACATTCCTCCCCAACGGTACTTGTAGCTCACCCATTGGGTGTCCGTCTCGAAGCAGCTACAAAACTGGCGAGCCGAACATGTCCTCGGACACTCCCGGCACTAAAAGCCATACGCTAAAAAAACTTTATTATATGTTTTAACATAAATATTCATACATATCTGTTGAGAGTCAGCCACTTGATTTTTGTGATCGGAGAGCGAGCGCTGGGTATGATACCTCTGTCTTTCAAGATCTCTGACCGACCGACGCATGCGCTCTGTGTGCTTGCAATGCCATATTATGCAGGCCATATGTTTACATCTGCCGTCCCTCAGTAATATTGTCACCGGAGTCGTTTGAAGGCAATGCGCTGTGTAGAAATTAGTGTTGGTGATATCAAGGTACAGTGCTATTTCTTGATATTCGCCAGTTTATTTACGTGAACATATGGACGGTGCGTATTCCAAGTCGGTAATTTATTATAGTTCGATGTTGTGTTTATGTCCGACATGTTGGATTTTGAGCGCATGCGCGATGGTATCGTTACCTAATTGGTCAACGAACGAGCTCTGATTGGCTGGAGAATCTGTATCGTAATGAAAAACAGTGTTATAATGACCATCATTATGATACAGTTTTCTGGCACATAATAGTGAGGGTGGAACATAAAATATATATTTTTAATTCCTTCATTTCTTTTAATAATTATTTCTGAGGTTTGGTCATAGCAATCTATTGTTCTTTGTAATCAGTAATTTATGGATTTAACACAACGATATCTTAATTAATATTCTTAATTGAACTTTTAGCTAAAGATGGCTTCATTGTCAACCCGAAACATGTTCAACAATTGAATAGTTGTTTCTTAATTTGTAATGATTGGTGGAGTATGATTAAGAATTATCAATTAATCAATACAGTAGCCTATATAATTATACAGTACATTCCACTTGCATGGTAAATAATGTTGCTTTCCAGTATTATTAGTAGTCTAACAAAATGTCTTTCATCTGTAATAAATAAATAAATAAATAAATAAATAAATAAATAAATAAATAAATGTCTCTCCCTTATTATTCCCGTTTCTTTCAACAGGGTCAAGGATAAGATGCGATGAGAATCTTTGTGGGGGATGGTTTTATGGCCGGATGCCCTTCTTGACGCCAACCTCATGAGAGGAATTAATGAGAGATGAAATGAAAGAAGATGAATGAAACTGGGCAAGGATATGGAAGGACGCGGCCGTGGCCTGTTAGAAGGTACCATTTGCCTGGCTTGAACCCACGTCTAGCGAATCAGCAAGGAGCTTGGCCCCATGAGCTAGCGCTGCGCGTTAGCGAGCGTAGCCATTGCTGTTGGTTAAAAATAAATAACTAAATAAACAAAGTAACAAATAAATAAACAAATGAATAAATAAACAAAGAAAGAAAGAAATAAACAAATGAATAAATAAGGAAAGAAACAAATAAAACAACAAAGAAACAAATAAATAAATAACGAAACAAATTAAAAAAGGAACAAATAAACAAATAAATAAGTACCGTAAACAAAGAAACAAATAAATAAATAAACAAAGGAATAAAAAATAAACAAAGAAATAAACAAATAAATAAATAAATAAAGAAAGAAAGAATGAAAGAAAGAAACAAAGGAACAAATTAAGAAACCAATAAATTAACAAATAAATAAACCAAGGAACAAATAAAAAAATAAACAAAGAAACAAATAAAAAATAAACAAAGGAACAAATAAATTTAAAAAATAATGAAAAGGAAACAAATGAACAATCAAATAAATAAACAAATAAATAAGCAATGGAACAAATAAATAAACAAAGAAGGAAAGAAAGAAATGATGATGATGATAATTGTTGTTTTAAGGGGCCTAACATCGAGGTTATCGGCCCCTAATGATCTGGGTGATAGCGAAAATGATAATGAAATGGAAACCAGAACAAAATTATCTGAGACGGAAAATACGTACAAATATCTGAGACGGAAAATACGTACAAAAAGGAACTCACAATATGGTCTTACAAAAGGGAATTTATAACGAATAGAGTCACAAAAAGAATACGTCATGGAAAAATACCCACAAAACGTAGGCTAGATTCAAAATACGTTCAAAATGCAATGTAGCGTCGAAATACTTACAAAATGCAACTGAAATTCAAAATACTTACAAAATGCAAATGAGATCGAAACTACGTACAAAATGCAATTGAGGTTCAAAATACTTACAAAATGCAATTGAAATTGAAAATACACAATGCAATTCAGATTGAAATAGGCCCTATCCCAGTTCCAATCCAAATTATTCACAAAGTGCAATAGAAATTCGAAATACTTACAAAATGTAATTTAGATTCAAAATACCCACAAAATGCAATTGAGAATCAAAATTCGTGCAAATGCGGCATTGGTTGAAAATTCTTACAAAATGCAATTGAAATTCAAAATACTCACTAAAAGGTCCGGGCACATGCATTGAAAGACTTACTAAAAAGCAATTTAGATTGTCAATCTTTACAAAATGCAATTGAGGTTGAAAACAATCGCGAGATGTAATTTAGATCGAAAAAACATACAAAAAGCAACGTAGATTAAGAATGCCTTAAAAAAAAGATCGGCAGAAGGGAATTTAGATACACGGTGAACCAAGTAACAAAAAACAGTGCGGGAATCTTAAAGAGAAAAGTAAATATAATGCAAAGAGGAGAGGAGTGGAGAGGAGAGGAGAGGGGAGAGAGGAGAAGGTCCGCCCCAAAGGTAAGGAAGAAAAGGGGAAAACGGACCCAGCTCAGGAATCCCTCGGGGTCGCCAACTCCCGAACTCACCAGCCGTGAGCCCCTGAGGGTGTAGCATTATCTACGGTGCACCAGAATTGGTGGGGCTACATACACCCTGCCTCCTTAAGGGCCTTGAGCAGAAGGCAGGAGGTAAAAGGAAAAGAAAAAGAAGGCTGATCCCTCACAGAAGGAGGGTATCAGGAAAGATGAGACAAGGGCCAACTAAGGCGGGAAAGTGAAAGACTCCCTAGGCCTCGGATAACCTCATACCGTCGGGGTCGGAAGAGAACAAGAGTTGACCAAGTGTGGTCGAAAGGAAAGAAGACAGAGAGGAGGCCAGCACAAGTAAGTGGAAGCAATGCCGGACTCAGCTGGGGTCCCATGGTCGCCATCCCACGTCCCACTAGATGTGAGCCCCTGGGGGGGGGGGGGAAGAAAGAAAGAAATGAGCAAAGAAACAAATAAATTAATAAATAAATAAATAAATTGTTTTAACTTACAGTCCACCCCCTTAATTTAAAATAACAGGCATACTGTAATTGGCCAGTAACTTTCTGTGCACGCTGTACCATTTGAGCTTGTGAATATAAACATTAAAAGTGGGGAATAAATGAAATAGCCTACAATGGATTACATTATTTGTTCTAGATTAACATTCACCTGTTTCCATTATATTTGACAGAAAATCGTTGAGCGTCATACTGCAGTGCAGTGCTGTGATGGATGTTGACAACGCACTTGTGAATTCAGCTGCACACACTGGGAGGGATTTCGTGTAAAACAACGTAATATAGAATTATTCATTAATTTAAGACATATACAGAGTTATTCAGATACGAGGGCCACCTAAAATATCTGCGGAACAGTTGAAGATATCGACATTCTGTTTTCAAACTCTTCAATCTTATTAAGGGGCTCATATCACAAGGTCAATTTCGTCCCCAACATATACGTAGTTACCGAGAAACCAGAGGCAACATTCGTTTCTTAAATGGGACGCCCCCCAGGGGCTCACCTCTAGTGGGGCGTGGGTTGGCGACCACGGGACCCCAGCTGAGTCCAGCATTGCTTCCACTTACGTATGCCAGGCTCCTCTCCATTTTCTTTCCTGTCGATCTCTCTTGGTCAACTCTTGTTCTCTTCCCACCCCGATGGTATTAGGGTATCCGAGGCCTAGGGAGTCTTTCACTTTCCCGCCTTTAATGGCCCTTGTCTCACCTTTCCTGATACCCTTATTCTTCGAGGGGCCAGCCTTCTTTTTCTTTTCATGTTATCTCCTGGCTTCTTCACAAGGCCCTCAAGGTGGCAGGGTGTTTGTAGCCCCACCACTTCTGGTGCACCCTGGATAGTGCTACACCCAGAAGGGCTCACGTCTGGCGAGTTTGGGAGTTGGTGAACCCAAGTGATTCCTGAGTTGGGTCCGTTTTGTCCCCTTTTCCCCTCTGACTTTGGGGCGGGCCCACTCCTCTTTCCCTTTCCTATCTGCCTTGCATGGCTCTCCTTCATTCAAAGTCCATCAGTCCTCATTCTTCCAGGGTTGAGGGCATTTCTTTTCTTCCTGTTTACCACTTCTTCTAAAAAGTAAGTCTGTATTTAGTATTAGTTATAGTTTTCATTCTCATCTCATCTTTCACCATCACCTAAACAATTAGGGGCCGATAACCTAGATGTTAGGCTCCTCAAAACAACAATTATCATCCTAAATAAGACTAATTTCACCCACTAGAACAACTAAGAATAGAGTGGCGAGTTCATAGGTTTGCATATGTGTCGGCAATAGACAGAAAGCGATGCACCAGCCTCTGGAATGTCGAGTGCATGTTTCTCTTGCGTGATCCACTCCTTGTGGATAAACACACATAAAGAATGTATTCCATTTGTTGTGTACATTTTCAAAAAGCAGTTACTTATGCACGTGTGCCTTTCTCCGTCTCCACCTCGTCCTGAATCTTTGCAGAAATATCTGTAACCAACTCAATGCATAGGATCTCTCTATATATAAAAATGAAAGTTTGTCTGTTTTTTCGGAATTTCCACGGAATTTTGAGTTATTAACGCGTTTCAGACTGGTTTATGACGGTTGCGCGCAAAAACAAAATTTTTGTTTGTCTGTTTGTCTGTGTACAACTTTGCACGCGCATCACTCGAGAACGGCTGAGTGGATCAACGTAAAATTTGGTACAGAAGTCCCTCAGAGGCACGAAAGTAATCATTGATGTAACTCTTCTCCGTACCTCTCATAAAAGAGGGCCTAACCCCTTAAAATGCATGCTGAAATGGGCGTAGAAAAATGTGACAAAGCTCATTTTCAGCGTCTCAATGTGAGAAACAAATTAAAAGAATGCAGGCCGGTAACCATGGCAACACATTATCTGAAGTCCATCTATTTCTGTAAGACGCGTGGCTGGCTGCGTGGCTCTGGGGTAACATTCTCGCTTGCTGAGCCCAGGGTTGCAGGTTCGTATCCTGGCGTAGTCAGCTGGCATTTGAGGGTGCGCAAATGCGAGGGAGCCGTGTCAATAGATTTACTGGCACGTTAAAGATCCCCTTCGGGGCAAAATTCCGGCACCCCGGCGTCTCTAAAAGCCAATGTAGTGAAAAGGGACGTAAAACCAATAACATTAATTATTATTCAGTAAGTCGCAATGCCATTCCAATTATTACATTACTGTGAACGTTCGCAAACGGCTATACGGTTATCACGGAACCAACTTAAGCTGTAAAATTCATCAATACGTATATAATGCGCTTAAGGGGGCCAAGGGGTACTAAAGAACTATTATATCCCTATCCCCATATTATTAAATTATAATTATTATTATTATTGTATTATGGCGTACAAGGACGAGCAAAACTCATTTTCAGCCCCTCAGTGGCTTGGAGGCTACTAAGTTTTAAGGCTCTAAAAATAGTTTTTGAGATATACCCAGAAAACTAATTTCATTATTAAGCTATTAAAAGAATGCAGGCCGCTAACCATGTCAACACGATCTCAGAAGTCCTCGTGGCGCAGTGGCTAGCATTGTTGTCTGTCACCCCCGAGGTATCGGGTTCGATCCCCAGCTTTGCCAAGAATTTAAAAGTCTTGGTATGGTCTGGTACGGGGTCTCCCAGCCTCGTGATGCAAAATGGGAACTTGCCGGATGCTATGGTAGGAGGAGGAGTTGAAAGGAACTGGCCAGCCTACCACACGCAAACTCCGGCTCGGGATCCCTTGACTTAATCAAGGGCTCTTATTCAGGTCACCTACGTCCCTGGAGGGGATATGGCACTCTTTTATTTTATAAACTAATAAATAGATGACGAGTACAGAAGAAGACCAAATCAGGAGCTATATAGATATACTGAGAAAATCACAGATGTGGCCAGGAAGAGTCGTCTGGCTTTCTATGGACATGTCTCATGGAAGAACCCAACAATACGTAGACTATATAATGGGCTTAAGGGGGTCAAGGGGTACTAAAGAACTATTATATCCCTATCCCCATATTATTAAATTATAATTATTTTGTATTATGGCGTACAAGGACGAGCAAAACTCATTTTCAGCCCCAACAATCCGGCTTCTCAACTTCTGGGGGAAGAGAAAGAGTGTGACACCGTCGCTAACAGTAGTTAACAAGGATATCCAAGAACTGAAGATAATCATAATAATATCGTATGGCCTCGGGTGCCTGGTGCAAGCTTTGTTAATTGACACCCAGAGGGTAGCTTGCATGTCGAATTTCGTCGTTCCTTTGAACGCTATGAAAGTCAAGGAGGTTAGATATCTAAACTCCTTGACACTACAGCGCTTTCAAGTAGAGAATGGAGGAACTTTGTGTTGGCGGAAAATCCCGAGATTAATTTTGCCATTGAACACGGCCTACTGAATTCAAATGGGTTCTTTAACATGCCAACAACGTATGACATGAGTGTCGTAATTTTTGTCGCCTTCAAAAATCACTTACCATGGCCAGGGGCGAACCTGCAATCTTGGGGTTGGTAGTCCGACACTATAACCACTCACCCACCGTGGCAAGCTACTGAAAATAATGAAAAGTGATATTAGAAGCCGATCGCATCTCAAAAAGATACTTAAACAGAATAGTTTTCAGGACAGACCACCCTGTAAGAAAACCGGCATCATCTGGAAAAAGGAGAGGAGAATGCGCGAATATTGGGCAAACATCAAGTCCCTCGCCAAGCTGAAAAGTTGAACGTCGTTGTCCTTATCTGGCCCATCCGAAAGAAGAAGAACAAGAAGAAACTAATGAAGTAATGCAAGCCGGTAACCATGACAACAGTATCACAAGAGGTGGCATCCAACTTTCCATCTATTTCTGTAAGAAGCAATGTCATTCAATTTATTAAATTTCTGTTAAAGTTTGCAAATGGCTATAAGGTAATCGTCGAATCAAACATAGACTGTAAAATTCAACAATGCGATTAAGGGGGTTAAGGGGTACCCTAGAATTTTTACACGTGACTTACACGTGCGATATGCGATATGTTGCACAGAAGGTCTATTATATCTCTTCAAGGATTCCTGAATTGGAATAGTGTTTTTCGCAGCTTTTGGGAATTTGGGTCATTGGAGGCTAAAAATCCCGAATTTAATGCACCACGAGCCTTTATAATTTATTAAAGGGGTCTTCCTGGGGATGGGGACTTTCCACAACGGTGAGGGCCAGTTTTAATTTGACATATATTGCGTTTCGTCTACGAGGTTTTCAATATTATTTTCACGTCAGGAAGTACACGTTAGGTGAATTTAGTTTGAGAGCACATTTTAAGTAATCATATTTTTGTCGACAAACGGGTTCATTGTAAAGATGATTTTCTTTGATACTGTGTGGTTGATATATATTTATGTTTTTGTACGCCTATAATTCATGTTCGGGTGCTTTGAGCATTGTAAAATTAGGTATTGTAACCATGAGTCAATACACCAATCATTTAGAAACCTCTTCAACGTACTTCTCATAGAAGGGTGGGTATAAGGAACAACTTTTCAAAATACAGTACATGCTAAAATAAGCGAAAAATAAAAATTATCCTAGAAGGACGACAAAAGCATATGTTGCGCTTCTCAATGTGTGTTACAAAACTAGGGAGTCTATAAAGGGTCTCCGAAATCCACATTTTACGGCACTTAAATTAACAGTGTCTGCGATATACCCAGAAAACTAACTTCGTTCTGATAAACTTATGAAGGAATGACAAGCCCCTAACCATTGGAACAGTATCTCAATTGATAACGTCTGGTTATTAATACCGAAGACCGTTCGAAGAGCGGGTACTTCTGCTAGTAAATAATAAGTACGGAAATTGTGTAGTACTGACGGATCTGTGATAGTGACTTAATGCACATTTAACACCAGAAACTCAACAAAACTCGCCTATTTAGTTTATTGCAAACATCTCGTCTAATGTTAATTTTTACGAGCCTGATTAACCATCAAGTACTTTGAAAATGTACACAACATCACAGTATGTAATTAGTGGAATAAATTCGGTTTGTCAACAAGGAGTGAGTCACGCAAGAGAATCATGCACTCCACATTCCAGAGACTGGTGCATCGCTTTCTGTCTAATGCCGATATGGTTGGTTCCTTAGTTTTGTGGCTGCGACAATGCGGTCATGTAGCCCCGTGTACTTTGGGTGTGTGTAGAATCTGTCTGATAACCGGTGTTAATTGTGATGGCTGTATTAGTGTATCTGTTTTTAATTCAGGTGAGGACTGCGACGATAATTTCAAGTAGTTCCTACTTTCGCCACCAAATGCCACCATCCACGACACCTAGCTGTGAACTTCGGTACTACTAGACGCCATCGCAACCAGCGCCCGGTAACGAACGTTGGAACTTAAGAGAATTAATCAAACTTAACCTACAATGTTTGGCTTCACACAAGTGTAGTAGTCTTTTTCAAGCCATAAATCTATGATATAGGACCAGCGGCTTTACTTCCCCACCGAAGGAAGGCCTACTGAGGGATTTTAACGCTCTTAAAACTCCAATGACTTCGGCTGGGTTTGAACCCGCGACCTTGGGCATAGAAGCTCTGCATGCTATCAACGGGAATTGCAAAATAAGCACATCACTGAACTCGCCACTCTGTGTTTCGCTGTTCATGTGGGTGATATCAGTAGCCTTTACTGTAGTCCCATTTAAAAAAAAAGTTGCTACCGGTTTTCCGATAACTACGTACAGTATGTGCTGCGGGCGCAATGGACAGTATTTTATGAGCCCCTTAATACGATTTAGGAGTTTGAAAACAGCGGTTCCGTGGATATTTGAGGTGGTCCTCTTAGCTGAATATCCCTGTATATGTAGTGATGGTCTTTATAACTTTATGACTGGCAGCGTGGCTCAGCGGTAACGTTATCGCCTGCTGACTCCAAGATAGCGGGATTGAATCCCGGCGCAGTTGGAGGGTGCGCAAATGTCAGTAAATTGAAATCCGAATCGGTACCTGTGTTGTTATCGGTGACCTCCTTTTGAAATCCATAATGATTCTGGTAGTTTCTATTATAGTTCTGTAGTTAGATGTACATTTATATACAGGCTGTATCTTTTTTTTTTAGCGTATGGCTTTTAGTGCCGGGAGTGTCCGAGGACATGTTCGGCTCGCCAATTCTGTAGCTGCTTCGAGACGGACACCTAATGGGTGAGCTACAAGTACCGTTGGGGAGGAAAGTTTGGATGGAAGGACTAGGAATTGGAAGGTAGCGGCTGTGGCCTATAGTTAGGGACCAACCCCGGCATTTGCCTGGAAGGAAGATGGAAAACCACAGAAGACCATCTTCAAGGTTGCCGGCGGGGGGATTTGAACCTCCTCGCCTCCCGGATGTGAGCGACTGCCAGCAGTCATGCCGTAACCACCACGGCTAACTCACCTGGTAGGCTGTATCTAAATTACCATTACACACTTTGAGTGCTTGTATTGGGGACCAGGACGGTTAAGTTTAGGATAGGAACTTGTGTCCGGAAACGTACCCTCTACCTGCTTCTCGCAAAAGACCACGACGATCGAAACTGGCCATCCAAATGTATTTATTAATTTTATTAAAAATGTTTTTCTTTGCTAGAAAACCCTCCATTACCCTATTGGGTAGTGTTGACTGACTGTAAAACATTGAATTTCGATTATTGTTCCAACAAGATATTAATTAAAATACCGTATCATATATTTTAAATAATGTAGCCTACCTTCTTTGTGAAACTGGCTTAAACGAAGTAAAAACGAAAATGTTCCTGTCCAAAATTGTAAACATTGAACACGAATTCCGAAATCATTGCCGTAAATTCTTCGTTTTCATTTTTTCGAATCCTCTCCCAATTTAATTGATGTTTGTCTTTGGTTGGTTCCTCAGTTTAGGGGCTGCGACAACGCGGTCATGTGGGTGTGTGTAGACTCTGTCTGATAACCGGTGTTAATTATTGTGATGGCTGTATTAATGTGTGTTATCTGTTTTTAATTCAAGTAAACCGGGTGAGTTAGCCGAGGTCGTTGCGGCATGACTGTTGGCAGTCGCTCACATCCGGGAGGCGAGGAGGTTCGAATCCCCCCGCCGGCAACCTTGAAGATGGTCTTCTGTGGTTTCCCATCTTCCTTCCAGGCAAATGCCGGGGTTGGTCCTTAACTATAGGCCACAGCCGCTACCTTCCAACTCCTCGACCCTCCCTTCCAACTTTCCTCCCCAACGGTACTTGTAGCTCACCCATTGGGTGTCCGTCTCGAAGCAGCTACAAAACTGGCGAGCCGAACATGTCCTCGGACACTCCCGGCACTAAAAGCCATACGCTAAAAAAAACTCAAATAAGGACTGAAGACAATCAATTTCACACCTAGCTGTGAACTTGGTTACCACCGTGATTGGCACCTGGCGCTGAACGTTGGAACTAATAGTGTGTTAATCAAATTTAACCAAGAAATTTAGCTTCACACAATTGTAGTTAGTGGAAAGTTCTTTACAATGCCTTAAATCTATGACATGGCCCCGCCGCCTTTACTTACCCTCCAAAGGAAGGCATATTGAGGGATTTTTAATGCTCTTAAAAAATCCGACGACTTCGGCCGGGTTTTTCACCCCCGATCTTGGGCATAGAAACTCAGCTTGCTACCACCTACAGCAGCGAAGCCGCGATATTTATCTTTCCACTGTCACCGACTCTTATTTGGTTATTGTTAACTTAAACAAGGAAGGGCAGTTTGTATATTTAGGCAAAACGTTAACTTTTATAATTTCTATACAGTACATCATTAGCCTCCGTGGCTTAGGCGGCAGCACGCCGGCCTCTCACCGCTGAGTCCGTGGTTCAAATCCCGGTCACTCCATGTGAGATCTGTGCTGGACAGAACGGAGGCAGACAGGTTTTTCTCCGGGTACTCCGGTTTTCCCTGTCAAAATTTCATTCCAGCAACACTCTCCACCATCACTTCATTTCATCTGTCATTCATTTAATCATTGCCCCAGAGGAGTGCGTCAGGCCTCGGCAGCCGGCACAGTCCATATCCTCGCCGCTAGTTAGGGGCTTCATTCATTCCATTCCTGACCCGGTCGGAGACTGGAAGCAGGCTGTGGATTTGTTTTTACATCATTCCGAAAATAAACGTAACTCAACTCTAGCCAGGGACGTATATAAGGCCCCCCCCCCCAACAAAATGCCAATAACAATTAAGAAATTGTTGTTTGGTAAGAGCATAAAATAATTGTAAATTTGGTTTTACCCTATTCTTAACTTATTGGCTAAGTTATAAACAATATTAAGATTGAAATTAGACTGCCTCGTGGTGTAGTGACTAGAATTCTTGATTGCCGCCCCGGAGGTTCGAATTCGATTCCCGGCTCCCCCAAGAAATTTTAATTCTGGTCCGAGGGCTGGAACGGGGTACACTCAACCTGGTGAAGCAAACCTGAGAATTCCACAGTACGGTACTTTTGAGAAATAAATTATCAATTTGTAAAAAATAAAACTGGTTACCTTTCTGCTTAATAAATTAACAAAATATTTAGATACTCCATAGGCCATACTAGAAAATTCATTAAGTATAAAATTTTATTTGTGTGATGTGTTTTATTTTACTTCTTTTTCTTGTATTGCCAGTAATTGTAGGCTATATAAACTTTGAATCTTATCTAAAATAATTACAGAAAGTTATATGTTCTAAGATATTTCTTGATATTTTTGGGTATTTTGCGGTGACAATCCCCTGAGAATGCTCACAATTTTCCTGGATAGTCAGCCGCCTCCCCCCCCCCCCAGAAAAATTGTATATACGCCCCTGACTCAAGCGATGATCTCTCATTTAAGGCCCCCCACCAGGGGCTCACATCTAGTGGGACGTGGGTCCCAGCTGAGTTCGACATTACTTCCACTTACTTGTGCGGCCTCCTCTCTATCATCTTTCCTATCGACCTCCCTTGGTCAACTCTTGCTCTTTTCCGACCTCAACGGTATTAGGGTATCCGAGGCCTGGGGAGTCCTTCACTGTCCCGCCTTAATGGGCCCTTGTCTCATCTTTTCTGATCTCTCATTCTTCGAGGAGTCAGAGCTCTTCTGTTCTCTTCACATCTCCTGCCTTCTGCACAAGGCCCCTCAAGGAGACAGGGTGTGTGTAGCCCCACCACTTCTGGTGCACCCTGGATAGTGCTGCACCCTCAAGGGCTCACGGCAGGTGAGTTCGGGAGTTGGCGACCCCGACGGATTCCTGAGATGGGTCCAGTCCCCCCCTCCCTCCCCTTTTTTTCATTGCTTCTGGGACTGACCGTCTCCTCTTTCACTTTCCTATCTGCTTTTCATGGCTCTCCTTCCTTCCAAGTCCCTCAATCCGTATTCTTCGAGGGTTGAGGGCATTTCTTTTCCTCCTGACCTTTATTTGCCTTATTCTCCTCTTGTTTTCCATTTCTTCTTCTAGTATATAAGTTAGTAGTTAGTTTTAGTTACAGTTTACATTTTCATTATCATTTTCACTATAACCCAACCCATTAGGGGTCGATAATTTAGATTTTAGGCCCCTTAAAACAACATTTATCATCATCAACTCATTTTAGCTTATTTTCTGATCTCATGTGTGCTAATCAATTAATAGATTCTTCGGCTAATCGATTAATCTTTTATTCAGTTTGTCGATTAATCGTTTTAGTAAACGATTAATCTAACATTGCTTATTACCAGCTGTTGACTGTAGGCGAGAATTCCAGGAACGGGGAAATGCGAGCTTGCTGTATATTATTGTCGTTAGGCTGGTCAGTGTTTACGCTACCTGACTGTTAGCTGCCGGTGCAAGATCGCTCCTACATGGTGATTTACGCCCCATGGTGTAGTGGCTACAGCTATTAGGACCATCAACATTTATCATATCGCATCAAAATTTTTCATTGGAGCAGAGGATATTTACGAAGGTGGATCAAAAAGTTAGTTGCACTAACGCACTGCAGCAGCGTGCTGAGTGTCGCAAACGTGGGCACAGCGGAGAAAGGGACAGACACTGCCCATACATCTGTTAGGCAGGTCGCTGTGGTGTCTCGTCTTGTATGATGTGAATAGCGGCCAAAAGCAATGGCGCGTCGACTGGACGTTCACTCCAAATATGAGGTGAGTGCGACAATCCGATTCCTATGGGCCAAAAGGAATTATTGCACGATTAAAGAGAAGCGCCGGGAGAAATTGAGCGCCGGTGTGATTTTGTTGCACGATAACACAACACCTCACAAGGCCCGCCAAACGAGCGAACTGCTGCAGTGTTTCAAGTGGGAGGTCTGGCAAATCCACCCTACAGTCCCGACCTAGCGCCATGCGACTTTCATCTGATCTGTAAGCTTAAAACGGAGCTCAGTGGTCGACGTTTCCAGTCCGATGAGGAGGTGAAGGCCGCAGTCTCCGTTTGTTTGCAGAAAGCTGGAGGAAGTTTCTATGCATCCGGCAACGACAAGTTTGTTGTGCGTTCGCAGAAATGTTTGGAGTCTCTTGGAAACTATGTGGAAAAATGACGTTACATTGTATGTCGTTATAGGCGTGTTGCTGTTGTATAGGTGGTGTAATAAATGGCCATAACTGGGAAGTGCAACTTACTTTTTGATCTGCCCTCGTATAATAAACATGCCAACCTATGTTTTACTCTGCAAAAAGTTTTTTCATCTCATAATATCAAGATTTTTTAAAGAACAATTTTTAGTCTGGTTGGTTGGTTCCTCAGTTTAGGGGCTGTGACAACGCGGTCATGTAGCCCCGTGTACGTTGGATGTGTGTAGAATCTGTCTGATAACGGGTGTTAATTGAGATGGCTGTATTAGTGTGTGTATCAGTTTTAATTCAAGTAAGGACTGCAGACATTCAATTTTCAAGTAGTTCCTACTTTCGCCGCCAAACGCCACCGTCAACGACCAACTACTTCAGAAATTAGTTACCAGATGCCACCGCAGTCGGCTCCTGACGATGAACGTAGGAGCCTAAGAACGTTAGTCAAATGTTTAACCTATATTAATTTAGCTTCACACAGGTGTAATTAGTGGAAGGTTTTTTAACATGCCATAAATCTATGACATGGAACCGCCGGCTTACTTCCCCTCCGAAGGAAGGTGTAATGAGGGATTTTTAACTTTCTTAAAAAAACCGGCGACTTCGGCCGGGTTTGAACCCGCGATCTTGGGCATAGAAGCGCAGCATGCTACCAAATACGCCACCGAAGCCACTTCAATTTTTAGTCTATTTATGGGAATACAAACACAACCAATAAATAAAAAACTTAGATTGAGTACTTACATTGGCACTAACAAGTTATTTTTACGCTTTTCTATAAAATACTCGAACGGCATCTACTTCATTACAAGATTTCATTTTCAAGATTGTGACAAAAGAAGCATTTCCAGAAAAGTCTTTTCTGGCTGATTTTTTAGTGACATTAAAAAAAAAATTAAATCTATGTTGACAAAACAATATTATGTGAATATAGATTAAAAGTGACGTAATAATGGTATGATATTGCGGTGAATGGCTAAAGAAGGCACAATGTACCGAAACATGTACCGAAAGTGGCATAGTGATAATTTTTATTGACAAAGAAATTTACGATTGATATCAATGTTTGCTGTTTGTGTCTTCAGTCTTTTGACTGGCTTGATGACGCAGCTCTCCATGACTCCCTGTCGTGAACTAATCGTTTCATATCTACATAGCTACCACACCCTACATCCGAGGCAATCTGTTTAACATGTTCTAACCTTGGTCTTCCCCTACAGTTCCTGTCCTCGACCCTTCCTTCCATAACTAAGCTTGCTATTCCTGTGTGTTTTAGTATGTGTCCTACCAACCTATTAATACGGGAAAAAATAAAACCAAGACGAATGTTAAGCGATGAACTCTCATTTAAACTTCTTTTCTTATCTCGTGTGTACTAATCAATTACTAGATTCTTCAGCTAGCCAATTAATTTAGGCTCTTTATTTCTGTTACGTGGCTTAATCGATTGAACAGTTACCCTTAATTGATTAATCATGTTTGATTAATTATTTGATTAATCGATTATGAATCGATTATTAATCGATTGAGGCGTACTTTGCAAGGTGAGGAGTGAGGTAGTTTGCCATTGCTTTCCTCACTGTGCTCGCACAGCAGTAGTGACCCTATGAGTAGAACTCCCCCCACCCACAGGCTCACAACTTGTGGGACGTGGGTTGGCAACCACGGGACCCCAGCTGAGTCCAGCATTGCTTCCACTTACTTACTTGTGCCCGGCTCATTTGAGTTATATTTCCTGTCGACCTCCCTTGGTCAACACTTGTTCTCTTCTAACCAAGTTGATGCTGTTTGAGCATTTTCTCGAACATCACTTATTGTCTGCCCTACTCATAATAGCTCCCGCAGCCTTGCCGATAAGTACATTATGCAACGAGCATATAATGGCAATAATTAAGACACGAGTATGTTTATAAAACAAGCGTAACGAGTTTTATAATTTCCATACGAATGTCTTAATTATCATTATAGGCGAGTTGCATACGACTGTTTATGTTCGACGATAATTATAACTATTTTATATTCGAACATAAATATTCATAACTATCTGTCGAGAATTCACCAGTTTTATGTACTGAACAGAGCGCATGGGACAAAGAGAATGCCTTGTATTCGACCATGGCCTCCTGGAACACCTCACTATGACACTCGCCACGCAGTGAAATTTAAAATAGGGGGCCATGGAAGTGAGCGCAGGTGCGATGCTATCCTCACCTAATTGGTCACACAACTGTTTATTGAGCTATGATTGGTGGGAGAAACTGTCCTATAATGAAAACTTGTGCTATAATGAGCCTCATTATGATACAGTTTTCTGACATATAATATTTACATTTCGCCACTTGTATAAGTATATGGATCAATGGCATGCCGATTCGTTTGAAACCACCTTGGACATCGTTATTCGCCGTGACTGTACAGTATTGAGCATTGTTGAGATATCATATCGAGTGCCACATCGTCCTGGTAATAGCCAGGGATGTTCAATAGCAATAATAGTTGTAATGACAAGTTGATCAGTGTTCGAGTCTCTGAACGAGGCTAATACTGTAGTTCCATCCACCTTATTGCCATCGATTTGAAGATAACGGAGGATGCGACAAGACTATAATGGTATTGCACTGTGGTAACTTGGCTTCAAATGCTCCAATACTCAATATCGACCAACCTCGCGGGCAAGGAGTGGTGCGGTGCGGTGCGGTGGATTCGTAATTGAGACTGTGTTTGGTTTTCAGCTCGAGGTCTGCCACGGGCATGTGAGCTGGGTATTAATAAGCTTCAGGCGTTCTCAGTAGATTAATGGTCAGCTGTAGTATGAGTGATTGTTCATTTAAGGTATGATAGAAATTTTGAGAAAAATATGACAATATAATGTTACATTAAATAATACAGTAATAACGGCCATTGCGGTCAGAGCAAAAAAAAAAAACCTGAAGTTAGCTCTTCAAACCACCCGGAACATATATCCTAACAAAAGGTGATTTTATATAAATACCAAAAATCATCACTACATCACTGTCGTCAAGCCAGTATCCCTCTATGCGTCAGAATGCCTTATTCTCTCTCACAAATGGGCGCTTGCTAAGTTAGAGAAAAAAAAGAGAGAAAGATTCTCACAACATACTTGGTCCAAACTACAAAAACGGGATCTACGTAAGAACATACAGGCAAGAAATCTATTCTAAGATAGAGAAGATCACGGACACAATGCGCAAACGCAGGGATCACTTCTACGATCACTTGCGACGGATGGATGACTCTAGATGGACAAAACGTATATTTAACAATTTCGACTCAAAACCAAACACAACAGTTCCCTGGTACGTTATCGTCAAAAAAGACCTCCATGAAATGGGCCTCGAACCATATGACGTGCACTAACCTGACTTTTCCGAACAACATCGAGATGAGAAATGGACCGGTACAAAGTGGTCGGATGAACGCCGTGCTCGACACAGCAAGCTAATGAAAACCTACTGGATCAATCGTAAATTGAATAAACGTATAATGGAACTTATCGTGGTCCCTAGTTAGCCGATTAGCGAATAATAAATAAATAATAGTCTACTAATAAGAAAATCAGTAATAGAATAAAACAGTAAGTGAACCAACCCAAATGAGATGGGTTATTCCCTAATCCGGAAAATAAATACACTTGGATGACCAGTTTCGTCAAGCGATCATCATCAGAGCCATTACACTTAGGCTACAAAATTTTCTATACCTGAAAATATGGGTGAACATATTTACAACATGTAGGCCAACACTTCTTTAGTTGCGGTATTAGTTGAGATAGTTCAACTCGTCAATATTTGTTAGTTACAGTCTATGTGATGATTTGTTAAAATACTGGAGTCGGTGATTGACCTCCAAACTTGCTTGTTTAGAGTGAATATGTGATTGTTGTTAAATGGTCAATTCAGGTTGTATTGTACAGGCCACAGTCTTGCGTTGTCCTGGTGAGAGCAGTTGTCTCCGTCACTATCTACACTCAACTGGGAGAGGTTCATTTTTTTTCAGGGGGGGGGGGGGCGAAAAGAGTACCCGCACCCCCCGCATGGCACCGACCTTACTACTGGTGCCTCCGACATGCAATTAATCTACGATAGTAGAAGAGAAAGCATAGGGGATTGGATAGAAAGGAATGTCTTTTAGGACATAGTGCCTGTCCCATCGCGGTCGCGATCTACCAGGCATAATTAGCATATAATAACATTGGTATATATTATATATGAGCACATATAAATATGTACTCATACATAAGGGTAAGATTGTAGGGCCAGGGAAAACCGCATAGGCAGAAAGGAAAGATTGCCTACACGTAAAACCTGGCGGCTTGGTTATTGCGACATGCAAGGATAATGTGGGTATGGAAATGAGTAGGTATGTTAGTTGGGAGAAGGTATCATGCACCAGATCCATGTCCGTCTTCTCGCCAGTTCGTCTCCGGGAAATCCGTTAGAACTCGGCACTGCTGGGATCAGCGCGGGCCTTGCCGGCTACCGAGCAATGATACAAGTATCCGGAGAACCTGCGCCACTACCCGATGCGAGAGGTTCATGTGGGCCAGGGTCTCTTATATACCTGGGTATTTCCCCTCTCGCATACCTAAGTTTCTGTGTTCGTCGTGAATATTGCCAAGTCCAGTCTCCCTAATGTGGTGTTTGTTACAGTATTCAGGATAATCTTCATATATTAAAGACCTGGTTTCAATTCTAGCCACGCATAAGCTAATAACCATATAAGCAGACATAAACATTTTGTAGCCTAAGTGTAATGAATCTGACGATCACTTGACGATCGAAACTTGCCATCCAAGTGTATTTATTACTGTAATCTCATGTTTCTTTTTCAGGATTAGGGAATAAGCCATCTCACTTGGGTATAATCGTGTTGACCGACTGACAAGCATGAAACTTTTGTTTACTAAGGTAACACTGAAAGTGTCTTCAAACACCATAAAGTAAGTGAACCAATTTAAATATTTAGGATAAATTATTCAGCCCTCTGGTTTAAACCGCGAAGCAAATAAAGAAAGAATTTCCAAATTACAGAAAGCTTACCATGGAACAGATATAATTAAAAAAATCAATATCTCGGAAAGCAAAACTTAGACACTATAATACTGTAACCAAACCTGAAGCGTTATATGCATCGGAAACCCCAATCATTGGTGGTGGATCTTTAACCAAAGACATGGAGAAACAAGAAAGAAAAATGTTTGGCCCATTTTGTATAGAGGGAATATGGAGGAAAAACAAGTAGTTCCGTGAAGAACTATACAGCCTATTTTCATATATCCTACTTATGTTAATTGCCACTATCAACATACAAAATTTCAGTTTGATTGCTGTAATAGATTCGTAGATATTGAGAACCGACTAAATATTTTGGATGGTCGCCATGTTGGACTTTATTTATGTAGGTCCTAGATTTATGTACTGTTTCATGAAGATAATTGGGTACGTGTAGCATTCGAACTTCAATCCCACATTCGAACTTCAATCCCATGATTAGGACACAAGAAGTAAAAACTAGATTTTAAAATTTCGCACTGCTGCCATCTAGTGGTTATGGAAACAATTGAAATAATTAGATGCCAGTGGATTAAGATTCATATAAGGATTTACTGTACCAAGTTTCACTGCACCCGGATGGTTAAATTGCGAGAAACGTCCACGTGAATATTTATACTTCGCGTCGCCGCCATGTTGGATTTGTGATCACCAGGTTATTTAAAGTCCCATAGGTGAACTTAAGTTCATAGCCCCTATGGACATTAAAAAATGCAGTTTGATTGCTAAAATAGATTCGTAGATATTCAGTATCGTCTTAATATTTCAGATGGTCGCCATGTTGGATTGTTAAATGTATAGGCCATAGTGTCATGTACCATTAAAGGGAAATTATTGCGTAGGTTCATTATTTAAACTTTCACTTCGATTGCATGATTACGACACAAGAAATAAAAACTTACTTTTAAAATTCGCACAGCCGCCATCTTGAGGTTATGTTAACAATTGAACTAAATTAGATACCAGTGCATTACTATGTGTATAAACATTTCCTGTACCAAGTTTCAATGCGTTCGGAACATTGAATCGCGAGAAAGGACTATTTAAATTTTCAAATTCGCTTCGCCGCCATGTTCGTTTTGTAGTTAACCGGTTTTTTAAAATCTTATAGGTGAACTTTCAGCAGTGCCCTTTATCTCCGTGCAAAATTTTAGGGTGATACGGCTAATAGTATCAGAGATATAGAATGCAGGTGAAATATTTCGCACGGCCGCCATCTTGTGGTTATGTAGACAATTGAACGAAGTTAGATGTCGGTGCATTACAAGGTGTATAAACATGTACTGTACCAAATTTTATTTCGTATGGTCGGTTAAATCGCGAGAAACGTCTATTTTAAAGTCACAAATTCGCTTGGCCGCCATGTTGGTGTTGAAGTTACCAGTTTTTCAAAAGTCACATAAGTGAACTTATAGTAGTTCCCTCTATCACATTAGAAAATGTCAGGGTAATATCGGTAATAGTTTCGGAGATATTGAATGCTGGTGAAATATTTCGCACAGCCGCCATGTTGGATTGGTGAGACGTAACAAAATTTGAAGGGCACGGTCGGGGTCGCCCGGAATAGTGATATGAACTTACCGAGTTTCATTGAAATCGCTCCAGCCGTTTAGAATTTATTAGGGACACACACACACACACACACACACACACACACACACACACACACGGACAAAGGGTGATCTCATAAGCCTATTTTTTCAAAATTGAAAATAGGCTAATAAACGCAATCTGAAAAATTCTCACACACTTTTCGGAAAAGAAAATTGAAATCTTATGGACACATTATTAGAATGAACAATAAGAGACTAACTAAAATAATTCTCGACCTGGCGCTATCATTAAAAACCAAGAACAGCTGGCTTCGTGAAATTGAAACAGATCTCCATGAAATCAACATCTCAGAAGAAATTGTACGAGACAAATGTAAGATTAGAACCAAAATCGACGATCAACAATTGAATCGGTCCGTACTGAAAGGGCCTCAGTCACAATTTTGGTGAAAATGAGTTATTACCAGAATCGTATTACTTGGGACCTCAGTCCCGTGCTCAGAAAGCAGAGAAATCGATGCATGCGTTTCATAATTCCACAGAGAAAGGTTCTCAGTCCATCACTGGCCCTTTTGGCAACATTGAAGACAGCTGCCGCGCAAATTTACTTCCTCTCCTTCCGCGGTTCCTTATCTAATAGGCAACAACTGAGCGGATTGTTGCTGTTTGTCGTGTGCTCTTTGGAAGTGACATTTGCATACTGTTTAGCAATGGAGGAAAGTATTATTAAGTCCAAAACGAGGCTGAGAGATCCATCTCATTGGCATTATTATTATTATTATTATTATTATTATTATTATTATTATTAATAATATTATTATTATTATTATTATTATTATTATTTTGTACTAATTGTGTATGTGTAAGGTCCACCTCTTCTGGATCTCGGTGGACTTTCTCTGTATTCTGGCATAGAATAAAAGAAAAATGGTATCAAAATATATCAAACCGTGTAGAAAGGGCCTCAGTCCATCGTCATTATTTCATCACCCACACTACGTAGACATTTGAATGCCAAGTTTTGTTATGAAATTATATTCAGCTTAATGGTGGCTATGATACTGGATGGCTTTTCAAAACTTAAGATACAAGTTAAGAGAATTAAACGTTTTGTTTTGTGGCATTTTACTCAAAATCGTCTTAACTGTACAGAGGCCCTTTCAGTATTGACCGATTCAATTTGGAGACGAACCCAACACCACAGCCACTATAACTTGGACAGAAGAACGAAGGTAGAAGCACAGTGAGAGGATGAAGAGATTATGGGAGGAAATGAAGGCCAGGTTCAATCGTGCTCCTGAGTAGAGCATAACAATATAAAAGAAACTGTAATAATCGTTAAATTACAAAAAAGCCTATAGAAACACTTGGAACAGATACGACAGAAATCAATATCTAGTAACGAAAGGTAGGTAAAAAAGAAGACGAGGAGGCAAGGTAGGTAGAAAGAACACAAGAAAGAAAGGTAGAAAGAATACAAGAAGGCAAGGAAGGTAGAAAGAAAAAAAGGAGGCAAGGAAGACTAGGTAAAATGAAGGCAAGGCACGTAGAAAGAAGGCAAGTTTGGTAGGTAGAAAACAAGGAATAGAAAGAAAAGACTTATAAAGAAGGCAAGGGATGTAGAAATAAGGCAAGGAAGATAATGAGCAGGAAGGAAGATAAAAGAAAGACTAGGAAAGTAGGAAGAAGCAAGGGATGTAGAAAGAAGGCAAGGAAGAAACAAAGCAGGAAGGAAGATAAGGGAAAGACTAGGAATGTAGGAAGAAGGCAAGGGATGTAGAAAGAAGGCAAGGAAAATACTGAGCAGGAAGGAAGATAAAGGGACTAGGAAGGTAGGAAGAAGCAAGGGATGTAGAAAGAAGGCAAGGAAAATACTGAGCAGGAAGGAAGATAAAGGAAAGACTAGGAAGGTAGGAAGAAGCAAGGGATGTAGAAAGAAGGCAAGGAAGATACTGAGCAGGAAGGAAGATAAAGGAAAGACTAGGAAGGTAGGAAGAAGCAAGGGATGTAGAAAGAAGGCAAGGAAGATACTGAGCAGGAAGGAAGATAAAGGAAAGACTAGGAAAGTAGGAAGAAGGCAAGGAAGGTATTTAGATAACAATGAGGCAGGGAAGGCATAAAGACGGCAAGGGAAGGAGAAAAAGGCAGATAGGAAGAAGACAAGGTAGGTGGAAAGAAGGCAAGGGAGATGGGAAAGAAAATAAAGAAAACACCACGAAGCAAAGAATACAAGGAAATTAACAACAAGTTCCGTGACGAACTAAAGAGCCTACGTTTCTTAAAATTTAAGATTCATGCCAATGATTAATCTATATGGATCTATCTATAATAATGACGAAATTAAGTTGGTAATATCGAAATTTCTAATTGGTTCGAAATACTGTACACCTGGCATAATGTAGCCTAATGTAGCTTAATATAGCACTGCAGTTGGCAGCCCTGGTGACTGAATATATTCTTAGTTCCGTCTCTTAAGGTACAGAATACAAAATTTGGCTGAAGTCCAATGGATAGCATGGACGTTACATGCAGTTAAACATTGGATCTAACAGCGCGCGTAAAATCATGTTGGCGACAATGACATGTATCGGTCAGAAATAATCTGAAATAATATGATCTATTGTTGTGTCAATTATGAATGAAATCCATTAGTTAGTATAGAAGTTACATGCATTTTAAAATGGACCTATCAGCAGGCTTAGAATCATGTTGGCAGCACTGGCGTAGGCCTATATTAGTTACTCCAAATTAATATAGAATGCCAGGTACTATACGTGTGCCAAGTTTAGAGCTATTGGCTTGCATACTTTCTGATATATTGATATTAGGGTAACAAAAATAGAGACAACATTTATTAACAGTTGGCAGCCCTGGTTACTCTTAAGAATCGGCATAGTCATATCTGTTATGGTACACATAGCACACACGAATTTGGTTGAAATCCAAATGATAGTATAGAACTTAAGTTACATGTATTTAAATTTGGACCTCTCAGCAGGCTTAGAATTATGTTGGAAGCACTGACGTATATTAGTTACTCCAAATTAATATAGAATGTTAGGTACTATACGTGTGCATAGTTTAAAGCTGTCGGCTTGCATACTTTCTGATATCTGTGTATTTGGATTAAAAAATGAGAGCATTTATTAACAGTTGGCAGCCCTGGTGGCTCTTAAGAATACGCTCAGTCATATCTGTTTATGTACACATAGCACATGCGAAATTTGGTTAAAATCCAATTGATAGTGTAGAAGCTACATGCATTTAAAATTTGGACATATCAGCAGGCTTATAATCATTTTGGCAACACTGCCATGTATGGCCTCCTGGAAATTAAACTGCAATATTATTAGCTATACGTGTGCCAATTTTAAAATAGCTCCCATTCATACCTTCCATGATATCCAACATGGAGCTCAAATTTCAATTGCGATTTTTCAGCAGTTGGTAGCACTGACATCATTTTCAAATATGGCCGTGGGATATTCAGGTATGGATCTTTACTTCTACCAAATTTTGTTTCGATTGCTGCAGCCGTTTAGGAGTTGATAGGGGGCACACAAATACAGCCAGACAGGAAGACAGACAGACAGACAGACAGACAGACAGACAGACAGAAGGACAGACAGACACACATTTGCCCGATCGCATAAGTCTACTTTTTCGTCATTTTTGCAAAATGTGAAAAGTAGGCTAAAAATAATGCAAGGACTGCAGAGGTACGGTGGTGTGTTGGATGACGTCCAGTACAGCATCTCTCCACGGAGTTCGTTCACATCTCGAGTGGTGAATATGAACACAGCCGCAGGCAGGCGGCACTGGGATCCCCAATTCCCAGAGACAGGCTCGTTCTGCTAACATTCATTAATCAGTAATCAGCACCTCGGAGCGGTGCGACAGCTGCGCCATCCGATACCGGTACCTTGGAACTTATCAACTCACATCACCAGATTCTTTATGTCCTACAGGAAGGAAGGTAAGAGGGAAGGATGGAAGAAAAGAAGGGAGGAAGGTAAGAAGAAAGGAAGGATAGAGAGAGAAAGGAAAAAACGGAGAAAGAAAGGATGATGATGATAATTGATGTTTTAAGGGGCCTAACGTCTAGGTTATCGGCCCCTAATGGTCTGGGTGATGGCGAAAATGACAATGAAGTGGAAACCAGAACGAAAATTAAGTGAGAAGGAAAATACGTACAAAAAGGAACTCAGATTGAAACTACTCACAAAAAGGACAACGGTAATACGTACAAAAGGGAATTTAGAACGAAAATACTCACAAAAGGAATAGATCGAAAAATACGCACAAAATGTAGGTTAGGTTCAAAATACGTACAAAATGCAATGACGAGTCGAAATAATTTACTTACAAAATGAAAGTAAAATTCAAAATACTTACAAAATGCAAATGAGTTTGAAAAGTCGTAAAAAATGCAATTGAAATTGAAAATACACAATGCAATTTAGATTGAAAAACGCGCATTTCAGATTCCAAAAAATCACTAAGTGCAATTGAAATTCAAAATACTTACAAAATGTAATTGCTTACAAAATGCACTGTAGATTCAAACTACTCAATGGGATGGACAATACTTACAAAATGCAATTTAGATTCAAAATACTCACAAAATGCAATTGAGAATCAAAATACTTGCAAAATGCCCACATTAAGAAATGCAATTTAGATTGAAATTACTTGCAAAAAGCGGTTTAGGTTCAAAATACAAAATGCAATTGAAATTCAAAATACTCACAAAAGTCCCATCCCCTATAGTCTATTGAAAGACTTACTAAAATGCAATTTAGATTGTCAATCCTTAGAAAATGCAATTGAGGTTGAAAACACTCGAAAAAATCAATTTACTGTAGATCGAAAAGACTTACAAAATGCAACGTGGACTGAAAACACCTACAAAAGGAGTGTAGATGCAAAAAAAGTCGCTAAATGGAATTTAGATAGACGGGGAGTCAATTAACAAAAAACAGTGCGGGAATCTTAAAGAGAAAAGGAAATACAATGAAAAGAAAACAAGAGGTCCGACCCCTCGACAAGGAGGGATCAGGAAAGATGAGACAAGGGCCAATTAAGGCGGGAAAGTGAAAGACTCCCTGAGCCTTGGATACCCAAATACCGTCGAGGTCGGAAGTGAACAAGAGTTGACCTAGGGAGGTCGACAGGAAAGAAGACGGAGAGGAGCCCGACACAAGTAAGTGGAAGCAATGCCAGACTCAGCTGGGGTCCCGTGGTCGCCAACCCACGACCTACTAGATGTGAGCCCCTGGGGGAGAGAAAGAAAGGAAAGAATGATGATAATTGTTGTTTTAAAGGGCCTAACATCAAGGTTATTGGCCCCTAATGGTTTGGGTGATCATGAAAAGTGAAAATGAACCAACTGTATAATAAATTAAAACTAACTACAGCTTACACACTAGTAGAAGGAAACTATAGAAGAGTAAAGGAAATAAAAGAAAGAGGTAATGAATGCCCTCAACCCTCAAAAAGGAGGCTTAAAGACTTAGAAAGAAGGAGAGCCATGAAAGGCAGATACGAATGGGAAAGACAAGAGGACCCACCCCAAAGGCATGGCAAAAAATAATTAAAAAACCGGACCCAGCTCAGGAAACCCTCGGAATCGCCAACTCCCAAACTCACCAGCTGTGAACACTTGAGAGTTTAGCACTATCCAGGGTGCACCAGAAGTGGTGGAGCTACACACACCTTGCCTACTTGAGGGCCTTGAGCAGAAGGCAGGAGATACAAAGAAAACAAGAGGTCTGACCACTCGAAGAATGAGGCATCAGAAATTATGAGACAAGGGCCAATTAAGGCGGGAAAGTGAAAGACTCCCTAGCCCTCGGATACCCTAATACCGTCGGGGTCAGAAACGAACAAGAGTTGACCAAGGGAGGTCGACAGGATAGAAAACAGAGAGCAGCCCAGCAAAAGTAAGTGGAAGCAATGTCGGACTCATATGGGGTCCCGTCGTCGCCAACCAACCTCCCACTAGATGTGAGTTCCTGGGGGGGCTAAGAAAGAAATAAAAGAAAGAGGGCAAGGAAGGTAGGAAGGAGACAAGGAGGCAATGAATGTAGAAGACAGAAAGAAAGAAAGAATGAGTGAAGGAAACAAAGACAGAAGATAATGTAGGTAAAGAAGATAAAAAGAAAGTTAGGAAGAAGGCAAGGGAAGAAATGGTATAGCTACACACACCTTGACTTTTGATGCACCTTATGAAGAAGGCTGGAAACACCTTGGAAAAGCAAAAACAAAATCTGACCTGAAAAATGAGGGTATCAGAGGGGAATTGTCAAGGCCTTTGAGGTCGGAAGAGAACAAAAGTTAACCAAGGAATGCTTGTAGAGAGGAGGCTGGCACAGCATTGCCACCATCAGCTAGATTCCTGGTTGAGGGTAAAAAAGTTCTTTGTGAGAAACGAGGAAATATTCCGAATCATCAGCATTTATAAAAGAAGTTGAGTTTTGTAGTAGTGATTCCCTCACTTCCATGAAATATTTAATATACACCTAAGTACAGTACATGGGTCTGATACCCAGGATGGTTAGTTGGTTCCTTAGTTTAGGGGCTGCGACAACGCGATCATGTAGCCCCGTGTACTTTGGGTGTCTGTAGAATCTGTCTGATAGCCGGTGTTAATTGTGATGGTTGTATTAGTATGTGTTATCTGGTTTAATTCAAGTAAGGGTTGCAGGCAGTAGTTTCAAGTAATTTCTACTTTTGCTACCAAATGCTACCGTCCACAACACCTTTGCGGACTTGGCTACCAGATGGCATTGCAGTCAGCACCAGGTGGCGAACGTTGGAAGTTTTTTTTGTCTCCTCAGAGGCCGAGTGCAGTTCTTTCTATTCGACGCCCGTGAGCGACCTGCGCGTCGGGATGAGAGATGGAATGGATGAAGATGAATGAAACTGGGCAAGGGTGTGGAAGGAAGCGGTCGTGGCCTATCAGAAGGTACCGTCCCGGCATTTGCCTGGTGTTGAAAATGGGAAACCATTTCAAGGACGGCCAACGGTGGGGTTCAAACCCACGCGTCTACCGAGTCAGCAGAGAACTTAGCCCCAAGAACTAACGCTGCGCTTTAGCCACCGTACGGTACGGTGGAATTTTTTTTTCGTGTGGCCTCCTGAGAGGCCGAGTGCAGGTCTTTCTAAGTGACGCCCGTGGGCGACCTGCGCGTCGGGATGAGAGATGGAATTGATGAAGGTGAATGAAACTGGGCAAGGATGTGGAAGGAAGCGGCCGTGGCCTGTCAGTAGGTACCGTCCCAGCAATTGCCTGGTGTTGAAAATGGGAAACCACGGAAAACCATTTCAAGGACGGCCGACGGTGGGGTTCGAACCCACGCGTCTACCGAGTCAGCAGAGAGTTTGGCCCCATGACCTAACGCTGCGCTTTAGCGCGCGTAGCCACTACTGTCGGTACGGTGGAAGTAATAGAGCGTTATCAATTCTAACCTACACATTTTGGCTTCACACATGTGTAGTTAGTGGAAGGTTATTTTCCATGCCATAAATCTATGCCATGGAACCGCCGGCTTTACTTCCCCTCCGAAGGAAAGGATACTGATGGATTTCTAACGCTCTTAAAAATCCGACGACTTCGGCCGGGTTTGAACCCGTGACCTTGGATGTCTAACGCCCTGAGAAATATTAAAATGAAAATGAAAATCCACAGCCTGCTTCCAGTCTCCAACCGGGTCAGGAATGGAATGAATGAAGCCCCCATCTAGCGGCGAGGATATGAACTATGCCGGCTGCCGAGACCTGACGCACTCCTCTGGAGCAATGATTAAATGAATGACAGATGAAATGAAATGATAGTGGAGAGTGTTGCTGGAATGAAATTTTGACAGGGAAAAGCGGAGTACCCGGAGAAAAACCTGTCTGCCTCCGTTTTGTCCAGCACAGATATCACATGAAGTGACCGGGATTTGAACCACGGACCCAGCGGTGAGAGGCCGGCGTGCTGCCGCCTAAGCCTCAGAGGCTTAAGTATTAAAATATAGAACATAAAATAATGTGAACAAATTAAATTAGAGTTAATATTTTATTGGAACTTGCGCAGGATTAATTAACGTAGCTATAAATTAAACTAATTGTTTTAGCGTATTGACGTTGGCACGCCTGTCTGTGGGATTCCCCAGGCCACTCGACATGCACACGTAGCGGAGAAGCTGGAGCAATTGGATTTGCGAGGCGAGCTTCCCCCTTTCCACTCTCACTATTCTTGTGTGCCTTGTAATGACGTACGGGGCTAGCATCGCCAATGAGCCAGTCAGGGCTGCAAACCAACCCACCTAAGGGCCTCCAAACTTGATGAGTCTGCTTAATTGTCATTACTTTACCAATTTATTTTCATTGGTATCTTCTATTCGATTATGGGCTAATTCCACTGTGACATTTTCGCTGATTAACAGGGGGGGGGGGGGGGATGCCTTTCTTTTCTTTTTTCGTTTAACCTTCAGCAAGCATCGTGAGGTCCCTGGCACCACCATTAATTGAAGAATTTAACCCAGAAACCTGCTAAGTGCCATTTTGGGGAAACAATTCGTTTTTGTATTACAATCCATCTATGTACCATTACCAATGCACCAGAGGTGTCGATGATTTTGATTTTATTTTTACATACCTCTGACTGAATCTCAGGGCCTCCAAACTTGATGAGTCTGCTTAATTGTCATTACTTTGCCAATTTATTTTCATTGGTATCTTCTATTCGATCATGGGCTAATTCCACTGTGACATTTTCGCTGATTAACATGGGGGCTGCCTTTTTTTCTCTATTCTTTTAACCATCAGTAAGCATCGTGAGGTCCATGGGACCACCATTAATTGAAGAGTGTAACCCAGAAACCTGCTAAGTGCCATTTTGGGAAACAATTCATTTTGCATTACAACCCATCTATGTACCATTGCCAATGCACCAGTGGCGTGGAGGATTTTGATTCTATTTTTACATACCTCTGACCGAATCTTATTAGAATAAGGTTAGACAAGGATTTGAGAAAGAAGACACCTGGAAAATCAGGTATAATAATTCTTAATTTTCCCTAAGGAATTTATAAAGTCAACAGTGATTAGACTGTCACAATAATGAGAAAAGAAAGAAAGGAGAAGATATGGAAAGAAATATAAAAATTGAAAATAAAAAAGGACAGAAATTTGAGGAAAATGAAATGAATGAAATGGGCATGGGAAGGGAAGGATAAAAGGATAGAAAGGAGAGAAAAAGGAGAAAGGAAGAAATGGAAAGATAAGGAAAGAGATAAATAAATAAAAAAAGAGTTAAAGAAAGAAAGAAAGAAAGAGAAGAGGTGAAAAAGGAAAGAAAAGGAAAGATTTGGAATGGAAAGAATAGGAAAGATAAGGAAGGGAATGGCAAGAAACGAAATGTTAAGGAATGGAATGTAAAGGAAAGGAAGGACAAGGAAAAATAAAAGGAAAGAGAAGGAAGTAAAGAAAATGAAACAAAAGGAAAGAGAAGGTGACCTCTTTCTCACCCGTAATCATTACAGCAGCACACACTACTAAAGTCAGCACAGAAACACAGGTTGTCAGTCAGATGCAATACACACCCAAGGACACAACATATGTGTGCTGTTGTATTGAAAGTGAAACATTGAAGCCATTTTTAAGTGTTGTCTTATTGATAATTGCAATTGGACCTGATGATGGTCGCATGAGGAATGAAACATGTCATCCCATAGTTTTCTCCTTCTTTTGTAGTGTATAACTAGGAACCGGATATTTATGTACTAAAAACGGTTACAATATGCATGCAATTATGCTCTAAAGACGTAGAAAATATGCTTTAAATTGAAAAAATAAGCACTTGACAAAAAGCCAATCTTATTCACTCTTCATTTCCACCTTTGCCGTAATATGTGCAGTTCTTCTATGCCCAAGATCGTGGTTTCAAACTGGGCCAAAGTCGTCGGATTTTTTAAGAGCATTAAAATCCCTCAGTATGCCTTCCTTCGAAGGGGAAGTAAAGCTGGCTGGCCCATGTCATAGATTTATGGCATGAAAAAGAACCTTCCACTAACTACACTTGTGGAAGCTAAAATTTGTAGGTTATTTTGATAGCGCTATATTAGTTCCAACGTCCGCCACCAGGTGCTGACTGCGATGGCATTTAGTTAACCACGTCCGCAGCTAGGTGTCGTGGACGGTAACATTTAGTGGCAAAATTAGGAACTACTTGAAAAAATTAATCGTCTTCAGTCCTTCTACTTGAATCACAGATAACACACACTAATACAGCCATCACAATTAACAATGGTTATCAGACAAATTCTACACACACTCAAAGTAGGCCTACACGGGGCTACATGACTGCGTTTTCGCAGCCCCTAAACTAAGGAATTAACCAATCATGTCCTGTCCTGTTTGCATGTTGTTCAAGTTGAAATTTATTTTCTCATTTCACTTCCTTCGATCATACTTGACAATAGACGACAACACCTTCAGTTTCACTATAACCTGACACCCACTGATTTAATGAGTACTTTTAGCTGCTCATCTCTTGAAGCATTTAGAGTAAAGCCTATGAAGACTAAGGATAAAGTAACACTAAAGAAATCCTCACAAAGCTAACCCCGGGTTACTCGCTGCCGAGATGGAGAAAGTAATGTCCCACCCCATTCCCTTCTTGAAATAGCCACGCATAAAATTCTGTTATCTCGTTATCTGTTGCTCAGAAAGTTTCTTACAAGGGATTGTACAGCCTCCCAGGGGTATGCACCCCTTGGAGTCCATCCCCCCGGCATCTGGCTAAATCCCCTAAATGGCAACCCTTGGAAAGCCGGCCCAACATCCATAAAACTTAGCAGGGACGGCTTGCCACTCTAAAAGCAGCCCAGTCCTTGCACAATAGTTACACATACCTACATACTAGTAACTGGGCCAACACATTGCTGACAACATAGCGCCAGAGGGTATAAGAAGGCATCCTAATGAGGTCAAAGGATCTCTCCATTGTCAGTGCTTCATCGAGACGGCCCGAGGCTACGCTGGTGTCAACCGAGGTGAGTCAGTCAATCGTGTTCAGAGTTCCTACTTATGTAACCTGCAACCCACAACTTGTATTACATTGTGAACATAATTTCATTCCCTACAAGGGACTCACAATCAGAATCACAGACCAATAAAACACTTGGTCCACACTCTACACACGCTTTACTGTTTATACGCCTTTTTACATCCCAACGCCCTTCCTTACTCCCGTCACGTAAAGACGTGACAGACGGTAGTCCATTAGCGCTAACTCAGGTACCTTTGTGTTTCTCGAGCCGGCTCGGCTGCCAGCAAGCAGCGCGTGCCACTCGGCTGATACGAACAGAGTCAGTTACATAATAAGCAGTCAGCTGAGCGACCAGAACAGTGACCCTTGTATTGGGTCTCATCCCTTCAAACACTACTACATTATTTATAGGAACGCCCCCTAGTTCCTAGCACACCACAACACTCTACACTGGTCAGCTTACCCTGACAAGGGAAGCTACCCTTTTAGGCACCACCTTATAAATTAGCACAATAACTCTCCCTTTTAGATCCACCCCCAAATAAGGGATCTAAAACAGGATGTTCAACACGCAGGCAAAACCAATTTTGTTCAAGATGTTTTAAAATATACTTGATTTCAAATGTCTGTTATGTTCATAATATGAAATAAATCAAATAAAACCACAAAATATGCATATTGCATGTGTGCGGATTCATTTTCAAAAAACCCGGTCCCTAAATGTAACAAATAACGCGTGTAATGATTTACAGGTTATTGTTTTCCGACGTCCCAGTAATTGTGATAAGGCTTATAATATATTGACTGGATGGAATGTTGTGTTATCAATTGAACAAGTAGTTCCTTGAAGAACAAAAGCCTATTTTCATATAGCCTATCCTACTTATGTTAACTGCCACTATCATCATACAAAATTTCAGTTTGATTGCTGTAATAGATTCGTAGATATTGAGAACCGACTAAATATTTCGGATGGTCGCCATGTTAGATTCTTATATATGTAGGTCTTAGAGTGATATCCTGTTACATGAAGATTATTGTGTACATGAAGTATTCTAACTTCAATCGCATGATTAGGACACAAGAAGTAAAAACGAGATTTTAAAATTTCGCACGACTACCATCTTGTGGTTATGGAAACAATTGAAATAAATTAGATGTCAGTGGATTAACATTTGTATAAGGATTTATTGTACCAAGTTTCACTGCAATCGGATGGTTAAATTGCGAGAAACGACCATGTGAATATTTATACTTCGCCATGTTGGATTGTTATAGGTATAGGCCATAGAGTCATGTACCATTAAAGGAAAATTATTGCTAGGTTCATTATTCAAAATTTCATTTCGATCGCATGTTTGCGACACAAGAAATAAAAACTTAATTTTGAAATTCGCACAGCCGCCATCTTGAGGTTATGTAAGCAATTGAACGAAGTTAGATGTCGTGCATTACAATGTGTAAAAACATATACTGTACCAAGTTTCATTGCGTTTGGGTGGTTAAATCGCGAGAAACGTCTATTTAAAAGTCGCAAATTCGCTTGGCCGCCATGTTTGTTTTGTAGTTACTAGGTTTTCAAATGTCACATAGGTGAATGTCTAGTAGTTCTCTTTATCACGGTGCAAAATTCCAGGGTGATATCGATAATAGTTTCGTAGATATTTAATGCTGGTGAAATATTTCGCACAGCCGCCATGTTGGATTGGTGAGACGTAACAAAATTTGAAGGACACGGTCGGGGTCGTCCGGAATAGTGCTATTAACTTACCGAGTTTCATTGAAATCGCTCCAGCCGTTTAGATTGTATTAGGGGGGGGGGGTGGCACACACATCATACATGAAATGAAAATAGGCTGAAAATTCCTTGAAAAATAACCCTTGTGAACGACAGCAAAATATTCAATATCATCAGTAATATTAAAATTAATTTAATACATTTGCAAGGCAAGAACAGAAGAGAAACATTTATTACGGCCCAAAGAGATGGCATCTCTCAATTAAGAAAAATATCAGAGATAAAGGAAGGCAATAAGATCGCGAAGCTTGTGTATAATAACGGTGAAGATATGAAGTCTCATCTATTCCCTCTTTATTCTTTTAAAATCAAGAAGAGACGGAGCATTGCATTTGTCTTATAAACAAGGGTAAAATTACTATCATTTCCCCTCCATTCCTTTTGTTTCTCTTTCATTCATTAATTTTCTTTCTTTACGTACTTTGTATTAATCGACAAAGAGACATATGAACGGTAAGGTGTTTCATTATGAACGAAACATTCAATCTAGAAGGCTGTGGATCTGCTCTCATGGCCTTCTGTAACCTCTTGAAAAATGACTTGTTTCTGTTCCTTTATTTAGTGGCTTAGGCATTGTTGTTGTCAGGTACACGTACTTCGGTTGTGTGTGTGTTACAGAGGTGTGTAAATTATCAGACTGAACGCCAGTTTTCCAACATTAATTTTTACTTTTTATGAATTAATGCAGCAAAATTGTTGGCAAGGTGGCAAGGCAACAGCCACTACACCACGAGGTGGTCCTGAAGAACATTGAAAAGGTTTGATGGAAAAGAGGATGGAAGACAAACGGGAAGCAAGAGACGAGTAAAGAAATGAAGAAAGAGAAGTAGAAGATGAATGAGAAAATGGGGAAGACAGAGATAAGAAGAAATATAAAGGGTAAAGAGAGAATTAAGAAGAAGGGGAAAAGAAGAAGAGCAAACTAAGAAAAAAGGGAAGAAGACACAGAAGAAGAATGGGCAATAGGATAAGACATGAATGCGGAGAACCGGAAGGAGCGAAACAAGAAGATAGGAAAATAGGAAAATAAGAAGAATGAACTAGAAGCGAACAAAGCAAGAATAAATAAGAAAGAGGAAAGTAAGAAAGCGGAGAAGTAAGAGAAAATAAAAAAGGATAAAGTGAAGAGAAGGAAGAAGAAAGAAAAAAGAACATGAATGAGAAGAAAAAGAGAGAAGAACGAGGAACGGAAGGAAGAGTAAAATATTAAAGGGAAGAATAGAGAAAAAAAAGGATATAATGAAGAGAAAAAATAAGAAGATTAACTAAAGAAGAAGGAGCGAAAGAAGGAGATAGAGAAGAAAAAGAGAGAGAGATCAAGAGGAAAGGAGGAAAAAAGAAGAGAGGGAGTATGAAGCACAGAAAGAGAGAGACAAAAGTGAAGAAGGGGCAAAAAATAAGAAATAGTAAGAACACAAAGAAGAGAGAGAAGAAGCATATAAAGAGAGAAAATGAAGAAAGAGTGAGAGAATTCAAGAGGAAAGAAAGAAAGAAAGAAAGAAAGAGAAAATAAGAAGGGGAATATGAAGTACAGAAAGACAAAGACAACAGAGATGAAAGAGCAAAATATAAGATATAGTAAGAACACAAAGAAGAGAAAGAACAAGCAAAAAAAAAAAAAAAAATACAAGGAGAAGAAGATGAATATCCTTTAGGGCCCAGTAAGATGGTATTCAATAGAAAAAAAAAAGAAAGGCAATAAGATCTTGGAAGCTTTTATATGACATCGGAAGAGATATGAAGTCAGTGCTATTCTTCTTTTATGCTTCTAATATCGAGAATAGAAAGAGGATTGCATTTGTCTACTACTAAGGATAAAAGAACAGTCTACCATTCTTTCCCAAAACACTTTGCACAAAAAAAATCCTCTTCTCGTGTCGTCAAAGAGACATGTGAATGGTACACCGCTGTTTCAATAGGAACGAAATATGCAATCAAGAAGGCTCCAGATTTGCTCTCATAACCTGCTGTAACCCTCCTCGCTTCATAGCTTCTCTCCTTTAGAAGCTATAGCTTTTGTTCATAAAAAGCCTTCCATATCATCGGCTTTTATTCTTTTCACCAGCAAAGCAATTTTGACTGAGGTTTTTATGTACTTGAATATTATGAGTGCATAGAAGGTGGTATTAAGCAACTTACTGATCCACAATGAAGCATATGAAAAGAGGAACGTCTTTCGTCTGAGTGCACGGGTTAAGTGAGAAGGTAAGTTAATCCTTGAGAGTGGTTTATGCAAACTATAATCCTTATGTGGATATTAAGATCATATTGGCAGTGAATGTTATTGCGTGGGGTAATAAATTACGCCATCCCTTTGAAAACGACGGCCAATATTTTTCTATTCCAGATCGTACCTTCGGTTCCTGAGTACCTTTCAGGCACACTGTGTAACTTCTTTTGTTATTTCATTTGAGGGGCTTAGACATCGTGGTCATAATGCCCCGTGTACTCGGGTGTGTGTGGATTTTTTGTCTGCTTAGGAGGCAAAATAGCCAGTGATAGAGGAAGCAAAGAGGATATAAAATTAAGGTTAGCACAAGAGAGGAAAGAATGTCTACAGAAAAGGAATCTGTTGACATCGAATATAGATTTAGGTATTAAGAAGTCATTTTCGAAAGCCTTTGTGTGGAGCGTGGAGCTGTATGGAAGTGAAACTTGAACTATTGGAGCAGCAGAAAAGAGGAGTATTGAAGCGTTTGAAATGTGGTGTTGAGGAGAATGATGAAGATCAGATGGGTAGATAGGGTTACAAACGAAGAGGTATTAAGACTAGTGGGAGAGGAGAGATGTTTCTGGCGACTGCTAATGAAGAGAAGAGATAGGTTGGTAGGACACATACTAAGACACACAGGAATAGCAAACTTAGTTACGGAGGGAAGGGTCGAGGACAAGAACTGTAGGGGTAGACCAAGGTTAGAATATGTTGAACAGATTGCTTCGGATGTAGGGTGTGGTAGCTATGTAGAGATGAAACGATTAGCTCAGGACACGGGACATGGACAGCTGCACCAAACCAGTCAAAAGACTGAAGACTATCAGTGTGTGTATTTTTAATTCAGGGGAGGATTTGGAAGGAAGCGGCCGTGGCTTTAAGTTAGGAACCATCCCATCATTTTTCGTGGAGTGGAAGTGGTAACCCACGGAAAACCAATTCCAAGGATGACTTGATGTGGGAATCGTATCCTTCTCTTCTCAGTTGTGCTTCAAGAGGCTGAGTGTACCCCGTTCCAGCCCTCAGAACACAATTGAATTTCTTAACAGAGCCAAGACGACAGCCAAGAATGCTAGACACTACACCATGAGATGGTGATGAGTTAAGGAAGAAATCGAAGACAAAAGATACAGTCAGTCTGAGAGACTAGACTTTATATCATTTCAAATGACGCATGCTACAAATGCTACACATGTTAGAAAGGCTCAGGAGGGCTGAAGCCCCAGGACTCTATGCACTCTGCTGCATGACGTCACGCACTTGCCGTCTCCGTTCACATAACGCCAGACCCCAGGAGTAAACTCAGACTCGGTGCATATGCACTGAACAACATGATGACGTCATACACGCATAACTGTACACCTAAGCATAACGATGAAGTCGACAAGATCATTTGAAATGATAAAAAAAAGCAAATAAGGGATGTTGGCATACCTGTTGATGAAAAATACCAGTGGAGTCACACAGCAATAAGCACAACGTATTTTTTTTAGACAATCATCATCTCAACTCTTGGCCAGAGGCAAAGTAGAGCTCGAGTCATTAGGGAAGGCGGTGCGCAGAACACAACGCTACCATTACGTCATGCCTCGCTTCCATCCCACCAATCACAGTCAGTCTGTCTTGTGAATCTGAGCTAGTGTGTTGTAAGGAAAGTGATGTGATTATATTGGAAGACAAGACTTGCTGCACTGTATACTGTTGTCTGTCATAAACAGTTAAGAACTAATTAAATAAATACATGAACAAACAATAAATAAACCGCGCTGTAGCATGTAACCTTCACATGTAGGCTATACACAGCACTGAAGTAGGCGAATCATGTCCCCTGCCCAGTACAGAACCTAGGACTATGTGCTCCAATGAGTTTGGTTTCTAAATTATATTATTATTTTTTCTCATTGGGAACCTAGCCTGTTGTAACCTGTTGACATACCATTTAAGAAAGCGCCTCGCCAAGCCATAAAGTTAAAAGCCAAATCTTGTAATCCCTCGCTTCCTTACAAGCATTAGCCATCTAAGAACAATATATCCCAGTCAGATAATAGTAGTATAATTCGCTAGACTTTGAATATTGCATCATCATGACCAGACGTGTTAGCGTGGGAAGAGGTTGACCCTTTGGCTTGTTTGTGCGATGGTGATAAAAAGTTAATGGGTGTTGACGTCATGGAGGATGTTTATTAGGATGCTAACTGTCATCTGACACCCATGCGAGTGTGAGCACCAAAACAAAAGGTTATTCGCGGGTAGTGGGGTAGTGTATGTTCTCTTGCAAGTCGCGTGTGTGCTTGAATACGTATGGCTATGTTGGGAAATGTTTGGTGGCGGGCGAGGACTAGGGTTGAGTGAGGGTTCGTTTAAATGCTATTTTTCCCGCTCTATTTGATGGTGAGGTAATTTTTTAAAATGGGTGGAATTTGGAAACGCAATTTGAGGTAAACGTGCTTTTTTGACAATTTGGCGAATTTAATGAGCTTGTAAGGCTAGAACGATGCATATAGGGTGTCGTAGGACTTGTGGTGAACCACCCCTTGCTATGGACGGGGGTATATCCACCCCAAAATAAATCTACCCTTACCCGGAGGTTAAGTAGTGGTTATTTTTGTATGCATGCGCACTTGAGGGCTTTTGTAAGAGAGCAGAATTTTTAAAAGATTCTTTATAGATGAGGCTTTTTAAAAAATTTATTAAAAAAACAAAAAACTAATAGGTCATTCGATTTTTAGTATCTCGCTAACCAATAATGCGATGTAAACATATGGGGTGTCATAGGACTCGTAGTGAATTCTCCTTTTGTATGAATGAGGTATGTCAACCCCCAAAATAAAAACTACCCTTACCTGGGGTGAAAGAGCAATTTTTGTATGTATGCACACCGGTGGCTTTTGTCAAAAGGGTCTAACTACACATTTGTTAATATTTTCTGAACCCAGGATGGGATTTTCCCATAGGCAGTATCCTAGCACTTGGGGTGACACCTCGTTTTTGAAAGTATCATTCATTTATTTTCTTGTCAAAAGGGCCTAACTACACTTTTGTTAATATCTCGTGAACCAATCATGCTAGGGACTTGTATGAGGGGTCCTAGCACTTGGGGCGACCTCCCCCTTTATGGGGTGAAACTACCCCCCCAAAATTGAAAACTCAATATCTTGGAAACTATGAACCCTAAAATTAGGCGTTATAGCTTTAAAAATAGGTGATGACATAAGCTTTTACCTGGATTGGTCATTTCACCCCTAAAACAGTAAATAGTCATGTTATGGGGAAAAAAACGTGTTAAACACCTAAAAATGATAAATGAAACCAAGATCTTTTGTTTTTGATGAAAAATAGCAGGGGGGTGAAAACTACCCCCAAATTGAAAAATCGATACCTTGGAAACTAAGAACCGTAAAATTATGTGTAATAGCTTAAAAAATTCGTTGTGACATAGGCTTTTACCTGGATAGATGATGTCACCCCTAAAACAGTAAATAGTGATTTTACAGTGGGGAAAAAGGTCTTAAACGGGTAAAAATGATAATTGAACCTAAGATCTTTTGTTTTTGATGAAAAATAGCAGGGGGGTGAAAACTACCCCCAAATTGAAAAATCGATACCATGGAAACTAAGAACCGTAAAATTATGTGTAATAGCTTAAAAAATTCGTTGTGACATAGGCTTTTACCCGGATAGATGATGTCACCCCTAAAACAGTAAATAGTGATTTTACAGTGGGGAAAAAGGTCTTAAACGGGTAAAAATGATAATTGAACCTAAGATCTTTTGTTTTTGATGAAAAATAGCAGGGGGGTGAAAACTACCCCCAAATTGAAAAATCGATACCTTGGAAACTAAGAACCGTAAAATTATGTGTAATAGCTTAAAAAATTCGTTGTGACATAGGCTTTTACCCGGATAGATGATGTCACCCCTAAAGCAGTAAATAGTGATTTTACAGTGGGGAAAAAGGTTTTAAACGGGTAAAAATGATAATTGAACCTAAGATCTTTTGTTTTAGATGAAAAATAGCAGGGGGTGAAAACTACCCCAAAATTGAAAAATCGATACCTTGGAAACTAAGAACCGTAAAATTATGTGTAATAGCTTAAAAAATTCGTTGTGACATAGGCTTTTACCCGGATAGATGATGTCACCCCTAAAACAGTAAATAGTGATTTTACAGTGGGGAAAAAGGTTTTAAACGGGTAAAAATGATAATTGAACCTAAGATCTTTTGTTTTTGATGAAAAATAGCAGGGGGGTGAAAACTACCCCAAAATTGAAAAATCGATACCTTGGAAACTAAGAACCGTAAAATTATGTGTAATAGCTTAAAAAATTCGTTGTGACATAGGCTTTTACCCGGATAGATGATGTCACCCCTAAAACAGTAAATAGTGATTTTACAGTGGGGAAAAAGGTCTTAAACGGGTAAAAATGATAATTGAACCTAAGATCTTTTGTTTTTGATGAAAAATAGCAGGGGGGTGAAAACTACCCCAAAATTGAAAAATCGATACCTTGGAAACTAAGAACCGTAAAATTATGTGTAATAGCTTAAAAAATTCGTTGTGACATAGGCTTTTACCCGGATAGATGATGTCACCCCTAAAACAGTAAATAGTGATTTTACAGTGGGGAAAAAGGTCTTAAACGGGTAAAAATGATAATTGAACCTAAGATCTTTTGTTTTTGATGAAAAATAGCAGGGGGGTGAAAACTACCCCGTATATGAAAGGAGTGTAGACTTATTGATGTTGCAGATTGGAAACAGTGAAAGTTATCACTTTTGTTTAATTAGAAATCTTGCTCGCCTTGTGCGTTCAAGCATCACTAGCACTCAGAGAAGGATTTATATATGTAGACGTTGTTTGTCATATTATCTTCTTGAGGATGAGTTAAATGTTCACTTTGCAGACTGTAAACAGTTTCCTGTTGCAAAAAGCATAATGCCGACTGATGAACAAAGATTTGTTAATTTTACAGAATTCCGAGTTAAAGATACAGTTCCATTTATAATATATGCAGACACTGAATGCGTTTTGTCTCCAATTTCCTCCTGTTTTCCAAATAGTGACATTCATAACTCTACTTTAACACATAAACATATTCCTTACAGCATTTCTTTATACCTTCATTGTAATTTCGATAGTGAATTGTGCAGTTTCAAGCTCTTTAGGGGAAATAATTGCATTGAATTGTTTGTAAAGGAACTTTATAGTATTGTGGATAAACTTCAAACATATTACTTATCGGTTAAGCCAATGTTAAAGATGACCGAAAATGAAGAAAGATTATTTTTGTCAAGTAAAATGTGTCACATTTGCGAGAAACCGATTGCAGTTAATGAACTCAAAGTACGCGATCATTGTCACTTAACTGGAAAATATAGAGGAAGCGCACACAATAGTTGTAATTTAAATTACAAAGTAACAAAGGTTTTGCCTATAGCATTTCATAATCTAACCGCCTATGATGGACATTTTATAATTAAAGAAATTTGCGAGAAACGTGATGGAGAGGTGTTACATAATCCTGGTCATATAAAATTGTTAGCGATGAATATGGAACGTTACAAAGGGTTTACAAAGTATGTACGGGCTAAGAATGGATTCATTCAGTTAAGATTTTTCGATACATATAATTTCTTGTCCTGTTCACTAGATCAATGTTCATCTTCGTTAAGCGAAGATTCAAAGCAAATAACACAACGTTATTTTAATGATGATGCACAGTTTCGACTTACTGCGAGAAAAGGTGTGTTTCCCTATGAATACGTCACGAGTATGGATGTTCTTAACGAAACTAAATTACCTGAAATATCCAAGTTTTATAGCAGCCTTAATGATCAAACAATATCGAATGAAGAGTATGAGTTTGCTCAATCGGTGTGGGAAAAGTTTTCCTGTCAAACATTAGGAGAATACGCAGATTTGTATTTAAAAGTTGACACACTTCTTTTGGCGGATGTCTTTGAAAATTTTAGATCGAATGGCATGGAAACTTATGGCATTGATGCAGCTCATTTTTACACTGCTCCATCTATGTCTTGGTGTGCTATGAAAAAGATAACCAACGTTCAACTTGAATTGCTTCAAGATATTGATATGTTACACTTTTTTGAACGATCTATTCGAGGAGGAAATGTTCAGTGTATAACACGACATGCGATTGCTAATAATAAGTATATGAAAACTTATGATGAGAAAAAGCAAGAGTCCTACATAATGTACTTTGACGTTAATAATTTGTATGGATATGCGATGATGGAATATCTTCCAACGGGTGGCTTTAAATGGATTGCAAATGTTGAAGGCTTTGATGTTTTAACTATTGATGATACTTCAGAAATTGGATATATTTTGGAAGTAGATTTGACTTATCCTCAAGAGTTACATGACAAACATTCAGATTACCCTCTATGTCCAGAAAAGTTGACAAAGCTAATGGCTACCCTAGATAATAAAGAACGTTATGTTTTGCATTATAGATTGTTAAAGCAATGTATTCAACTAGGAATGAAATTAGATCGTATTCACAGAATAATTGAATTCAATCAGAGCCAATGGCTAAAACCATATATTGATGTGAACACAGAGAAACGAAAACAAGCCAAAAATGATTTTGAAAAGAATTTTTATAAATTGATGAATAATGCAATTTTTGGTCGTTCACTGATGAATGTGAGGAAGTTAAGGGACATCAAATGGGTCACCAAATGGCATGGAGCTCGTGGTGGTAGGTCTTTAATAGCTAAGGCTAATTTTAAACATAGAATTATATTCGATGAACAATGTGTGGTCATCGAGATGAGTAGACTAAAGATTTTTCACAATCAACCAGTATATGTTGGTGCATCTATATTAGATTTGTCTAAATGTAAAATGAATGACTTTCATTACAATGTTATTTTAGCAAATCCTGAATCAAATGTGAGGTTGTTATACACAGACACCGATAGTTTTATGTATATATTCTATTATGATATTTATGAGTTCATGAAACAACATTCAAATTTGTTTGATACTGGAAACTATGAAACAAACAATCCTTTTGGCATTGTGAGACAAAATAAAGGTGAAATTGGTTTAATGAAAGATGAAAATGCTGGAAGGATTGTTGAAGAATTTGTGGGGTTACGACCCAAAATGTATGCAATAAAATTGTGTGATGAAATGAATAGCTTGTGTAAGGCTAAAGGCATTAAGAAGAGTGTGAGTAAAAGTAAGAATATTGATGAGTATCGAAAGTGTCTTTATAACAGAGAAAAAGTCAACAAAGTTCAAGTTTGTATAATTTCAAAATCTCATTCTGTATTTACTGTTCGGCAAAATAAGTTGGCAATTTCATCAAACGAAGATAAAAGACACATAACTGAAAACGGAATTGATACTTTACCGTTTGGTCATTTTTCTCTGAAAAATGATTAGAAACAAATTGAGATTAAAGCAGTTCATCTCACTTACTTTATTTCTTTCACACACACACACTTTTATGCTGGTAATAATACTAATTTTTGTGTGTTCCTTTGCTTATGAAATCCTAGACTAGGAGTTCCACATTCGACATGATAGCGGAGTTTCATCTCCCATAAACTCGTCTCTGAGGTGGGTGCCAGAAAAGGCATCCAGCTGTAAAAACCACACCCTCACATAGACTTTCATAACTTCTTACGTTGAGGTTCATAACACTACGTTGATTGATTTATCGGTTTCCTTTTCACAATTCCTGTCTATACATTCCTCTTGAAGGTTGCAAGATGCTTGCAAGGTTCCTAAAATGCAATTAAATTTAATAAATACCTTAAGATGGTTTGATTTGTTTAATGATATGGTGTTAATAGTATTTTTAGGTTTTGACTGGCTTTGCATTAAGAATTGACTAACCAAACATGAGTTACCTATCAGGGAAACATTTTGGCCACTATGTTGGCTATTGACCAGTGAGTTTAGCTGTTTATCATTTTTTTAAATCATAAACAACAGAGGGTTAAACGTATAGATAAACCGTGTGACCATGTTTGTTAAACAAGACATTATACCAGAGACAATTAGAATACTTATGTAGAGTTTACCAAAAATAATGTTGTGTAACAGTAAATGCTAGTCAACAGTTATACACTTCTAAAAAAAATCATCATACAATACCTGAGAGCTCTTCTAAAATTATTGATGTGTAACATGATTCCACTAACTTGCTATGTATTTTTTGGCTTGGGGGTGATTTTCAAGAAATGCAAATGGAACTGAAATGCAATACAAACAATGAGCGTGCCTGGTGGCTGAGATTGATACCACGACGTACTGTCGGTTATGTAGCTATGTGGAATGTATATCAAATATGGTTTACTTCAAGGTCTGGAGATCCCTACAATTCCTACAATAAATGATCTTGAAATGGTCATCCTATGGTGTGAAAATATTTATTAGGTATATATATATATTTACTGAAAACAATTATGATTTATTAAATGTTTATATGTTTACAGTATTGTTATTTAATGTAAGCACTTGAGGCACTACCGACCAATGGGAAGCAAAAAGTGGGAGCATATATGGGATGAAATGTGGGAGCAAAGCAAATATAAAAAGTGGGAGCAAATATGCTAACAAATATGTCAACAAATATGCCGGCAAAAGTATATACACAATTCAAGATAGTTGAAAGTAAAGTATATACACAATTCAAGTTAGCATATTTGCTCCCACTTTTTATATTTGCTTTGCTCCCACATTTCATCCCATATATGCTCCCACTTTTTGCTTCCCATTGGTCGGTAGTGCCTCAAGTGCTTACATTAAATAACAATACTGTAAACATATAAACATTTAATAAATCATAATTGTTTTCAGTAAATATATATATATACCTAATAAATATTTTCACACCATAGGATGACCATTTCAAGATCATTTATTGTAGGAATTGTAGGGATCTCCAGACCTTGAAGTAAACCATATTTGATATACATTCCACATAGCTACATAACCGACAGTACGTCGTGGTATCAATCTCAGCCACCAGGCACGCTCATTGTTTGTATTGCATTTCAGTTCCATTTGCATTTCTTGAAAATCACCCCCAAGCCAAAAAATACATAGCAAGTTAGTGGAATCATGTTACACATCAATAATTTTAGAAGAGCTCTCAGGTATTGTATGATGATTTTTTTTAGAAGTGTATAACTGTTGACTAGCATTTACTGTTACACAACATTATTTTTGGTAAACTCTACATAAGTATTCTAATTGTCTCTGGTATAATGTCTTGTTTAACAAACATGGTCACACGGTTTATCTATACGTTTAACCCTCTGTTGTTTATGATTTAAAAAAATGATAAACAGCTAAACTCACTGGTCAATAGCCAACATAGTGGCCAAAATGTTTCCCTGATAGGTAACTCATGTTTGGTTAGTCAATTCTTAATGCAAAGCCAGTCAAAACCTAAAAATACTATTAACACCATATCATTAAACAAATCAAACCATCTTAAGGTATTTATTAAATTTAATTGCATTTTAGGAACCTTGCAAGCATCTTGCAACCTTCAAGAGGAATGTATAGACAGGAATTGTGAAAAGGAAACCGATAAATCAATCAACGTAGTGTTATGAACCTCAACGTAAGAAGTTATGAAAGTCTATGTGAGGGTGTGGTTTTTACAGCTGGATGCCTTTTCTGGCACCCACCTCAGAGACGAGTTTATGGGAGATGAAACTCCGCTATCATGTCGAATGTGGAACTCCTAGTCTAGGATTTCATAAGCAAAGGAACACACAAAAATTAGTATTATTACCAGCATAAAAGTGTGTGTGTGTGAAAGAAATAAAGTAAGTGAGATGAACTGCTTTAATCTCAATTTGTTTCTAATCATTTTTCAGAGAAAAATGACCAAACGGTAAAGTATCAATTCCGTTTTCAGTTATGTGTCTTTTATCTTCGTTTGATGAAATTGCCAACTTATTTTGCCGAACAGTAAATACAGAATGAGATTTTGAAATTATACAAACTTGAACTTTGTTGACTTTTTCTCTGTTATAAAGACACTTTCGATACTCATCAATATTCTTACTTTTACTCACACTCTTCTTAATGCCTTTAGCCTTACACAAGCTATTCATTTCATCACACAATTTTATTGCATACATTTTGGGTCGTAACCCCACAAATTCTTCAACAATCCTTCCAGCATTTTCATCTTTCATTAAACCAATTTCACCTTTATTTTGTCTCACAATGCCAAAAGGATTGTTTGTTTCATAGTTTCCAGTATCAAACAAATTTGAATGTTGTTTCATGAACTCATAAATATCATAATAGAATATATACATAAAACTATCGGTGTCTGTGTATAACAACCTCACATTTGATTCAGGATTTGCTAAAATAACATTGTAATGAAAGTCATTCATTTTACATTTAGACAAATCTAATATAGATGCACCAACATATACTGGTTGATTGTGAAAAATCTTTAGTCTACTCATCTCGATGACCATACATTGTTCATCGAATATAATTCTATGTTTAAAATTAGCCTTAGCTATTAAAGACCTACCACCACGAGCTCCATGCCATTTGGTGACCCATTTGATGTCCCTTAACTTCCTCACATTCATCAGTGAACGACCAAAAATTGCATTATTCATCAATTTATAAAAATTCTTTTCAAAATCATTTTTGGCTTGTTTTCGTTTCTCTGTGTTCACATCAATATATGGTTTTAGCCATTGGCTCTGATTGAATTCAATTATTCTGTGAATACGATCTAATTTCATTCCTAGTTGAATACATTGCTTTAACAATCTATAATGCAAAACATAACGTTCTTTATTATCTAGGGTAGCCATTAGCTTTGTCAACTTTTCTGGACATAGAGGGTAATCTGAATGTTTGTCATGTAACTCTTGAGGATAAGTCAAATCTACTTCCAAAATATATCCAATTTCTGAAGTATCATCAATAGTTAAAACATCAAAGCCTTCAACATTTGCAATCCATTTAAAGCCACCCGTTGGAAGATATTCCATCATCGCATATCCATACAAATTATTAACGTCAAAGTACATTATGTAGGACTCTTGCTTTTTCTCATCATAAGTTTTCATATACTTATTATTAGCAATCGCATGTCGTGTTATACACTGAACATTTCCTCCTCGAATAGATCGTTCAAAAAAGTGTAACATATCAATATCTTGAAGCAATTCAAGTTGAACGTTGGTTATCTTTTTCATAGCACACCAAGACATAGATGGAGCAGTGTAAAAATGAGCTGCATCAATGCCATAAGTTTCCATGCCATTCGATCTAAAATTTTCAAAGACATCCGCCAAAAGAAGTGTGTCAACTTTTAAATACAAATCTGCGTATTCTCCTAATGTTTGACAGGAAAACGTTTCCCACACCGATTGAGCAAACTCATACTCTTCATTCGATATTGTTTGATCATTAAGGCTGCTATAAAACTTGGATATTTCAGGTAATTTAGTTTCGTTAAGAACATCCATACTCGTGACGTATTCATAGGGAAACACACCTTTTCTCGCAGTAAGTCGAAACTGTGCATCATCATTAAAATAACGTTGTGTTATTTGCTTTGAATCTTCGCTTAACGAAGATGAACATTGATCTAGTGAACAGGACAAGAAATTATATGTATCGAAAAATCTTAACTGAATGAATCCATTCTTAGCCCGTACATACTTTGTAAACCCTTTGTAACGTTCCATATTCATCGCTAACAATTTTATATGACCAGGATTATGTAACACCTCTCCATCACGTTTCTCGCAAATTTCTTTAATTATAAAATGTCCATCATAGGCGGTTAGATTATGAAATGCTATAGGCAAAACCTTTGTTACTTTGTAATTTAAATTACAACTATTGTGTGCGCTTCCTCTATATTTTCCAGTTAAGTGACAATGATCGCGTACTTTGAGTTCATTAACTGCAATCGGTTTCTCGCAAATGTGACACATTTTACTTGACAAAAATAATCTTTCTTCATTTTCGGTCATCTTTAACATTGGCTTAACCGATAAGTAATATGTTTGAAGTTTATCCACAATACTATAAAGTTCCTTTACAAACAATTCAATGCAATTATTTCCCCTAAAGAGCTTGAAACTGCACAATTCACTATCGAAATTACAATGAAGGTATAAAGAAATGCTGTAAGGAATATGTTTATGTGTTAAAGTAGAGTTATGAATGTCACTATTTGGAAAACAGGAGGAAATTGGAGACAAAACGCATTCAGTGTCTGCATATTAAACCCTTTGGAAAATAGCATGTAGACAAGATTCAAAATTTCGGGGTCGTAATGGATTCTTGTGAATGTGATTTAGAGGTTTTGCTATCAACATAACTTCCAGGGTTCATAAGGTTAACTTATTATTATTATAAAGCCAAGAAAAACAACAGGATCTACTAACAAATGAAATTTATTAACTGAATCAAACATAAAAGAGAAAACTATAACCACCCTTTTATTGTTCACTCGCGTGAACAGATCTAACACTGACCAGCCTGACGTACCATGATGACATGGCATGACAGCTGTCAACAAGCATTGTGACTGCAATGTCACTTAAGTCAAAGTAACAAAAGAAAACAGATCACAAGATCCAAATATAACAAACAAATAAAATAGTACAAAAATTTAATATTTATGAGCGACACGGGTTTTAAGACTAGTTCAAGTAATGAGCATTTTGACGGGCGCTCGTTTCCGACCAAAACAGTTGGTTCGGGAACGGACTCCGTACTGCGAAGGACGAATTACGGAAATGTGGGAACAACAATTACATAATTATATACACTACTGACATGCTCTAACCTTAGATTACCACAACCAAATACACGTGTGTATTATTTAAAATAAGGGCTGCGGAATTACCGTCTTATACCTTAAACACTAGGATAGCATAACATGACATGAACAAGTTTGGCCGGTTGCCAAATTATATTTATATGAATACAATGGCCTTGAAAATAAGAGCCAACAACAACAAAATACAACTTTTAATTTTCACGCCGGAAAGTTTGGCGTTTTTTAAAACAATGAACAAATAAATCGTAGTAATGATAAAAGAAACTTGGATCGACAACATGGCAACTTCCCAAATTAAACCAAATAAAATAACCTTAACTCATTAGGCTTTAAAGCAAACATAACGTGTCATAACGAGCTGGAGACAACCGGGCCTGTTATCGCATCACCGAGAGTGTGGCTGATTTCTTCCCCCAAGTAGTAATTAGTGCCATGCTAAATATAGATTCTGGCCCAAAGCCAGCGTACAGCACCTTTGCTAATCGCCACCTGTTAAACGCGTACACATAAATAACACATTATCTCAAAACATCCTCTCAGGGATTTTTAAGAATACATTCCCAGGTCAAACTTATCCCCACGGATAACTAGTTTGCCGGAATGATATCGCAGTCATGGACAGGCTTTACCTCTCCTCATCATCATCACTTACACCCAAAAACACGTGGCACATTTCTCGAAGATCTCGTCGTAGCATGAATCAGCACACCTCTCAGATAATGACATACAACATGTCCAAGTGACAATAAAGAATAAATAACAGGATCAGTCCTAGCCCGAGTTATCAAAGCAACAAAATGCAAATATTCCCCCCACGTAGTAATTAGTTTAACATAACATTAAATCAGTCCATTTATCATTGTCGTTCCTAGGTTCTCATTCACGGCTACACTTTTTATAGATACGTTAATCGATGCGGCCGTTTCGCTAAAAGAATTACGTATACATAAGGAAAACATTTATATTACAAAATTTACTGTACAACATAATTGTCACGCAATGCCAAAATTTACTACACGCATGTCAGTTAAGAAATCAAACCCTAAAATTTAAATTAAACCACACAAATAAAATCTATACAAAGTTCCACACATCTCTCGCGATTCCCCTCGTCCAAAATCAATAAATCAATTTTTTAATACTCATCACTTAAACTGCTTTCCAGAGGCCTCCCGCCTCGTCAATTCCCATCATTAGGCCGTTAGCCCATAACACTGATGGTAATGGAGGATGAAGCTTGCTGTCTTCTCTCCATGGTCGACATTTTGCTGCTGTTAAAACACAATTAAATCAAAGTTTTTAAACTGTTCTATCTGCGTTCTAAGTATTTTATTTCCTCAGATCGTCCTATGCAGAATCGTCGACTTTCCCTATTCTATGGCTAATTGCCATCTCACAATTTATGAAAATTTCCAACTTCGTTGCCGACACACAACTATAATTTTAAAACCATATCGTCTTAAGGACGTCTTAAAATGACTGTCGAAGAATAATTAGGAGTGCCTCGGTTCATCTCAGACATTTGTATATATACAGAAAGCCTAAAGTTTCAATGGTGGGAGTAAAACAGCTCCTCAATATTTTAAGTAATGGGCCTATAATTATGTGTGACCTCTCAAAATTCTTGTATTTTCTCACAGGTCGCGAATCTGCCGTCGAACAAGCAAACCGATCGCTAGATCTTTTTATATCCGATTGCCGCGTAAAACACACTGACGCTATGTTCTGGCGTCATGTTTTCTTATTGGTCAGATAAGTTGGCGTTGGAGCTCTGACCTTACAAATCCCGCCCTTATATTGACGTCACGACTATTCTCCTCTCTCTCACTCCTTGCCTTGTACGCAGCATTTTGGCCTTTTATGGTCACGTACGCCACAGCGTCATATCTGATTTTCTCAGAAATCCAAGAATAACATTGGTTGTGAAACTATTGGTCATTTCCAGCCAGCACGTAGCATGTCTTACCAAGTCCAGATTTCTTGCTACATCAATATTACTCAAATATCCAGCATATCATGTATTTAGTATTTCCATCGTTTTTATTAATATGAAACATTATTATTGGACACAATGATAAGGGTTCATCTGACCCCTAGTTGATGAAATTCGAACTCAAATGAAGTCGAATTTCACATCCCCTACTTTTCTGGCTCAAATTTGAAGTTGCTGGTCACCCTCAAATATAATGACTGTCCGCCTCTGTCTGTTTCAGTAGCCGTCTCGTTCCAAACTCATTAGGAAATTCCTGTATACTTATGCCCTCCGGCCTCTTTCCTTGCTACTCGTCTCCCCTCTCACTCTTTCAAAACATCAACATATTCATTAACGACTTCCGCCTGAACTTGTAAACACGTCAGAGCTGTCTTGAGCGCTTTCACCACTCGAGTACCCCCGTATCTTTTGTTGTATGTTATCACGCGAATGTTTAATTTGCTGCAGTAACATTATTTCTCGGTTCGTATGGCTCTCTCTGATGATACAATTTTAAATTTGAGATATTATATACTGCCATGTTTCCTGTGCTCACCTCTCGGACTCTGTAGGCGTTGTTACCTAAATTCCTCACGATGCTGAACGGTCCCACATACCTTTCACAAAATTTGTTTAGTATCTTGTTCGCTGGATCAGATATCGGTGGCTTCTTAATCAAGACCAATTCCCCTTCGATCAACTCCCGATGAAACTTCTTTCCGCGTACTCTTCTTAATCTACGGTCCGCCTGCCTTCTCATATGCACAATGGTGTTCTGGATCCGTAGATCGTGTGTTGGTACTGGGTCGTTAGGACATGTTACAATAGTGTTCCAAGATCTCACTGGAAACTGGTTGTGGTGTAAAACCATGGGAATTTGCCCTGTAGATTCATGACGAGTGGAATTCATACATATCTCAATGTCACTCACTCGGTCTACCCATTTGTAATGTTCCTTGGGAATAAATACCCGGAAGAACTTAGAAATATCACGGATTACGCGTTCGCTAGAATTTCCTTGGGGATGTCTTATTGATGAGAGAACGTGTTTTATATTCAAATCTGCCATTCCTTTCTTAAACTGGGCACTGGTGAAATATGCGCCATGATCCGATAATATAAACTCAGGCTTACCAAGAGTCGGTATCACCTTGTGTATTATTCTACTTAGAATCTGTTTAGTGGTGGTTTTCTGGATAGGGCATAGAACCACGAATTTGGAAAATACGTCCAGACACACAAGTAGATGCCTGCACCCTCTCCTTCCCTTCGGAATTGGACCAAATGTGTCGATCGCCACTATTTCCAATGGTTTCTGGGGTAATATTGGTTTCGGGTATTGCTTCATTAAATAGTTGTTAGGCTTAGTGCGTTGGCAAGCGTCACAAGTCTTAACCACTTCGCATATGGTAGTTCGCATGCGTGGCCATGTGAAAGTTTCAGCCATGGTCGCTTCTGCCTTGTCTATTCCGATATGGCCTAGGCTTTCATGGACATGCCAGGTCAAACCACGTTGTAATGAAGCAGGTAACAAGATGCGCATTTTGGTATGCTCCTCATTAATGAATTTGTGTAACAGATTGTTCACATATTGATATTTTCCTTCTTTGCTCCGGGCCTCACGATGAGCTGCAGATCCAGGCTGAAGTTCTCCCTTAAAATACATGATCATTTGCCGCATCCAGGGCTCACCTTCTTGCTCTTTCTTTAATTCCTTTAATTCATTCAAGAACTCGTGATCCTTAGGTGTCAGTTCTATGTGTTGAACCAAGGCCTCTTCTTCCACGTCTTCTTCCGGGTTTCTGCTGAGAGCGTCTGGGATGATGTTTAGTTTTCCAGGGCAGTGTTCAATTTCTATATCGAACTGTTGAATGTAGATCGACCATCTGGTGATACGTTCACTAACCATGTTAGTTTTAAAAAGAAATGTGAGGGCTTTATGATCTGTCCTGATAATAATTTGATACCCAAATACTAGTTTTCTCCATTTTTGAAGGGCGTGAAGAATAGCTAGGAGCTCCAACTCTGTAACAGTGTAATTCCGTTCGTGTTTCCGTAACTTACGGCTTACAAAGGCAAGATAAGATCTTTTCTGTAGGTTGCTTGGATCTTCCTGATACAACATTGCTCCGACCCCAATAATCGAAGCGTCTGCCTGAATTACAAACTTTAGGCCGAAATCTGGGTATCCCAGTTTGATACAATTTTGTAACAATAATTTAGTAGCTTGGAAAGATTGGTTGCATTCGTCATTCCAAGACCATTTATTATTTTTCTTTAGTAGTTCTTGCATAGGGGCTACAGTTTCCGTGTACCCGGGACAGTTTTCTTTGAAAAACCCCGTTACACCAAGGAAGGCACGGACATGTTTTATTCTTGTAGGAGTGGGGAAATGTTTGATTGCATCAATTTTGGCAGGGTTTGGTCTGACGCCGTCCTGATCGATAATGTGGCCTAGATATAAAATTTCATCCCTAAAGAAGTGGGATTTCTTTAGGTTTATTTTGAAATTTGTGGTGCGTAAATTTTCTAACAGTTTATCTAAGTTTTCCATGTGTTCATTGATGTTGTCGGAAGCCAATAAAATATCATCTATGTACCTAGTCGTCATCTCCTTAACCTCCTCAGTAAGGTTTCGGTCTAATGCTCGAATTAGGGCACAGCCAGCTGTTTTCACGCCGAACGGCATTCTTCCAAATGTATACGTCTGATTGTCGAACAAGAAGCCTGTTAACAATTGCGACTTCTCGTCCAATTCGATATGGTGAAAGGAGCTCGTTAAGTCCACACTTGAATAGATGCTTTTTCCTTTAAATCCCTTGAGGACGTCTCTAATTAAGGGTGCCTTATCGTATTCCGGCAACAATCGAAGGTTGAGCATTCTTGCGTCGAGACATAGGCGTATAGATCCGTTTGGTTTGATAACGGCCAAAATTGCATTTAAAAAAGGTGTGGGCATCTTTTTTATTACGCCTGCATGTAACATTCCGTCAATAATTTCTTTAACTTGTGAATGATGTTTTTCCGGAATCGGATACAACCTACTTCTGAATGGTGACCAATCATCTACCTGCATGGAATATTTAAAGTTGAGAATCTTGCCCGGTACTGTATCAAAAACCTGTTGGTGTTTTCTTAAAATATCTTCAAGTTGCTTCTTTTCCGTAACCCTTAGTTTGACTTCCTTAAGCCGCTCCTGTAGTAGCTCTTCAAACTCATTATTGCTGTCGTCCTCTTCAGCCAACAATGCCCAGATATGTCGCGTTTCTTCCTCTTCATTAAGTTCAATTACAGCTGTAGTGGTGTCCTTGCTATATGCCTCAATTATTTCCTTGTCCGTCTTGTTTAAAATAGCCTGCTGCGTGATCTCGGCCCCTTCTTCACTAATTGCCTGTAACATCCAAGTATGCGCCTCCTTGCCAGATGTTATCTCGTCCATATGCAGTCCTATGTTCGTCATCCCCTCGATGTTTTTGAAGCTTATGGTGTTTTTGTGTAGATCTATGACGGCCTGATATTCGCAGATGAAGTTTGCCCCTAGAATGATATTGAAGTTCATTTTCGTCATAACTATGAAAGTTTGAGCGAAGGTGTGTTCCAGAATTTCTAATTCGAGATATGCCTGCTGCTTACAAGTGACCGATCGTTCAGGAATTATACCCCGTACTTTAATTTGCGGGACCGGTATCATTGGAACTTTATGATTCCGTCCTATTTCTTTGATCAAGGCCTCAGATACCAGGCTGACCTGACTTCCTGTATCAACTAAGCATTTGACCTTCAATCCATCAATCCTAGCATATATTATTGGTAATTGCTTTAATTGTTCGTTTTGTGGCCTCACGATTTCTTCCAAGCAATCTTCAGGCATCGCAATCCACTCTGTAATGTGCGCTGTCACCCAACCATCACGACCATCACACCATTCGCTTCTGAGGCTGTCTCCTTTCCCTTCAATTAAACTTTTTTTTTTCGCGCCTTGACCCTCGCCCTGGTCTTGGTGCCACCCGTCCTGTCTTTCCTGCTGCATTAGCATACCTTCCGCCCCGTTAGTGTGGGTGTCCGGATTTGCTCTGTGTTCCATCGCTCGTTCCCATTTATTCTTATTGTTTCCCTGTATGTTATGTAGTTCTTCTAGGTACTGTTGTGACTCAGCGTGTCTCTCGTTCCAATTTCTCTGATCATCCCTTGGATCCGATTGCTCGTTAAACCGCTGGTTATCTTGTGCGTTATGTTGCTGGTTGTAACGCCTATTGTCTCTGGGCCTATATTGTTGATTATAGTGTCCTCCACGCCATCCCCGATTGTAAGGTGCGTTATTATTATTATTCCTATTGTATGACGTTTGGTATCTCCTATTATCTCGCCATTGCTGATTGTTTGTGTTCCGGTAGCGGTTAGTTCCTTCCTGATTGTTATGGTTTCTGTCCCTATTTTCGTATCTCGGTTGAGATCTCGGCTCATATTCTTCGGTGCTCTGCCGTCTTTGGTTATCCCCAGTGTTTGTAGCTTGCGACCTCGTGTTTTTGTTCGGTGTCTTGACTACTTCGACTGCATTAACTAACTCTATCTGTCTCTTCTCTCTCGGGTTGATGTAATTAGTGGTTTCATCTATCCTCCTTAATACCTCTTCTGCCTGGACCACGGTCGTAATATTTGCCGCCACCAAGAATTGCTGAACGCTAATAGGCATCTGCTTTCCTATAGTAGTTATTAGCTCCATTTCGCTCGGGGGATTATCAAGATCCTGCAATTTGACAAGTTGCATGGCGAAAAAATCTGCATATTTCGTCTGATGCGTGGAATGGTATTTGCGCGAGTATAAATCCATTCGCAAGCTTTGTTGATACGACCCACTCCAGTATTTGCTTAGGAAGGCCTTGTGGAAACCTTCCATTGATTTAAATGTGTTCTTAAATCCAAGATACCAGGTAAGTGCTGAGCCCGCCAAAAATTTTTCAACCATTCTTAATTGTCGCGTTGAGCTAACATTTTGGTCCGAAAAATATTCTGTCAGTTCCCTTAAGAAAGCTTTAGGTGTCCCTCCGCTCTCTGGTAAAAACTTATTCGGTTTAAATTCGTTTCCACGGATGACTTGTATAACTTGCGTGGGAAGTTGTGTGTTTTGAGGTGTCGAGCTACGACCCTCATAATTCTGGAATGCTTGCGTGTCTACCGTCCTTGGACTTTGCCCAAGCTCGTGGCTGTCTATTGTGTGCTCTCTTTCCGCATTCTCCCCTTTCCCCTTTTCCATTAGTGTCGCAAACATCGTATTATGTCCAAGTGACTGCAACTCCGATTTTATCATGCGGTCCTCTTGAATTTGAAATCTTAACTTCATATTTTCTTCTAACGCCTGTATTTTCGCGTTATTTTCCCCTAGCTTCTTGCTTACTGCGAGCCGTTCATCTTTCGAATCAGCGCTCATCTTGGTCCAATCTTTCCTAATAGTATCCTTCAATTTAACAAAGCGTTTTTCGACTTCCTGTTGATTAGCCTCCTGATTATCTTCAAGTTTATCTATCCTTTCTCCCAGAGAAATGTTGTTCTGTTCTAATGTTTGTTTAATTTCTTCCTGGTCAATTTCTAACTTTTTCCATTTCTTAATTGATTGTATTTCTAATTTGTTGAGTTCCGTCACTAAGCCCGTGATATTGTTATCTACTGTAATTATCTGATCTTGCATACCCTGTGTCCCTCGTTCGATATTCTCAAACCTTTTTTCTAAGTTTGTGTGTGCTTCTTTGATTTCAGATGAGCTGGTCAAACACGCTTGCTCGATTTGTGCTAGTTTTGCCATAACAGTCTCATCCATTCCTTTTATTTCCTTTTTAAACGAATCTTCGATACCTTTTATTATTCCTAATTGTTTGGTATTGTTAGTGCTAACGTCCTTTGCTAATTGGATTAGCTGTTCTTTTGTGTGCTCTTTGATTTCTACCGTTAGCGCAGCTAGATTTTGAGTGTTCCTTTCGTCTTGTGCGTTTAACATTTCATTGTTTTTCTCAGACTGCCTATGTAATTGTTCACTAACCAGAATGTTTTGTGTAGCGATTTTCTGATTTATATTCTCGTTAACTTCGGATAGTTTTGTGTTTAATTGTGTCTGCATTTCTACACTATTTGCCGCTAACTGTGTCTGCATTTCTACACTATTCGCCGCTAACTGTTTCTGCATTTCTACATTATTTGCCGCCAACTGTGTCTGCGTTTCTGCCGATTGTTTATTTATAGCCGCTAACTGTGTCTGCGTTTCTGCCGATTGTTTATTTATGGCCGTTAACTGTGTCTGCGTTTCTTCACTATTTGCCGCTAACTGTGTCTGTATTTCATTGGTTATGTCCTTTCTCATCTCACTAAGTTGTTCTCGCGTACGAGCGGATGCTAGTTCAATCACTTCGCGGATTTCTCCCAGAGTTGCCATCACAACAATAATATATTTGAGACATAGGGAAATGACATAAGGGCGGAGCCCTGGATACGCGCGCTCACATATATTAAATATACACACATTAACCCTTTACATACTCAGTTCATTTACTTTAAATTACTCCCACAAACTATAGCATCACTGAGTATAATTTACTTATTATTCCATTTAATTTTTAACCCTTTGATTCAGTTATAATCTTCCTGACCTTACTTTACTTACAAATTTTAACCAATTAATAGAGTATTAATTAGTTTTTAAGGTCTAACCTTCCTGTCAAACAATTCTTTGAGTTTGGCTTTTCTACACAAAGCTAATTTAATTTTATTGGGCGCCTGGAACAGTTTGTTCTAATTTTAATCAAAGTTCAAACACTTAACTTGTTCCACATTTACTTTATTGCAAACTCCATGACTTTATATTTTCAAACATTTGGCGGTACTATCTTCGCCTAACTTACGTTAATAAACTTATCACATGCCGGTGATCTATTTTTTTACTCTAAAACACAAATGCCACACGTTCGGAAGCCAAAGTAACTCTTATAAACCCTTTGGAAAATAGCATGTAGACAAGATTCAAAATTTCGGGGTCGTAATGGATTCTTGTGAATGTGATTTAGAGGTTTTGCTATCAACATAACTTCCAGGGTTCATAAGGTTAACTTATTATTATTATAAAGCCAAGAAAAACAACAGGATCTACTAACAAATGAAATTTATTAACTGAATCAAACATAAAAGAGAAAACTATAACCACCCTTTTATTGTTCACTCGCGTGAACAGATCTAACACTGACCAGCCTGACGTACCATGATGACATGGCATGACAGCTGTCAACAAGCATTGTGACTGCAATGTCACTTAAGTCAAAGTAACAAAAGAAAACAGATCACAAGATCCAAATATAACAAACAAATAAAATAGTACAAAAATTTAATATTTATGAGCGACACGGGTTTTAAGACTAGTTCAAGTAATGAGCATTTTGACGGGCGCTCGTTTCCGACCAAAACAGTTGGTTCGGGAACGGACTCCGTACTGCGAAGGACGAATTACGGAAATGTGGGAACAACAATTACATAATTATATACACTACTGACATGCTCTAACCTTAGATTACCACAACCAAATACACGTGTGTATTATTTAAAATAAGGGCTGCGGAATTACCGTCTTATACCTTAAACACTAGGATAGCATAACATGACATGAACAAGTTTGGCCGGTTGCCAAATTATATTTATATGAATACAATGGCCTTGAAAATAAGAGCCAACAACAACAAAATACAACTTTTAATTTTCACGCCGGAAAGTTTGGCGTTTTTTAAAACAATGAACAAATAAATCGTAGTAATGATAAAAGAAACTTGGATCGACAACATGGCAACTTCCCAAATTAAACCAAATAAAATAACCTTAACTCATTAGGCTTTAAAGCAAACATAACGTGTCATAACGAGCTGGAGACAACCGGGCCTGTTATCGCATCACCGAGAGTGTGGCTGATTTCTTCCCCCAAGTAGTAATTAGTGCCATGCTAAATATAGATTCTGGCCCAAAGCCAGCGTACAGCACCTTTGCTAATCGCCACCTGTTAAACGCGTACACATAAATAACACATTATCTCAAAACATCCTCTCAGGGATTTTTAAGAATACATTCCCAGGTCAAACTTATCCCCACGGATAACTAGTTTGCCGGAATGATATCGCAGTCATGGACAGGCTTTACCTCTCCTCATCATCATCACTTACACCCAAAAACACGTGGCACATTTCTCGAAGATCTCGTCGTAGCATGAATCAGCACACCTCTCAGATAATGACATACAACATGTCCAAGTGACAATAAAGAATAAATAACAGGATCAGTCCTAGCCCGAGTTATCAAAGCAACAAAATGCAAATATTCCCCCCACGTAGTAATTAGTTTAACATAACATTAAATCAGTCCATTTATCATTGTCGTTCCTAGGTTCTCATTCACGGCTACACTTTTTATAGATACGTTAATCGATGCGGCCGTTTCGCTAAAAGAATTACGTATACATAAGGAAAACATTTATATTACAAAATTTACTGTACAACATAATTGTCACGCAATGCCAAAATTTACTACACGCATGTCAGTTAAGAAATCAAACCCTAAAATTTAAATTAAACCACACAAATAAAATCTATACAAAGTTCCACACATCTCTCGCGATTCCCCTCGTCCAAAATCAATAAATCAATTTTTTAATACTCATCACTTAAACTGCTTTCCAGAGGCCTCCCGCCTCGTCAATTCCCATCATTAGGCCGTTAGCCCATAACACTGATGGTAATGGAGGATGAAGCTTGCTGTCTTCTCTCCATGGTCGACATTTTGCTGCTGTTAAAACACAATTAAATCAAAGTTTTTAAACTGTTCTATCTGCGTTCTAAGTATTTTATTTCCTCAGATCGTCCTATGCAGAATCGTCGACTTTCCCTATTCTATGGCTAATTGCCATCTCACAATTTATGAAAATTTCCAACTTCGTTGCCGACACACAACTATAATTTTAAAACCATATCGTCTTAAGGACGTCTTAAAATGACTGTCGAAGAATAATTAGGAGTGCCTCGGTTCATCTCAGACATTTGTATATATACAGAAAGCCTAAAGTTTCAATGGTGGGAGTAAAACAGCTCCTCAATATTTTAAGTAATGGGCCTATAATTATGTGTGACCTCTCAAAATTCTTGTATTTTCTCACAGGTCGCGAATCTGCCGTCGAACAAGCAAACCGATCGCTAGATCTTTTTATATCCGATTGCCGCGTAAAACACACTGACGCTATGTTCTGGCGTCATGTTTTCTTATTGGTCAGATAAGTTGGCGTTGGAGCTCTGACCTTACAAATCCCGCCCTTATATTGACGTCACGACTATTCTCCTCTCTCTCACTCCTTGCCTTGTACGCAGCATTTTGGCCTTTTATGGTCACGTACGCCACAGCGTCATATCTGATTTTCTCAGAAATCCAAGAATAACATTGGTTGTGAAACTATTGGTCATTTCCAGCCAGCACGTAGCATGTCTTACCAAGTCCAGATTTCTTGCTACATCAATATTACTCAAATATCCAGCATATCATGTATTTAGTATTTCCATCGTTTTTATTAATATGAAACATTATTATTGGACACAATGATAAGGGTTCAATATATTATAAATGGAACTGTATCTTTAACTCGGAATTCTGTAAAATTAACAAATCTTTGTTCATCAGTCGGCATTATGCTTTTTGCAACAGGAAACTGTTTACAGTCTGCAAAGTGAACATTTAACTCATCCTCAAGAAGATAATATGACAAACAACGTCTACATATATAAATCCTTCTCTGAGTGCTAGTGATGCTTGAACGCACAAGGCGAGCAAGATTTCTAATTAAACAAAAGTGATAACTTTCACTGTTTCCAATCTGCAACATCAATAAGTCTACACTCCTTTCATATACGGGGTAGTTTTCACCCCCCTGCTATTTTTCATCAAAAACAAAAGATCTTAGGTTCAATTATCATTTTTACCCGTTTAAGACCTTTTTCCCCACTGTAAAATCACTATTTACTGTTTTAGGGGTGACATCATCTATCCGGGTAAAAGCCTATGTCACAACGAATTTTTTAAGCTATTACACATAATTTTACGGTTCTTAGTTTCCAAGGTATCGATTTTTCAATTTTGGGGTAGTTTTCACCCCCCTGCTATTTTTCATCAAAAACAAAAGATCTTAGGTTCAATTATCATTTTTACCCGTTTAAGACCTTTTTCCCCACTGTAAAATCACTATTTACTGTTTTAGGGGTGACATCATCTATCCGGGTAAAAGCCTATGTCACAACGAATTTTTTAAGCTATTACACATAATTTTACGGTTCTTAGTTTCCAAGGTATCGATTTTTCAATTTTGGGGTAGTTTTCACCCCCCTGCTATTTTTCATCAAAAACAAAAGATCTTAGGTTCAATTATCATTTTTACCCGTTTAAAACCTTTTTCCCCACTGTAAAATCACTATTTACTGTTTTAGGGGTGACATCATCTATCCGGGTAAAAGCCTATGTCACAACGAATTTTTTAAGCTATTACACATAATTTTACGGTTCTTAGTTTCCAAGGTATCGATTTTTCAATTTTGGGGTAGTTTTCACCCCCCTGCTATTTTTCATCAAAAACAAAAGATCTTAGGTTCAATTATCATTTTTACCCGTTTAAAACCTTTTTCCCCACTGTAAAATCACTATTTACTGTTTTAGGGGTGACATCATCTATCCGGGTAAAAGCCTATGTCACAACGAATTTTTTAAGCTATTACACATAATTTTACGGTTCTTAGTTTCCAAGGTATCGATTTTTCAATTTGGGGGTAGTTTTCACCCCCCTGCTATTTTTCATCAAAAACAAAAGATCTTAGGTTCAATTATCATTTTTACCCGTTTAAGACCTTTTTCCCCACTGTAAAATCACTATTTACTGTTTTAGGGGTGACATCATCTATCCGGGTAAAAGCCTATGTCACAACGAATTTTTTAAGCTATTACACATAATTTTACGGTTCTTAGTTTCCAAGGTATCGATTTTTCAATTTGGGGGTAGTTTTCACCCCCCTGCTATTTTTCATCAAAAACAAAAGATCTTAGGTTCAATTATCATTTTTACCCGTTTAAGACCTTTTTCCCCACTGTAAAATCACTATTTACTGTTTTAGGGGTGACATCATCTATCCAGGTAAAAGCCTATGTCACAACGAATTTTTTAAGCTATTACACATAATTTTACGGTTCTTAGTTTCCAAGGTATCGATTTTTCAATTTGGGGGTAGTTTTCACCCCCCTGCTATTTTTCATCAAAAACAAAAGATCTTGGTTTCATTTATCATTTTTAGGTGTTTAACACGTTTTTTCCCCATAACATGACTATTTACTGTTTTAGGGGTGAAATGACCAATCCAGGTAAAAGCCTATGTCATCACCTATTTTTAAAGCTATAACGCCTAATTTTAGGGTTCATAGTTTCCAAGATATTGAGTTTTCAATTTTGGGGGGGTAGTTTCACCCCATAAAGGGGGAGGTCGCCCCAAGTGCTAGGACCCCTCATACAAGTCCCTAGCATGATTGGTTCACGAGATATTAACAAAAGTGTAGTTAGGCCCTTTTGACAAGAAAATAAATGAATGATACTTTCAAAAACGAGGTGTCACCCCAAGTGCTAGGATACTGCCTATGGGAAAATCCCATCCTGGGTTCAGAAAATATTAACAAATGTGTAGTTAGACCCTTTTGACAAAAGCCACCGGTGTGCATACATACAAAAATTGCTCTTTCACCCCAGGTAAGGGTAGTTTTTATTTTGGGGGTTGACATACCTCATTCATACAAAAGGAGAATTCACTACGAGTCCTATGACACCCCATATGTTTACATCGCATTATTGGTTAGCGAGATACTAAAAATCGAATGACCTATTAGTTTTTTGTTTTTTTAATAAATTTTTTAAAAAGCCTCATCTATAAAGAATCTTTTAAAAATTCTGCTCTCTTACAAAAGCCCTCAAGTGCGCATGCATACAAAAATAACCACTACTTAACCTCCGGGTAAGGGTAGATTTATTTTGGGGTGGATATACCCCCGTCCATAGCAAGGGGTGGTTCACCACAAGTCCTACGACACCCTATATGCATCGTTCTAGCCTTACAAGCTCATTAAATTCGCCAAATTGTCAAAAAAGCACGTTTACCTCAAATTGCGTTTCCAAATTCCACCCATTTTAAAAAATTACCTCACCATCAAATAGAGCGGGAAAAATAGCATTTAAACGAACCCTCACTCAACCCTAGTCCTCGCCCGCCACCAAACATTTCCCAACATAGCCATACGTATTCAAGCACACACGCGACTTGCAAGAGAACATACACTACCCCACTACCCGCGAATAACCTTTTGTTTTGGTGCTCACACTCGCATGGGTGTCAGATGACAGTTAGCATCCTAATAAACATCCTCCATGACGTCAACACCCATTAACTTTTTATCACCATCGCACAAACAAGCCAAAGGGTCAACCTCTTCCCACGCTAACACGTGCACTGCACATGCTCGCTCCTGGACCACGTGCTCGCTCTAAGGACCCATGACGTCATCCCATGACGTCATCAGGATTACGCAATTTCTGGTCATGATGATGCAATATTCAAAGTCTAGCGAATTATACTACTGATAATCTAAAACAAGCTGTCTCCATTTAAAGACATGGAAACCACAAGTAAACAGCTCTCTTTCCAAAGAAAACCTTGAGAGCTATTTATGACGGAGTTCTGAAATTTCCAGACGGAATTTCTACCCAACCTTCAACATTTTTACGCATCATTATTTCTCCCACTCAGAGAGACAACTCCCTCCTAAACGAAGTAAGCTTCTGATTGGCTAGTCCTTCAGAGAAACTCATAACCCCCACTATAGATTATCCAGTATTTAACTTGGCACACAAGGGCAGCCCTTCCTCTTCTTCGCTTGTAACTTTGAGTAATGTAACTCTGTTTAACAAGACTGCCAAGCAGTCAGGCTAAATGCCTTGTACATAAGTTATTAACAATTGTGAATGTATTATTTGTCGGTCGACTTATAATAAATAACATTCATTTGGGAATCTTCGTGTTCAGTTGATTCAAGAAATACCAGTCTCGAGGAGAACCTGAGTGGACCATGTTCTAACTGCTGTCCCGCTTGGAAGCTGAAAAAAGGGATCTACATATTTAATTGAAGACCCATCCAGGACTACAAACTTAATTGTGGTTCCATCCGGGATAACATATTTAATTGGCGTACGTTCAACAGACACAGCTCTGTGCACCCCTTGCGGGCAGCCCTGCAATCACGTGTACAACTGTGTTTACTTCCACTATCTCGACTCGGCGAACAGACTTTAGTAGCCAAGTTCACAGCTAGGTGTCGTTGACGGTAGCAAAAGTAGGAAATACTTGAAATTTATCGTCTGCAGTCCTTACATGAATTACAGATAACACACACTAATACAGTCATCACAATTAACACCGGATATCAGACAGATTCTACATACACCCAAAGTACACGGGGCTACATGACTGCGTTGTCACAGCCCCTAAACTGAGGAACCAACCAACCAACCAAACCTTTTGACATCTTGTAGGCATGATTGAGACACAGGCATCAGAATTGTGTTGTGACATATCCTCGTTCAGGAAGATATCCTTCTTACCATGCGATCAGAGTGCGACCATATTGGTATAGCACCTGAACGATCAGCAGGAGATACGGGTTCAAAGTCCTACTCAAAAAGATCCTATCAATTTTTTTCATTTGACTTTTTTTAAACTTGTTAATACACATCCTTCAATTATACATTTGATTGCTGAATTAAAAAAGTGAATAGAATATAAAACCGGAAAGTCTATTATAACTCCATTCCATTTACAAGCTTATCAGGGGTGTATTAAGTTTCTAGCTGAAAGGGTGCTTTCATTTTTTTCCCCACTGCACACTGTTGTGAGGTTAAAATCTACTGGGTCGTGAAAAATCCAATCAGTGTCACATTGCTGCACAAAGATACATTAGCCACACTGGATTGGATTAGCGGAATATGCTGGCTGGAAAACGGTAACAGCTTTGTGATAGAGATCAGCACTGCCACTTATGTGCGTAATATATTTACGTTTCTCAAGGTGAGTGAGTACATGTATATGCACTCTAATTGTAGATAGAGAAATACATAAATAAATGAGTACATTCATAAATGATTAAATAAATAAATATAAAAATAAATAAATAAACAATTAAAAAATAAACAAATAGAAAAATTAATACATAAATAAACAAACAAACAAAAATCAATAAACATATAAACATATAAACAAATAAATAAACAAATTAACAAATTAAAAATAAAGAAGTAAACAAATAAACAAATAAATAAATAAACATATTGAAAAATAAATAAATAAATAAACAAATTAACAAATAAAAATAAATAATTAAACAAATTAAGAAATTAAAAATAAAATTAAAAAATAAAGGAATAAACGAACAAATCAACCAAAAATAAACATTAAATAAAAACTCAAATAAAAAAGCATTTAATAAATAAATAAATAAGTAAACACACAAATAAACAAATAAGTAAACAAACAAATAAATAAACAAACAAGTAATTAAACAAATTAACAAATTAAAAATAAATAAGTAAACAAATTAACAATTGATAAATTAATAAACAAATAAATAATTTAACAAAATAATTAATTAAAATAAACAAATAAATAAATTAAAAATAAATAAATTAACAAATAAGCAAACAAAAAATAAAATAAATAATTCAACATTAAATATAGACTATACTTAATAAAGAAAGAAAGAAAGAAAGAAAGAAAGAAAGAAAGTAAGAAAGAAAGAGTTGTTGTTGTTGTTGTTGTTGTTGTTGTTGTTAATGATAATTTGAGGGACTTTGCGACATCGTGGTCATGTGGCCCCATGTACTTGGGTGTGTGGGTGCGTACAATTAAAAAAGAAAGAAAGAAAGAAAGAAACATGACGATAACATTACAAGAGGGAAACAAATATAAGGGCCAATTAAAGCTGTAAAATGAATGACAAGGATATCTTAATACCGACGGGTTCAGAAGATATGTCATGAAACATGAATGAGAGGAGCCTGGTACAGGTAAGTGGATGCAATGTCGGACTAAGCTAAAGGCCAATGGTCGCTAATCTACATCCCACTAGTTGAAAGCCCCTTACTTACTTACTTAGTTACTTACGCGCTACAGCCCTTGTAGGGTCTTGGCCTCCCGGACAATCTCCACCCATTCTTCCCTGTTGACTGCTTTGTTTCTCCATCATCTGACCCCCATCTTTCACAGATCCTCCTCCACGTTGTCCAGCAATCTTGTCCTAGATCTTCCCCTCACACGCCGTCCTCCTGGCTTTCCATTGAAGACCTTCCTTACTACCCTGTTCTCTGTCATTCTTTCTACATGTCCCAACCAACGCAGTCTACTGCTCTATATCTGGCTTACCATACAACTCTCTTATCTCCATATTATTTCTGATTCGCCAGAATTCACCCTCTTTTACTGGTCCATATACTTTCCTGAGTATCTTCCTTTCCCATCTCCTTAGCAATTCCTCATCACCTTGTGTCATGGTCCACACATCACCACAGGTCTCACTACCGTACGACATACAGTCAGCATCAGATTTCTACTAAGACTTGTTGCTTTAAAAACTTTGTCTAAAGCAAAGTAACTCCTATTTCCAGCTGCTATCCGTGCATGTATTTCTTCCCTCATATCATTGATGAAAAAATAGTTGAAATCCCCTGGTGGGAGGAAATAAGATACCATCCCCGCATTTGCCTTGAGTGTGCAAAGAACGTAGGGAAAAACATTTTTAGGATAACCACCGTCAACACCGGGATCTGAACCTCGAACTTGCGGTTCTCCAGTGAGGTCCTAGAGAGCCATTGAACGCGCTTGGCCTACAATGCTACATCTCTGCTGTATATTTGAATCGCATCAAACTGATAAAGCGATTAGTATTGCATTGGAAGTCACTCGACTAGCCGAGTGCCTCGAGAGAAAGGGACATCACATCTAACATTGAACAGTTTTAAGTGGAGTGACGAAACACCTATTTAATTTTCCATTCACAGTTCACTGCCTTGATATTTCCAGGGTTGCCACTAAGGGCAGGTGAATTTGTTAATGATATTGTAATTTTGCAATCAATCATCACAATATAATTCCGATCACTCGAATATGCGCCAAAATAACCTGAATTAAAGTATTATGTGATTAAGATATACCCATTGTTATCGACTATAGAAAATGATGATGATGATGATAATTGTTGTTTTAAGGGGCCTAACATCTAGGTTATCGGCCCCTAATGGTCTGGCTGATAGCGAAAATGACAATGAGACGTAAACCATAACGAAAGCTTACGGAGATTGAAAATACTGACAAAAGATTGAAAAGACACACAAACAAGTAGTTCCGTGAAGAACTATACAGCCTATTTTCATATATCCTACTTATGTTAATGGCCACTATCAACATACAAAATTTTAGTTTGATTGCTGTAATAGATTCGTAGATATTGAGAAAATTGCGAGAAACGTCCATGTGAATATTTATACTCCGCGTCGCCGCCATGTTGGATTTGTGATCACCAGGTTATTGAAAGTCCTATAGGTGAACTTAAGTTCATAGCCCCTATGAACATACAAATATTCAGTTTGATTGCTATAATAGATTCGTAGATATTAAGAGCCGTCTAAATATTTCGGATGTTCACCACGTTGGATTGTTAAATGTATAGGCCATAGAGTTCATGTACCATTATAGGAAAATGATTGCGTAGGTTCATTATTCAAACTTTCACTTCGATCGCATGTATACGACACAAGATATAAAAACTTAATTTTAAAATTCGCACAGCCGCCATCTTCAGGTTATATAAAAATTAAAATAAATTAGATACCAGTGCATTACAATGTGTATAAACATTTACTGTACCAAGTTTCATTGCGTTTGGAACATTAAATCGCGAGAAAGGTCTATTTAAAATTTTCAAATTCGCTTGATCGCCATGTTCGTTTTGTAGTTAACCGGTTTTTGAAAGTCTTATAGATGAACTTCCAGTAGTACCCTTTATCTCCGTACAAAATTTCAGGGTGATACCGCTAACAGTTTCAGAGATATAGAATGCCGGCGAAATATTTCGCACAGCCACCATCTTGTGGTTATGAAAACAATTAAACGGAGTTAGATGTCGGTGCATTACAATGGATATTAACATAAACTGTACCAAATTTTATTGCGTTTCATTGGTTAAATCGCTAGAAACGTCTATTTAAACGACGCAACTTCGCTTGGCCGCCATGTTAATTTTGTAGTTACCAGTTTTTCAAGAGTCACATAGGTGAACTTATAGTAGTTCCATTTATCCCCGTAAAAAATTCCAGGGTGATATCGGTAATAGTTTGGGAGATATTGAATACTGGTGTAATATTTCGCACAGCCGCCATGTTGGATTGGTGAGACGTAACATAATTTGAAACGCACGGTCGGGGTCGCCCGGAATAGTGCTATGAACTTACCGAGTTTCATTGAAATCGCTCCAGCCGTTTAGAATTTATTAGGGGGACGCGCACACGCACGCGCACACGCACACGCACACACACACACACACACACGCGGACAAAAGGTGATCTCATAAGCCTATTTTTTTTTTCAAAATTTAAAACAGACTAAAATAATTTAGAGTCTTATTCTTAATGAGGTGATGGAAAGATTACACAAGGAGACGGAAATGCTCCTTTTCATCAAGAAGCGGAAACTCGAGTATTTCGGACACGTGATGCGGAATTAAAATACAGGATCATACAGTTGGTGACTCAGGGGAAGATCTTACAAGGGAAGTATCAGGTAAGAAATGTCGAAACCTACCTTAAAACTTTGCGGACGCAATCGTTGTTCTATAAGAGGACAATCAGCTGCCAGATTGAACTGCAAGGCTCCAAAATAGTACCTAACATCCAGGTTCGCAGGCATGACGGCTGTCGGAACTGGACATCCCTGAGACACTTGGAGTTGTCACGTGACGGGTCGTATATGCAGGCGATCACGAGACCGGCCCTGAGTACCTGGGCAGTCAGGGCTGTCCCTGCCAACATGTACGGTACTTGCTACGATTGATTTATATAAGAGATTCGCTACATGATTTTAGAGCCTTGCAGTTCAATATGGAGGCTGGTTTTCCGCACACTGTCCTCTTAGGCTGCTTTCACACGGTCCACCTTCCTCCACACCACTCCACGCCACTCCACTGTAGGTAAATCTTAGAGCGTGGGGGCTTTCAGATGAGACACTTTCTGTGGCGCCACATCCGTCCGCTCTCGTCAACCAGCAGTTGGTGCCTGTCAGCTGCAAGTCCCCCTCCACTTCAGGCAACTCTCGGCCACATGTAGCTTACTCAGTTGTATGAAATCGTTCAGACGGTTAACTTTGTGTGTGCTACGTGTTCTATTTTCACCATTTTCATTACTATTTTTTACTCAGTTTTTAATTTTTTTAAATGCCATTTATAGATAGTGAAAAACTAATATTTGAAATTGAACAGCGTCCTTGACTATAGGACATTCGTTCCACAGATTATGCCAATAAAATTAAAAAGAATCAAATGTGAGCTGAAGTTGCCCAAGCCGTTATTCCTAATTATAGTGAAGCAAATGACTCCAGGAAGAGAGAAGTTGGTAAGTACACTTTTTTTTATTTGTAGCCCGTATTATTACAACATAATTATTTTATAACAATAAACTGAACACAAGCTGTTGTGTCTTGAGGTAGTACCTACTGTACTAACGATTAATCATAGAATCCTACCAGGGTAAAGCCCCCTTCCCCTTCAAAATAATCTGCATAGAAGTATCTTACGTTGTTAACAGACCTTTGATGTTGTATATCTGAATAAACTTCCTCGTACAGCCCAGTTTCAGTTAAAGTATGTTCAAATTGGAACCCATCCCTGGTTCGGACAAAATTATGTAGAACGACACAGGCCTTCACGATACTTGTAGCAAAGTCAATATCTACAATGACAGGCCTGTGGAAAATACGCCATTTATTTGAAAGTATGCCAAACGAGCACTCTACGAATCTTCTTGCTCTCGAAAGTCTATAATTAAATATTTGTTTCTTGTGAGAAAGATGAGATCCGCGTATGGACGCATTATATGAGAGGACAAGGAAAAGGCTTCATCTCCAACAAACACTGGTGGGAAATTGGGTTCAGCCAAATCTGGAAACGGCCGAGATGGAGGGATGTTCAGTGTGTTCCTGGCCAACGATTTCGAAAGATTGGATTGCTTGAAAATAGAAGAGTCTGGATTCTTTCCATAATTTCCTATATCAACCAATGTGAAACAATTAGCGTCACACACAACCAATAGCACAACAGAAACAAATTCTCATAATCATGGTATAATGATCCACTATGTGCTGGTTTTATAACTCTAATGTGCTTGCCATCTATGTCACCAATGCAGTTTGGAAAATTAACACGCACAAAGAACAGTTGAGCAATTTCTTCCCATTTTTCTGCTGTTGGAATATGAAGAACTGTTGGCTGAAGTAGATTCCAAATTTTATCGCATGTTTCATTTATGACTTCACTCAATGTAGACACTCCAATCCTGCATATGTAATGCAGATCTGTCAAGGAACATCCACTTGCAAGGTATCTGCAACAAAAGTTGTATTGTTTTCAGAACTAAATGTACAGAAGAAGTGGAAGGGCATTCGAAGCAGTTTTTCCAGAGAACTGCAAAAACTGAAAAACCTACCGACAGGAAGTGAAGCCAGCGCCACAAGGAAAACGTACATATGCTTTGATCTCTTACTTTCTTCTACCAGTCATGGCCAACAAAACGTAAGGAACTCTCAGTGTATCTACTTTTCTATGTCAATAATCACCGTTGCAGTATTATTTATATGTGATTATTACGCTTGATTATGGGATTCTTTTTTCGTGTCCAGCACTGTTTCCAACATTAACCAGCAAGAGGAAGTTGAAGAAACTGAAGCTGGCGAAGACGAGGAGGACGTCATGGACACCGAGCTAAGGGACATTATAACTGAAAACCATGAGGACCAACCATATCCTCCCAAGAAGCAGAAGAAGATATCACAGGAGGAACTACTCTTGATAAATTTGAACAAAACTTTGAGTCAAGGAAAGGGAAAGGAGGAGACAAGCACTTCCTCCTTTCCCTCTAGCCTGAAATTCAACAAATTGATGAAAATGTTAAATTAGAGTGCGAGATGGCCTAAATATCCACCATTCGTCAATTCAAAATCAAATAGGTCGACGAGGGTCCACACATTCTCATGCCGTTCCCTACCACTCTTATTACCAGCGCCCACCCTCATCATCCTATTCTTCCTCCTCTTTATTTATCAATCAACAATCACCCAACGCCTCATTTCAGCCAACACCACCTATATACAGGCCTTTGCACTGAATTGAAAATAAGCAAGATGGCGGATACCGAAGGCAGAAGTTTGTAATCATACCTTTGTTGTTGTTTTTGTGCGATTTATTCAGTTTTTTGCTGTAAAATATGGTTTACAAGTGTTGTGTGCCGAAGTGCAGGGGGAATTATGATCATGAGAATAAAGTTCGAGTGTTTAAGTTCCCCGAAGAAGAGAATTTGAAGAAACTTTGGATATCAGCTATTAAACGAGAAAACTTCGTACCAACGAAACATTCTGTGGTAAGTAGACTACCAATACGGTACACGTTTTTTAATTATCTAAGCAGTGTTAGCCTACCGTACCACATAAATAGCCGATATACCGGTAAGCTTAATAATGTAAAGAATCACCTAGGCTGCTATAAATAATTCTAAGAACTATTTCATTGCCTTGCAAGCAACACGTAGGTGACCAAGCCTAGTCATTTTAAGGTTAGAGTTGGAGCAATACTTTGCATTTAGGCTAAGTTTCAAATAATAATAATGAACGGTGTTTCCTCATTAAATAATTAATAAACGAATCTCCCAACATGCGAGGCAAGTTTGTTGTGCAAGGACGAATTAAACATGTTGTGATCAAATACCGTACTGAAAATGTTTTAGTGTGATAATTATAGATTTATTTTTAATGCATGCATATTGAGAATCGGTGTTCAAAGCTAATGATTTATATAATTGAGTCTGGCCTCACTGGAAAGTCATTTAATATGCACCACAAATTGCTCAGATTCCTGAGTAAGTAGGTACCTAACCCCTTTATTGCTCCCAGCGGAGATGTTTTAATAGGAAATTCCCCAGTGAAGGTAACTGTTTAAAAGCAAGATATAAAATATAAGTAGACCTGTAGCTCAATAGTTTGTTCTAAAACTAATCTTCTGATACCGGTACCATATAGTACTCGAGACGAAAGAGTAGGCCTAGAAAAAATGCTAGCCTATGGTACTCAATGATTGACAGTACCGGTACCGTATTTATACCTTGGTTGGCAATTGATATTTTTAAATATAGGCTAAGTTACTCTATACATGCCAGAAATCACTACTATTTCCCTAAATATACCCAGGTGTGTAGGCTACTTCGATGATAAGCTGTATTCTTTGCATATTCATAACAATTTCTTGTCCAATATACAACTTTGTATGGAATTATCTGCTGAATTTTAAGAAATTTGGTCAGTTATCATGAACCATATCACTAAGATATTTCTCAATACATTGAGTAATAATAAATACATTCCTAGATCACTTGGAAAGTGCAGCAGTTATCTCACTAGGACCCAAAGAGCCCACTGTGACGATGTAGCTCAGAATGTAAGATTAATTATCGGTAGGCCTATACACTTTACTTCAATGAATGTTACTCAGTATGATTCTTTTGCAAATTGCAGGTTTGTGAACTGCATTTTAATGCTCAAGACATTCGACAGAATACTGTATTCAATTGTGAAGATGGCCAAGAGATTACACTCCCATTAAAAGTGCCAAGACTTAAACCTGGTGCTGTTCCATCTCGTCTACCAAATTGCCCAGAGTATTTAAGTACCCCAAAGTCCTACAGAGACAGCCCTCAGGAGAAGAGAGCTAGGAGAGAAAATAGGAACCTGCTGACTGCAATTGAAGAAAGTGAGGCAGAGTTTAATCTGCAAAATGAGGCATTGTCATTTTCCAGCTTCGAGGAACTGAATGATAAAATAGGACTTCTCAATACACCAGAGTCATGGAGTGTAATTTCTAAGGACAACAACATTTTAATTCTTTTCATCACCTTCTGTCCTATGCCTAAGGTTATTTGTAGTGTAGTGATTGCAGCATCATTACAGTTAGAAGTGTACTACAAGGAAGTTAAGTTAGACAGGATAGGTGATTTCCTGTTCCCAAATATTGTAATGAACATTTCTGACATTAGAAACATCCTTGAACGTTTGGATACACTCAATTTTAATGGGGACGAGAAAAAAAATAGTTCCTCTGAAATCTTGGCGTTAGCTTCGAACATTTTGGAATCTATAAGCTTATCAAACCCAGACTTAGTAGAACATATTGAGTTTACAGAGCAAATTAGACTTTGGTCTGGGCAAAAGAGAGTTTATAGCCCTTCCTTTCTGATTTTGTGTTCAATGCTACAATCAATCTCGCCCCACAGCTATGCGTACTTGAGACATTTAAATGTAATAGTGTTGCCCCATCCATGCACGATCAGGAGGCTATGTTCTACATTCAGGTTAGATCCTCGAGTGGAGCAGCATGAGGAGAATTTTTTGAACTATATAAAGAACAAATTTTCTGGCAATGAATGTGATAAATTTGTTGTACTCATGATGGATGAAGTGTATGTGAAACCAATGATGGATTACAAAGGTGGTAATATTGTTGGAAAAGCTTTCAACAGCGAGAAACTGGCAACAAGTGCCTATTGCTTCATGATATCTAGTCTACTGTCAGATGTTAAGGAAATGGTACATGTACTGCCAGTGAAATCCATGTCTGGGGAACAGTTGCACTGTATACTGAAGAAAATTATTATTGGCTTGGAAGAAATAGGATTTCATGTGGTTTGTGTAGTAAGTGACAACAGTTCTGTAAATAGGAAATGTATGCAGCAGTTTTCACCGCAGAAAGAACTGAAGTGTGTTTACCCTCATCCTGTCGATGAAACAAGGCCTCTTTTCTTTGTGTTTGACTCTGTCCACTTGCTTAAGTGTGTCAGAAACAACTGGTTGAACCAAAAAGATGAAGATATGTGCATGAACTATCCTGATTTTGACCCAGTTAGCAATGATGTACACAAAGCCTCATTTTGCTCTGTGAAGAAATTGCAAAATATAGAGCATGATAAGTTGGTGAAGTATGGCTACGGTCTCTCTGTAAAGGCCTTATGCCCTACTTCACTTGAACGGCAAAATGTAAAACTTGTTCTTCAGGTTTTTAATGAAAATGTCATTGAAGGGTTGAAAGTTATGGGGGAAAAGTGTGACTTATTGCATTATAAACAAACTGCCTGGTATATTGAACTAATGTTAAATTGGTGGAATATAGTAAATGTAAGAACTCCCGGTAAAGGAGCAAGACTCAACAATATCCTCATGTGCCCAGTGTCATCAGATTCTATTGAAATTGTTAATTATTTACATAAATTCTTGCAGTGGCTAAATAAGTGGAAAAAACTAAATGTAAAAGGGTCATTGTCCTCTGAGACAATGGCTGCCATGATACTGACAACAGAAGGCTTGTTAAAGTTGAAAGATTATTGCTTGTCAACTCTAAATTTCTCTTATGTTCTGTTTGGGAAGTTTCAGACTGATGTATTAGAGGGAAGGTTTGGCAAATACAGGCAGTTGGCAGGTGGCCAGTACAATATTTCAATAAGGCAGGTGTATGAAGTAGAACACAAGCTAAGGATTCAATCATCCATGTCCCTAAAGATCAAATCCAACTTATTTGGTGAAATTAAAATAAATGAATTGTGTGAACCTACCTCAGAGGCTCCTGAGTTTCCCACTGATGAGCAAAAATTCATTGACCGTATATATATAGATGACAGAGATTTTGATGGTTGTAAGGATGATATCCCTATTCTAGTGTACTTGGCAGGGTATTGTTGTTATAGTGTGACTAAACGATTACAATGTAGTCATTGCAAGGAAATTCTTTGTACCAGTGAATTTATTGACCTTGATGATGAGGCATACCATTTGATCAGGGATAAGGACAGAGGTAGGCTCTTAGTCCCAGAAATGTATGTTGTAAATGTTGTTGTTCACAATTACTTAATAGTTTTAAAGTTGTGTGGTGACCTAGAATCTGATTTTCTTAAAGTTGAGAACCACAGGGAGCTTGTGAGTAACATTACAATGCAATTTGTTCGTTCCATGGAACTTTTGTGGGAGCCTGATATTTGCATGAAAGGACACACTGTAGAAAATGTTTGTAAGAAAGTGGTATGGGTATCCACCAACATCCTACTGAACAATTATTGTAAGAAAAGAAATTCTTTACCAAAGTCGACATTCTCAAAGAAATCTACAATTTTCTATAAGCGTTGAGACATTCCTTTGAGGATAAATACAATAGAGTGCACATTGCCACACTGCGCCTGTACTGTGACGTGAGAGCAACACCTGGTCATGCCCTACACGTGTACTAAAATGGTTCGAATCAGTGACCCATGCATCGTATCCTCCCCTTGTTAGTAATGAATAGAACTCACTTTAAATAGCCCAATTCTATCATCACGTGTAGTATTTCAGTGTTCCAAACCACCGCAGTTCCCTGCAGTCAGCTGATCGAGATGTTGCTGTCAACAATGTGATGTCATCAGCCAACTATTGGATTTAAGATCGAAAAGACATTCAAATAAAATGCAACGACCTCGTAATTCTGCCCCTTAAAACAACAATAACTACCGTACCTAAAATTCAATCTTCTCCTGTGATATTTGTAAATATTTTCTAGAATAATACCTATTTCATCCAGAGTTTTTCAGTTGTCATGTTTGAACTGAGGAGTGAAGAATTCATGCCTGCCTAGTAGCCTAATTATAAAATATGTTATATTATATTTAATGACAAAAGGTGCATCCTGTCACTGTTATAATTACAAATCACATTTTTACAAAAGTTAGCCTAATTTTATAATATGCATTGTCAACAAGAATCAGTACCCCACATCAGTCCCTCTGTTGTGTTCAAAATCATTTTCAATATTCCTCTACTCCAGTATTTTAAATGCGATCATTGCAGTTGGCCTTTAAATGAATCCAATATAGCACATTGTGGTTCCCCAGCTACCGTATCTGTCTTCCAAGGTACTTTGTTTTTCACTTTTTGTTACTGTGTCTGAAATTAACAATCGCCCAATAAAACTGGAGCGCCTGTTTTTCCAAAATCACCGTACCAAAAATAGATAGACACTCCAGCTACATAACTGTGATCCACCCGCTAGGCTTTTAGAATATTTCTATATGCCACATTGTTTCTGGTAGTAATACAAAACCCAACTTGAAAATGGCTTTTGAATACCAGCCATTTATGTGTCAAATCTGATTTTATGGCAGATGTACATTTTGATCTCTCTGTTAATAGTCAGCCCAAAGGCTGGTTGGATCCTCAACAAGCACCACTGTAAGTTATGCTAATAGAAACCCACAAAGCAGCACTACGATGAGACATACTAGGCAAGGTTCCTCTGTACAACTTGAGTACAGTTAGTGTCAGTACTGATGTACTGACTCAGTACATGGCACCAGCCATACCTTGGTAGCTTCCACATAATCGCAATCATGAATGAAATGAGACATTAGTGAAAAGCCACATTTTGCTCCAGCCTGTGCGACAGACACAAAAACACTACAATCATCAAGAGATGGCACAAGTAAATATTTGGATCATGTTTGTCAAATTTCAGGTTGTCATACTTATTTCCGATGAGAAGATGCAACTGTTTAATTATGTACTCTTATTAGATTCAGCTACTCCACTATTCACACCATAAATATATCCATTCAGCAAGTATGTCAACAGACAATCTTGACAGCTTATGAAATTTGAAATCAATTTTATTGTTTTTTAGTCTAATAAGTGAATTTATTTTCAGTCGGTCTTCATGTTAAGGGACACTGGGACTGAGTTTTCATATTTCTGTAATTATCAATGGATATTGTTCTAATTTTACACACATCACTCAAATACTAATATACACTATACTACTGATTTACACTTTTCGATCTCTAACCGTTTAGGAGATATGATTATTTTTATATAGAAATTATGCAAATTTTGAAAATGGTCCTTGCGTTAAACAGATAGAGGTAGCTCATTTATCATGACTTTCCCATATAGATATTTAGTATGAAAGCAATCCTTGTGATTGGTTTTGAGTTCATATGAATATGTGTTGAGATATAAATTAACTCATTTCACAATTTTTTTTATTCCATTAATTGCCTATTATTTAAAATTAGAATATTTTTAATGGCAAACCTAAGAATACTACAGTAAAACTAATCACTGAACTTATGGATGCATTAATATAGAATATGAATACAAATTTGCAATATTATAGCAGCAAATCTAATGCGCAAGGACCAGATGTTGTATCAAAAAATGGGAAGCCGCGATAAATGGACTTTTATAAAAAACATGCATATTTTTTGGTTATCAGCTTTCAATTTTAGGTAATTATCAATGAATATTGTTATAATGTTACACACAGCACTCTAATAGTAATATACACTAGACTTCTGATTTACACTTTTCTATCTCTAACCGTTTAGGAGATACGATTATTTGAATATGAAAATATGCAAATTTTGAAAATGATCCTTGCGTTAAACGGATAGAGGTAGGTCATTTATCATGACTTTCCCATATAGATATTTAGTATGGAAGCAATCCTAGTGATTGGTTTTAAGTTCATATGAATATTTGTTGAGATATAAATTAACATACAGTATTTCACAATTTATTTATCCCATTAATTAAATCTGTGCTTGTGTAGTGTATAATTATGCTGTTACATGCCATCAGAAATGATAATGCTTATAGTACCAGATTTTGGAATATTCCTCTTTGTATTTTGCAGTCTTGTTTCTTTTTATACCTTGTGAGTTATGATGTATGTTTTCTGACACGATTAAATTAAATTAAATTAAATTGAAAATTAAAATATTTTTAATGGCAAAACTATGAATACTACAGTAAAACTAATCACTGTGCTTATGGATGCATTAATATAGAATATGTATAAAAATTTGCTACATTATAGCCACAAGTCTGATGCATATGGGGTGAATTTTGTTCCAAAAAATGGGAAGCTCAGATAAATGCACTTTTATAAACCCATGCATATTTTTTTAGTTATCAGCTTGCCTTGTCAGCTAAAACTGCCCAGCACCATATGTTAACACCCTCTTTCTTGCTTTTCTGAGCTCCTTATTAGGAAAATAAGTACAGAAATACTCGCCTCAATGAAAGTCCATGAATAGGACGCGTTCAAATACCACGCACTAGACATTTCAAGAATTCGCTGGGCCTTTAAATATGGCGGAATTTGGAAAAGACTTTCACTAAATTGTCCGCTGGAGTCAGGGGCATAATTATATCAAAGAATAAAAAAATCAATATTTTTGCAATTTCTGACAATAACTCAGTCCCAGTGTCCCTCTGTACCCAATTAAATTGGGCGAGGAGTAAAACTTTTCAATTCACACTTGCGTACAGGACCTCTAAAAATACTTGGATTAATTAAGCACTTAAGTGTATAATTAATCCAAATAATTTTTCCACATTGACAGAAAGTTGTGAGTCGATAGTCCTACGTTTTACTCCCCGACCAATTTAATTGGGCCAATTAACATGTGGAGCAACTAAAATGCAATTAATTCATTAGATTATGAATGCAACATTGAAAAATGACTTCGAAAAGTTCAAGTTGTATGGACACCATTTTTGTGGCACCAAATATTAGAATGTTATCCTGAAAGTCTTGAAATAGCCTATTATGAACAGTCTCTCCTCCTCTCACCCTGTCTGTCGCATTTCTCCGCCCTTTGTAGCCTTACAGCCTCAATATATTCGAAAGCCATCCACTGTGTTAAAGTTTCATTGTCTCTATAACTTATACAGGATTGTCGGCCTCTCCCCCCATGTGTCCAATGATATTTCAAATATCTTCAAGCTCAAATAAGTGCCTTTTGTTATGGTTTAGAAAGTCATACCTCACATATAAAAATATTTGGTTTAGTAATGTAGTCATTGTGCTTCAACAGCTATTGGATCAAAATTTAATACTTTTCAGTCGGTCAACATGATTGTATCCAATTGTAATGGGTGTTTCTCTACTCTTGAAAAAAATTTACATGAGAGTAATAAATGCACTTAGATGACTAGTTTTGACATGGATTAATAGCCTGAGTGAAAAGGATCTGATGTGACATTGTGTGTTTATGTGAATAGCCTACTATATATTTTAAACTAGCAGAGACATTGCTGTGTTAAGGGTATTTTATGCTCAACTTTGCATCCACTCACAGTGTATGTAAATATTTAGGATGCTCTGGATATGAAAATGAAAATAATAAAATATACACCTCATATTTGTAGGTGACAGGTATGATGTGCAATAAATTACTAGAAAAAAGCCAATCAAATTAAGAAACTGTTGCTTTGGTAAGAGCATAAAATAATTGTAAATTCGGTTGTACCCTAATCTTAACTTATTGGCTAAGTTATAAACAATATTAAGATTGAAATTAGATTAACTCGTGGTGTAGTGGCTAGCATTCTTGGCTGCCGCCCCGGATGTCCAAATTCGATTCCCGGCTCCCCAAAGAAATTTTAATTCTAGTCTGAGGGCTGGAACGGGGTACACTCAGACTTGTGAGGCAAAACTGTGAATTCCACAGTACGGTACATTTGAGAAATAAATTATCAACTTGTAAAAAAAACAAAAAAAAAAACAGTTTACCTTTCTGCTTAGTAAATTGACAAATATTTAGATATTTGCTATTCATACTCCATAGATCATAATGGAAAATTCATTAAGTATAAAATTTTATTTGTGTGTTGTGTTGTATTTTACTTTTTTTGTATTGCCAGTAATTGTAGGCTATATAAACTTTGAATCTTATCTAAAATAATTACACAACGTTATATGCTCTAAGTTATTGGTTGATATTTCTGGGATTTTGCGGTGACAATCCCCTGAAAATACTAACAATTTTCCAGGATAGCCAGCCCCCCCCCCCCCCCGAAATAAAATTGTATATACGCCCCTGACTGTGGCTGATGGCATTATCATAATAGTAAATCTATAATTTAAATGATGAAATGTGTACCCGGAAGTTTTCGTGAAGAAGACACAGTTGTTTACATGTCAAGTCTAGATATCTAGCTAAAAACCTGATCTTATGCAAATATTGAACATAACTGTATCAAATGCGTATAATTTACTGCTGTTAATTTAGCGCTATGTTTTGTGGCCAGTGAACTGTTGACATAAAATTGATCCAGAAACAGTAAAATAGTGTATGTTTCATTTTTTCCTACGGTACGGTACCTAGTTTCCCGTGAGGTTTCATTTTCAGGTGAAGGATGAGAAGAAGCTTATTCAGTAGGCCTAGTATATTTGTTTGTTACGTAAGTAAAGGTAAGAAGGATGAAGTCATCATAATAGCCTAAAAATGCTGCCTACTACTATGTATCAGTTGGAAGGAACCCGTCATATGGGCCATGGCCTGCGGCGAGCTCCAGCAGCTCTGCCTACAGTGCCCGCCATCTTGTTTGAATGCAAAGGCCTGTTATCTAGGTGGTGTTGTTTCAGCCAATCCACTACAACACCTCCCCATTACTACATACTCCTGATACATATAATAATTGTCAGCCACAAACAAACCTGTGCCCGACGATGATGCCTTCTGATGTACTGGCCCCTAATGATACACATATTCAGTAATAAGTACCTACCAATTTCATACCTTTCTTATATATCCCTCTGTGGTAATTATTATAAGTTAGTTTTTTTTTGGAGTCGTTTCGGCCATCAATGGACCACGATGTTCTTCACTCATATGATCACTGTAAAGCTTGTTTTCTTGTCTGCCAGAGGATCTTCATTCTTGACGAATGTTCAGCTCTCCTTTCTTCCGTCCACTTGCAGTGAGGGCGAGGCATCACAGATGTTAAAGGGTACAGATTACTGGTTGATTTAACCGCCTTTCTGAACAGGTTCCTATCCCAAACCAGATCTTGATTGATTCGAGCTTCTGTTAGGTCCTTTTTAACTTGCATCGACCATTTACAATAGGATTTTTTTTTTTAGAGATTGATGAGTGTATTCGATATGAAAGTCGATGATGCTCCACCCGTTCCAAATGTCCAAAGAAAGACATTCTCCTTTTTCTCATCACACTCACCAAATCTTCTATATGTTCAAATAATTCATTGTTATGTCTTCTTCTGTAAGTACCATTATCATTAACAGGTCCAAATATTTTCCTTAGAATTTTCCGATCCTTAAGTTCTAATTTTCTCAATGGGCCTTTGTTTGTCATCTGTAAGCATTCTGCAGCATACAGTGCTGACGGCCTAATTACGGTGTTATAATGACAAAGTTTGACATTCCGGGACAAGCTTTTACTTTTGTAAATGTTTTTGCAGGTTTGAAAGGCACCTTCCAATTTGTTACATCTGCTCTCAATGGCAGCTATTTCTGAATTATTAAGGGTAATCCATTCGCCTAGGTATTTACATTTTCGGACTTTTTTGATTTTTTGCAGACCAATCGTGATGAATTTTGAGGCATCTTTGACATTTGTGATAAAATTAGTTTTATGGAAGGCCACTTTAAGTCCAGTTTTAGCAGCTATGATTTGTAGTTTATTAAGTTGGACAGTGGCCTCTTCCATTGAATTAGCGAACAAAGCAATGTCATCTGCAAAAGCGAGACAGTTTATATTCAGGTCTTCTTTTTTATAACCAATTCGAATACCATAATTATTTGGTAAGATTGTTAACCATTCTCTTATAATTTTTTCCAAGACACAGTTGAACAGCATCGGTGATCCCAGATCACCTTGTCTACAGCCAGTCTTGATTGCAAAGGCTTCGGACAATTCACCACGAAATTTGACCTTAGAAATTGTGTTTTCTAAGCTTGCTTTGAACAAATTAATTGATTTATTGTCTAGGCCAATTAGGTTATAAATGAGAAATATATAACTTTCTCCATTATTGTCACCTCTTTCCTCCCCCCCCCCCCAGGGGCTCACATCTAGTGGGATATGGGTTGGCGACCACGGGGCCCCAGCTGAGTCCGGCATTGCTTCCACTTACTTGTGCGGGGCTCCTATCTGTCTTCTTTCCTGTCGACCTCCTTGGTCAACTCTTGTTCTCTTCCGACCCCGACGGTATTAGGGTATCCGAGGCCTAGGGAGTCTATTCATTTCCCGCCTTAATTGGCCCTTGTCTTATCTTTTCTGATTCCCTCCATCTGCGAGGGGTCAGCCTTCTTTTTCTTTTCATGTTTTCTCCTGCCTTCTGCTCTAGGCCCTCAAGGAGGCCGGGTGTATGTAGCCCCTCCACTTTTGGTGCACCCTAGATAGTGCTACACCCTCAGGGGCTCACGGCTGGTGAGTTCGGGAGTTGGCGACCCCGAGGGATTCCTGAGCTGGGTCCGGTTTCCCCCTTTTGTCCCTTACCTGTGGGCCAGACCCTCTCCTCTTTCACGTTCCTATCTGCCTTTCATGGCTCTCCTTCCTTCCAAGTCCCTCAATCCACATTCTTCGTGGATTGAGGGCATTTCTTTTCCTCCTGTCCTTTATTTGCCTTATTCTCCTTTTGTTTTCCATTTCTTCTTCTAGTATGTAGGTTAGTAGTTAGTTTTAGTTTTAAGTTTGCATTTCATTTTCATCTTCACGATCACCCTAACCATCAGGGGCCGATAACCTAGATGTTAGGCCCCTTCAAACAACAATTATCATCATCATCATCTTTCCTTTCGTTGTAGACTATTTTATGGTTCGTTTGTAATGAAATACGAGTAAATGTACCTATAAAATAAATAGCCTTTGAGCAGAGATAATAAATTTATAGTACCTACTTACCTCAAAGTAACATCTAGCCTCTCTTTGGGTGGAATACATTTTCTCATGTTGGTGTCCTGACGCTGTAAGCTTGGTTCAAGGATTGATAGCAATTCTTCAGCAGAACTTACACTCATACGAAAATAATTAAAGATTCTTTTCGGATCACTGGCAAGTTCTTCCATGAGAAAAATATGAGTTCCTCGCTCTATGCGATAAGCATTTAATGGATGGACCAAATGAACCATTTTCTTCTTCTTTATCCGTAATCTTCTTCACATCCATGGCCGAAGTCAAACTGGAGTTAAAGTAGATGGAGGTGGAAAGGGAAGGAAAATGGAGTGGCTGAAAAGTGGAGTGGAGTGGCGTGGAGTGGTGTGGAGGAAGGTGGACCGTGTGAAAGCAGCCAAACGACCATGACGAATAGAAGGACCTAGTGTGAGGACTCCGCCATTATAGCACGGTAGTTTGTGGTCCCGCCGCTACAAGCACTGCAAGCGATAATGTCCCAACAACGTGTACCAGGGTTGTAGGCACTACAAGCACGCCATCAAAAAACAGCAGTTGAAAAACAGGCAACTGCAACAACTCCATAAACCCATCCCCTCACTCCTCTCCCTCTCACCAACACTTCCCCCAAGCAATCCTAGCACTCTACATCAAATCCTACACCTTTTAATCACGCCAGCAGCACAATAAACTTAATAAATCCAGGCTACAGAACAGACCACAAAACTACACTTTAAGCTAAACCAAATTCACTTCTCAGCTCGACATAAGCCATAATACAAGTTAAAACTTATACAAAACATACTCTCCCTACTGTTTTACAACTATTAAACGAAATATTCGCACTCAAAACCTAAAAACCCTGAAACGGGAGCTAATTTAAAAACGCAATAGCCTAGCCCGATTACGCCTCCGGCAGCGCTACCGCATATGCATTCATAACTTCACAATAACTTCACAATAACTTCAAATTACGGCTAAGTGACCTATCTGCCTGAGTAGTTACAGGTGTTACTGGCTTGCCTGGGACGATGGGTCACCAAACCGGTATTTTAACTCAACTATTAAGCTTTAATCGACCAAATTCAGAGGAAACAGATCAGACCAAAAATCTACACTTTAAGCTATACCAAATTCACTTCTCAGCTCGACATAAACTATAATTCAACTTAAAACCTACACAAAACATACTCTCCTTACTGTTTTACAACTATTAAGCGAACTATTCGCACTCAAAACCTAAAAACCCGGAAATGGGAACCGGGGGCGTATATAGAGTTTTGTTTGGGGGGGGACCAGGGGTTAGGGGACATGGTATAGGCCCAAAGAATAGGGGGTCCGGGATAGTCCCCGGCAAACTTTTGTATAATTTGGTGCAAAATGATGAGTGAGTTTTAAAGCTATCTGGATTCAGTTTTTCAACCAATTTATTGTGATGTTTTATGTACGGTATGGTTACTGTCAAACGCAACTAAGTTAATACCATTTTATCCATAACGTAGAACTTTGGGCTTATGCCGTGTTTTATTTACTCAAACTCGACGCGTTTCGAAAGAAACCATGTCTTTCTTCATCAGGAATAAACGGAAATACGACTAAATTGTTGCTAAGAGAAAGCAACAAAGAAACTAAAAAAGGTGCCCTAAGATGAACAATATAGGGTATCTAACACGTCCTTCGAGAAGTGTATGTGGCATTCTTTTCCAGGCCGAGAAAGTAATTACCGGAAAATTAAACTCAAAATCGATGTGGAGCGAAATATTTATGATTGTATCGATTCCAAAGAAACAATTTCAGTTGATCCTTCAAGAGCTGGCTGCTGTCTTCAGCGAGATGTGGAAGTTGAACTGAATGTTTTTTCCACCATTGTGGAAGTCATCTTGTAGATATTGTCGCTTTTATCTTTCTGAAGCAAAGGCATGAGCATCAGCTAACTTTAAAGACCTGCCAATCAGTGTTGCCAAATCTTGAAATGGGAAATAACTAAACCCTGCGCTTTAAAACACCTGAAAGGCACCAGCTGGACTCTATGATTCAGAACACTAGAAAAACACAAAAAAATATAAATATATAAACGGATTTTTTCGCAGCGTGTCATGGATAATATCCCCAGACTTGTTTAGTTTGGGTGCCGATTCTTCTTCAGAACGAAAGAAATCCGCCGAGATTTGCAATCTCGAACATCCGCCAGGTGTTCACGCAAGCTTTCGAAAGACCAGTACCGTAGCCAACAAAATGAAATGGTAAGTAGAGTGTTACTTTAAATAGTTTATGTGTGCTTGTTTTAATATGCTGGAGATTAGCCTATGTTTTTTTTATCTGTGTCTGTATACTCCAGGAATCTGTGCGTTCCGTAACATGTAATGAAGACCGTAATTCTTATTTCCATGAATTACATTTTCCATTGTGCCCTGCCGTGCTATTTTAATTGTAACCGCTAATTACTTTTTAAAAGAGTATTAGTTACAAAGTAATTCGTTTCCCTTAGCACCATCCCTAAGACCAGCTGACGCGGCAGTGTGGAACTTACTCACTCTAGCGCTGCCTGGCGGGGCGCGCTTGAACTTCAGGAGTCTTCTCACTTTACAACGATTGCGTCCACAAAGTTTCAAGATAGGTTTCCACCTGTGTTACCTGATACTTCCCTTGTAAGAACAACGGAGACCCGGCTGAAGGAGGAAGGAAGGAAGCTTTTACACACATCAAAAAAAGTTTTGCATCACCTCGGTTCCCAGATCTCCGGCATATAGACGTTGACTGTGTATATTGTATCCAAGATACAGTCCCTTTGACTGTTCATAGATGTCACTAAAACTGCTCAAAGATGTAAACAACCATGCATGAGCAGGGCCTATTAGACGGAGGGGGTACGACAGCCGATCAGTTCCAGTCATTCCACCAGGACGAAGGTACGCTGCTCATGTTGTCTGTAGTTCTACCATGCCTAGAAGGTCAATACCGCAGTTCGATCGCGTCCGCATTGTTACTTTGTGTCAAGAAGGGCTCTCAACAAGGGAAGTTTCCAGGCGTCTCAGAGTGAACCAAAGCGATGTTGTTCGGACATGGAGGAGGTACAGAGATACAGGAACTGTCGATGACAGGCCTCGCTCAGGCCGCCCAAGGGCTACTACTGTAGTGGATGACCGCTACTTACGGATTGCCGCTCGGAGGAACCCTGACAGCAATGCCACCATGTTGAATAATGCGTTTCGTTCAGCCACAGGACGTCGTGTTTCAACTCAAACTGTGCGCAATAGGCTGCATGATGCGCAACTTCACTCCCGACGTCCATGGCGAGGTCCAGCTTTGCAACCCCGACACCATGCAGCGCGGTACAGATGGGCCCAACAACATGCTGAATGGACCCCACGGAATTGGCATCACGTTCTCTTCACCGATGAGTGTCGCATATGCCTTCAACCAGACAATCGTCGGAGACGTGTTTGGAGGCACCCTGGTCAGGCTGAACGTCTTAGACACACTGTCCAGCGAGTGCAGCAAGGTGGTGGTTCCCTGATGTTTTGGGGTGGCATTATGTGGGGCCGACGTACGCCACTGGTGGTCATGGAAGGCTCCGAAACGGCTTTACGATACCTGAATGACATACTCCGACCCATAGTGCAACCATATCGGCAGAATATTGGAGAGGCATTTGTCTTCATGGACGACAATTCTCGACCTCATCGTGCACATCTTGTGAATGCGTTCCTTCAAGATAACGACATCGCTCGACTACAGTGGCCAGCATGTTCGCCAGACATGAACCCTATCGAACATGCCTGGGATATGTTGAAAAGGGCTGTTTATGGACGTCTTGACCCACCAACCACTCTGAGAGATTTACGCCGAATTGTCGTTGAGGAGTGGGACAATTTGGACCAACAGTGTCTTGATGAACTTGTGGATAGTATGCCACGGCGAATACAGGCATGCATCAATGCAAGAGGACGTGCTACTGGGTATTAGAGGTAGTGGTGTGTACTGCAATCTGGACCACAAATGCTGAAAGTCTAGCTGTATGATGGTACAACATGCAATGTGTGGGTCTCATGAGCAATAAAACGAGCTGAAATGTTGTTTGTGTTGATCTCTATTCCCTTTGTATTTAACGGTTCCGGAACTCTTGGAACCGAGGTGATGCAAAACTTTTTTTGATGTGTGTAGTTTTACGTGGCCGTTAATAATGCGATCAAGAGCCACGGGACCTCCGTTTTACGTGCAATACGAACCACAGGACATGGCATTTCACTTCAAAAATCTCGCATACATTGACCGGGAATAGAACCCGGTCCACCTTGGTGAGAGGCCAACAGCTTGACTGCTGTGCCACCACGCCCCCTCCCGGCCAAAGGAAAATCTCGTGGCTGAAGAATCTCAGGGACTGGTTTGAGATGAACACATGCCTTTCCCGTGTTGCAGACTCCAAAACAGGAATAGTCAGGATGACTGCCAACCTTCGATAGAAGAACAAGAAGACGAAGAAGAAGCTAATTTCTAAACTTACAGTACTGTCAAAATTTCAAAATTGTGTTCAGAAATGTAAAAGATTGAAAACCGAGAATAAAGGTTCATTTTTGTTTTTAAATCATGCCACAAAAACACGTGTTAAAGTTGAGTGAAAATTTCCAGAGTTCATTTTCTTTTCCTCGAGAACACGTGTCAGTGGAATTCACAAATATTTAGCACATCAATTAAGCACTTCCTTCCAACAATCAAGTAAAAGCGAGCTCTGTAATGAGTTTGGAATACTGCTGATAACTTCTCATCAGAACAAGCAAACCAAGCGTTCTAATCCATTAGAGAAAGGCGGCGGGAAGTAAAAATCTCTAAACTCTTAAAGTAAACGACCAACACTTTACGGGGACCGTTTGTCATTTGTTCAACGCATACCCCACCCCACCCCACCCTCCTCTCCGACCCTCTATCCAAAGCCTCCTGCTTCCTACCGCATTGTACGTGTGTGTGCGTTCTCTTTTGTATGTCGAAGAATATTAAGAGTTTATTAGGCTCTTCAAATTGGCCATAACTATGAATATTACATCAACTGTTGCCAAACATTATTATTATTTATAATAATAATAATAACAATATATTCTACATAGTCCAACGCAGTATGGAACGAAAAATCCTCAATATCACGCTGAAAGACAGAATAAGGATTGAGGAGAAACTTAGAAGAACCGGTATTAAAGACGCCATCAACACAGCGGACAGACTAAAATGGAAATGGGGAGGCCACGTAGCGAGGATGGAGCTTAGGAAGTGGACGCACATATTAACGATGTGGGACCCCAAAACCGGCAGGAGAAACGTAGAAGACAGAGGACACGCTGAGCTGACACATTCAAGAAATTTGCCAAACCACAGACAAGAAGAGCAAGAGACAGACAAGAGTGGAAGACCCTTGAAAAGCTCCTTTTCAAAACATAGTATATGCGAGGAAAGGAAAGGAGCAACTCAGTGCATCATAGTGAACCCTTAGATACAAAAGCGATAGTGCATTAAGGACAGTTAAAACTCTAACTAAAATAAAGTGAACAAGTGCTAGAAACATTAACAATTTTGCAAATATTATACATAAGAACAAGAATACATAACATAGAGAATATAGTAACTAGGTTAGGAATAGATATATCAAGAGCTTTAAGAACAATTCGAGAACAGAGACTAACATGCCAGAAAAGTGCACCACTACTAGTCGGGGAAATAAGTATAGATACTCGAGTTTAGAGGTCAATAAAACCTTTACCCCTAGTCTTACATAAGAACAACCTACACCAAAATTTTCCTGGTTTTATTTGTCGTTTAACGATATAGAGTAAATATTTGCATTGTATCTCGTTAAAATTTTATAGCAGATTGAACAAAAAAAAAGTACCGGTTTTTCTTACCAAGTTCATGGAGCGCTCACTTAGAAGGATCATTACGTTAAAAGTATTGATCGGATCGTAACGAAACTTTAATACGTCTTAAAGGAACTTATTGTTAACGCGTATATGAAGTTCTAATCTGATCTGACGTTTCTTAAAATAGTTGCTGTGAATTTTATAAAACAACTTTTTCTCGGGCCTGGGTGGTCATAGCAGTATGAAATATGGCTTGTTATGAGGCTCATAGCAATGCAAGGCTAAACGAAAAACTACATGTTATCTACTTGTGATAATTGCTTTTATATCGATTGATATTTAATCAGGTGGTTAAGTGAGAAGAATGTATCGTAGCAAGCGACGGGAACAATGCGCTCGGTCCAGGAAACTCGTGCGACGTTGCCCTGTGAAACATAATACGCGCGCGTTCCAAGCCGTAAGGTCTGTGAATTTCTGATGTTGTTTTGTAATTTGTGTTAGGCCGGTATTACACTACCAAAGAAATTTGTCAAATAAATTTTATCAACTATTTTATAAAACTGAACTGTTATCAAAGTTATACAAAGCAATCATCACACCATTACACTACATCAAATATTTTATCATAGTTCGCCAAAATGGATGAAGGACAGTTCCATGTTCACTTTACTATATTATGGTAGTTGAAATTCTGTGGTGGCAATACCGGTATATAAAAGAAATGGAAAGATAAAGTGAATGTCTATGGGTTAAACCATGGGTCGCTCACGTGACAAGGAAGGTATTATTTTATACGAGTAAAATGTTGGTGAAGGAGCTGCAGTACTTGAAAAATTACATTAATTAAAATAAATTAAAAACCATAAGTGAAATTGACGAATTATAATACAAATATTATATTCGCCTCCGTGGTGTAGTGGTCAGCGTGCTCAGCTGCCACCCCGGAGGTCCGTGGTTCGATTCCCGGCTCATCCACGACATTTGAAAAGTGGTATGAGGATTGAAACGGGGTCTACTCAGCCTCGGGTGGTCCAAATGAGTAGAGAGGTGTTCGATTCCCGCCTCAGCCATCCTCGAAGTGGTTTTCGTGGTTTCCCACTTCGTCTCCAGGCAAATGCCGGGATGATACCTAACGTAAGGCCACGGCCGCCTCATTCTCTCTTCCTTGCCTATCCCTCCCAATATTCCCATCCCTCATAAGGTCCCTGTTCGCTTTGCAGGTTAGGCCGCCTGGGCGAGGTGCTGGTCACACTCCCCAGTTGTATCCCCTATCCCGAAGTTTCAAAATGGAGGTGGTAAATATGGGATTCATTGCTGAGTCCGAGGGAATAGCCAACCCTGGAGGGTAACACGACTAAGAAAAAAAACACACTATCATTCCTGTCTATTTAACTTAACTATTTAATTCTTCTTTATATCCTGAAATATGCGTCCCTTATGTACAGCGCTAATATGCTCTGCTAATTTTACCTACAAGTTAGAGAAACGTGTCTTATTTCATTTCCGAAAGAAGTTAAACATTTCCCAACACCTTTTTTAATGAGGGCTTTGGACCTCCATTGGCAGGTTTAAAAATAGTGTGTCAGCTGAAAAGCTATTATTATAAGATTAATTGTTTGAAGTAATTTACACTTTGAGATTATAAGATTATAAAACTGCTCCCTTATTAACCGTCTGAAAAATCACTGCCCGATGAATCAGATGAACTGTCATTTAAGTTTATAACAAGTGGTTTAACAATGGGGACGTCTTCTGTTAGCCCATCCTTTTACCAGTAATGTTTCTCTATTTTTTTGGTGTGTTCGATGCATTTTTTCCATAGCTCCAGTGTTACGGACCTCAAGGCTTCTTTACAGAGATCTCGCATCACCTCCATTGATCTTCCTCTCTCCGCCTGGTTACTCATATTCACATTAGCTATTTTATTTTTCACGTAGGACCAAACCAGCTCTATGGGGTTGAGCTCACAATGAGCAACTGGCAGCCAGACGAGTTCGACGTCAGGACGAACATTCTTGATTATCTGTTCCAGCTTCTTTTTAGGTGCCATGAAGTGAGGTTTGGCGTGAACAATTAGCTCTGTTTTCGTCGTACTTTCATACTTTTAGATTCTGGGAGGAAGAGGAATATCTTTCATTGCAGCGGCACATCTCTTCACCGTGGCTATCGACCTTCCAATGCACTTGGATACTTTTTGCTAAATCCTCTTATCATTAATTTCTCTCTCGCTTCTAAAAAACATATTGCACTTATAATCATGGCAAATTCTCCCTCCGTTAACTGCGGTTTAGCTGGCATCTTGATCGATGTAGAGGTAATACAGACAGTGATAGTTGCTGCTTGTTGCTAATGACTCAACGAAGAACAAAGGTCAGAGTTTGGTGTGCGTAGAAACGAGCGCGCAGGGATTTCGAAATACGGTAGTCAACTGGCAACATTGCCAGGCTGCTACGGTACTATCGCCGCCCACAATAGTCCGATTAAATATCAATCCATATAAAATCGATAATCACAAGTAGATAAAATGTAGTTTTTCGTTTAGCCTTGCATTGCTATGAGCCTCATTACAAGCCTTATTTCATACTGCTATGACCACCCAGGCCAGAGAAAAAGTTGTTTTACAAAATTCACAACAACTATTTTAAGAAACGTCAGATCAGAGTAAAACTTCATATACGCGTTAACAATAAGTTCCTTTAAGACGTATTTAAGTTTCGTTGCGATCAGATCAATAATTTTAACGTAATGATCTTTCTAAGTGAGCGCTCCGTAAACTTGGTAAGAAAAACCGGTACTTTTTTTGTTCAATCTGCTATAAAATTTTAACGAGATACAGTACTTATTATAAAACTAAGTCCCCGATTCTTGGATGTCACGGGTAATCTCGAGAACCGCAGGATGGATTTTGATGCAGTTTTTACCATTCTCTAAAGGATATCTCGAGGAAGGTTTCTGTACAAAATAATTTATTTATGATCAAAGGAAGCCAAGCAGTAACGATTTAAGTGAAAAAGCCGAAAAGAAAAACCTGGCGCTTTTTAAGCTTACGCTGGGCAAACCGTTAAAAATATCAGTATACTATGAGTGTAAGAATTGTTCAGCATGAAAAGTTCTACAAAATAGTGCGCGAGAGTATATCTCTATCTTCAATACATCGCCCACTATAAGTGTTTTTACCTTTTCATTTATTCCAACAATCCCCATTCAATTACTGAGGCGACAGTTTATGACCTAGCTAGGGCCGAGCCTATCACCCCAGTTACAGCCTAGCTAGCGGGCGAGCCTATTACCCCAGATACAGCCAGCAGCAAATTGTCGAGTCGTGTTGAGTTAAGACTTCAGAGAAGAGTGGTTGTGTTGGGAGTTTCCCTGGAAGTGCAACTCGGCTTTTCTTCATTTCAGGTGGCTTCGGTGGCGTAGTCGGTAGCAAGCTGAGCTTCTATGCCCAAGATAGCGGGTTCAAACCCGGCCAAAACCGTCGGATTTTTTAAGAGCGATTAAAATCCCTCAGTATGCTATCCTTCGGAGGGGAAGTAAAGCCGGCGGTCCCATGTCATAGATTTATGGCATGTTAAAGAACCTTCCACTAATTGCACCTGTGTGAAGCTAAATTGGATAGGTTAAGAATGTAAACAACGCTCTTAGGTTTCTTCGTTCGTTGCCAAGAGCCGACTGCGGTGGCGTCTAGTAGCTAAGTTCTGAACTTGGCCTAGTAGTCGTTGACGGTGGCGCTTGGCGGCAAAAGTAGGAGCTATTTGAAAAATTCTAAGTTGCAGTACTTAAATTAAAAAAAAACAGGTAACACACACTAATACAGTCATCACAATTAACACCGGTTATCAGACAGATTCTACACTCACCCAAAGTACACGGGGCTACATGACCGCGTTGTCGCAGCCCCTAAACTTAAGAACCAACCAACCATGTCTTCATTTCGCCAGTGAACTTTTCGTTCCGAAAAATACACAGTCAAGTTAAGATTGGACCGAAGGGGGATTTGTGTTTCATGCACCTCGCCATTCTTAAATTACATCTGACAAGACTTCGTTGCACATGCATCTCCATGATAATATAATTAATAGTCCAGACAGTGATTTTAACCCAACATGCCGAGACGTAAAACGGATTTAGGTCGTAGTTCATTGACATCGAAAAAAAAAGCGCTTTTCACGTAATGCATTCATAACTGTTCCCGGGCGAAGCCGGGGCGGATTGCTAGTGTATATATATATATATATATATCTTTATTCGTTACGGCCATCTACGCTCCACGTTTGACAGTTTTTACATTAATTTTTGTCTTCACTCTTTGCCATTATCTCTTCATCCTCTCTCCCACTTCATTCTTCTGTTCCTCCGTGTAAGATGTTCCTTTACTCACTGGCAACTCCCCTGTCTCCTGGAAACCAGTTAACATCTTAACCAGTCGTCTAAATCGCTCTCAGTCCATTATGTCTTCTTGTATAACCCCCAACCGATCCAAGTGCAATCTTACTTCACGAAACCATTTCGGCCCCGTCTTCCTTTACCTGAAGAATTCAAAAATCCTCTTCGTCAATCTGGCACCGTTCATCCCCACCAAGTGTCCATAAAACTGTATTCTCCTTTATGTCATTAGGGCTACGACGTATCTGCCTTCAGTATAGTTCTTTGTTAGGTTTGAGTCTCCTCTCTCCATCCGTGATATTTGGGCCTAGGATATTTCGGAGCATTTTGATTTCTCTCTTTCGGATATCTTCGAGGCCACACTTCCAAATCATGTCTAGTGTTTCTGCTGCATACAGACATTCATGTCTGACAAGAGTATCTACGTGTCGGAATTTAGACCCAAAGGATATATATATATATAGGCTATACTAGCGACCCACCCCGGCTTCTCCCGGTCTCTTTAACGGTTCACCCAGCGTTGGCTTAAAAAGCGAATTTATTTCGATTTCAATGAACTACGACCTTTATCCGTTTTCCGTCTTGGCATCATGGGTTAAAATCACTGACTGGACTAGGCCTATTAATTATACAGTATTATCATGGAGATACCATGTGCACCAAATTTAAGAATGGCGAGGTGCATGAGACACAAAACCCCCCTCTGTTCATCTAAACTTGACTGTGTATTCTGCGGAACAAAAGGTTCACAGGCGAAATGAAGAAAACCTGAGTTGCACTTCCAGGGAAACTCCAAATACATTCACTCTTCTCTGAAGTCTTAACTCGACACCAAATAATAAGGGTACATATGATCGACACGATTCGACAGTTTGCTGCTGGCTGTAACTGGGGCGATAGGCTAATTCCTTAGCTAGCGCAGAAGCTAGTAATTGGAGATTGTTGGAAGAAATTACAACGTAAAAACACAGTGGGCGATATATTGAAGATAGAGATATGCTATACCCGACGTTTTTGTAGAACTTTCTATGCTGTACAATTCTTACACTCATAGTATATAGATATTTTTAACGGTTTACTCAGCATAAGCTTAAACGACACACGGACGATAGGCCTTTTTTCTTTCGAATATTTCACTGAAATCGTTACTGCTCGGCTTCTTTTGGTCATAAATAATATCTTGTCTACAGAAACCTTTCTCAAGAAATCCTTTACAGAATGAAGAAAACCACACCAAATTCTATCCAGTGGTTCTCAAGATTACCCGGAACATCCAAGAATCGAGAACTTTGATTTATACTAAGTAGAGATATGAATATACATATATAAATAATAATAATAATTATTATTATAATAGCATATCCATGATTTGATACTTCTACTGTAGCAAAGGACTTTTTTCTTTTTCCGTTGATTTTGGGACAGACACTTGCCTCTTTGCCTTTCCTATCCGCCTTACATAGCTCTACTTCCTTCCTAAAATCCTCGTTAAATGAGCTTCGAGGGCATTTCTTTTCCATGTCTTATATATCTTGTGTTCCTATAATTTGCCTATTTCTTCTTCTTCCAGAATGTAAATGTGCATTAAATTGTTTTAATTTTCAACATCACCATATTAAGGTCTGATGCCCTAGATGTTTAACCCATTAAAGCAAAAAACATCACTATCGCCACGTTAAGGAAAGCTTACTAATGACTTTGGAATACTTTCAGTGTAGCTGTTGATAGCAAAACGGGCGATCTAATCCATTAGCGAAAGACAGTAGGGAGTAAAATTCTCTAAACTCTAAGTAAACGACTCAACACTTTACGGAAACTGTTTCTCATTTGTTCAACGCACGTCTTTCCAAAGCCTCCTGCTACCTACCGCTTTGTTCAGTTCTCTTTTGTTTCCATTGCGTAACAAAGTTATACGCCTTCTTTTTCTAAGTCGAAGAAACCCTTCTTTTGTTCTGTTTCTCTTCCATTTTAAAAATTACAACTCTCCTATAGCTATTCCAGAATGAGAGTTGGGAATATATATTCTTTGTCCTGGTGACGGAAGTAAAATGTTCCCGGATGGTTGAGCGGGAGAGAGGGGAAGGAGTGATGACGTCACACAAGGCTGTCTCACCAATATTTGGCAAGACTCCGGCAACAAGTTTAGCAAAGTGACGTACGGAGCTGTATAAAACTACAGATGGATGTTTTGAACACGTTCGTGTGTCATTTTTCCTATATCTCTCTTGGTTTGAGAAATTGGCAATAGAATAAATTCAAGAAGTCTCCAAACTTTTTAGAATGATGTAATTTCCATATTTATTCTTGAAGAAGACAAGGAAATTGGAAGGATATAAAAACTATTCTATATTCAAAGAGTGATACGATGAGAGGGGAAGGATCTGTTCACGACTGATGCAGTTGGAACCCAACACCAAATGATTGATTTACGGTATCTATTTATTTATTTATTTACAGTAATTTATTGAGTAATTGTTGTTTAAAAGCGGCTTCGGTGGCGTAGTAGGTGGCATGTTGAACTGCTGTTCCCAAGGTAACGGGTTCAAACCCAGCCGAAGTCATCGTATTTTTAAGAGCGATAAAATCCTTCAGTATGCCTTCCTTCGGAGAGGATGGTTGGTTGGTTCCTCAGTTTACGGGCTGTGACAACACGGTCATGTAGCCCCGTGTATTTTGGGTGTGTGTAGAATCTGTCTGATAACCGGTGTTAATTGTGATGGATATTATTCTTTTTTTTTTAACTGTCGACTTGAGCCTCTACGGACTGCGTGTTAACAACCACTCTCATTTTAGTGTCTGCGTCTTGTTCGTTTGCCGGCTTTGACATCTTGCCAGTATCTCTTGAGCCCATCTATGAGCTTGTTCCTCCGCTCCTCTGTTAAAGGGCCTCTCCGTCTTCTGCGTTCTGCCTCCGCCATAAAACCCTGATAGCTTTTCACCATCCTTCTGAAAGTATTCCTGTCTTTGATTTTAGCCTCCGAAATGCCCACCTGTCTCGTATCTTTCTCACTCTCTTGGAACCATTTCAACTTGGAGATCTTCGGTTTAAGAAAATTCCAGATTTTCTTTGTGAGCTGGTTATTATTCATACGGAAGATGTGCCCATAAAACAGCAATCTTCGTTTTCTGATTGTTGTTGTTATCGCTTCCATCTTGCTGTATACTTCTTTATTTGGTATAAGTCGAACCAGTCCGTCAACCCATCAGTTGCCCAAGATCTTCCGTAGTAGTCTGTGTTCTCTTTCAAGTAGCTGATTGACTTGTCCTGTTCGATTCCCACACAGGGTCTCCGAAGTATATAAACCTTCTGGTGTGACAACAGTGCTGTAATGCCTTAATTTGTCTCCTATGCTCAGCTTCTTCTTATTGTAGATGTTTTTAGTCAGTTGGAACGCTCGCTCTAGCTTCAGGATGCGGATATTGGTCGCTTCTTGTTCTAGCCCAGTCTCTTGGATTACTTCACCCAGGTATTTAAATTTCTTCACTCTTCGAATCTTTCCATGGTCTGTGAACAACCATTCTGGACCTGCACTGATGTTAGTCATGTATTTCGTCTTCTCAAACGAAATTTGTAGTCCTACTTTCTCAGCTGTTTCTTTAAGATGGTTTATCTTCCTGATTGCTGAACTGATGTTGTTTGCAAATATGGCTACGTCGTCCACGAACGCCAGACAGTCAACATACACTCCATTCTGTTTGGGGCCTAATCGAAACTGATGTTCATTTCCTTCTTCTTTGTTCAGTGATTTTCTCCATTCTCGAATTACCTTTTCTAAGATACAATTGAAAAGCAGTGGAGAAAGTCCATCTCCTTGTCTGACCCCAGTTTTTATCTCGAAGGGCTCTGAGATTTCATTCTTGAATTTTATCTTAGATATTGTGTTGGTGAGCGTCTGTTTAATCAAGTTTATGGATGAATCATCCACCCCAAGCTCTTCCAGAACATTTAATAATGACTCTCGATCAATCGAATCTTATGCTTTTTTGAAATCCACGAATACGACCACATATTCAAACGTCCCAGTTTTCTTGTATCTGATGATGTTCTTCAGATTGAAAATTTGTTCTGGGCACGATCGGCCCTTACGGAAACCAGCCTGGTATTCGCCAATCTGTTGATCAAGATGAGCTTTTCTAAGATACAATTGAAAAGCAGTGGAGAAAGTCCATCTCCTTGTCTGACCCCAGTTTTTATCCCGAAGGGCTCTGTAAAGGAGTGCTTTAGAAAGAATCTTGTAAGGAACAGGAACTATCGATGTACCTCTGTAATTGTCAACGTTCTTCTTGTCTCCTTTTTTGTGGAGAGGATGGATTAGTGCTGATTGCCATTCAACTGGTATAGTAGCCGATCTCCAAATCTCTTGGAAGAGGCTGACTAATATGTCCAGAGTATACTCATTCGCTAGTTTCAGTAGTTCCGCCACTATGGAATCTTCCCCAGCTGCTTTATTATCGTTCGGACTGTCTATGATCAGCTTAATTCCAGTCTTACAAGGTGGCTGAGTATTGGGCAGACCTTGAATGGGAAGGGAGTTGGATAGTCTCTACCGATGGCTCAACACAGTTGAGCAACTTGTTGAAATACTGGGCCAAAATATCGCAATTTTCCCTGTGATTCATACCTAGCTTTCCTGTATCATCTCTAAAGCACAGACTAGGGGCTTGATAACCTTTAAGATTAGATTGAAAGGTTTGATGAAAGTCCCTAACGGTGTTCTTACGGAAATTCTGACCGATCTGTTCCATCTGTTGTTTTTCATACGATCGCTTTGCACATCGGAACACTCGGGCTGCAACTTTCCTCGCATCACGGAATGCATCAAAATCTTCCTGACCCTTGGTCGAATTCCATTTCCTCCATGCATCTGCTCTCTGAGCCAGTGCATTATCACAGGTTTCGTTCCACCACCGATGTTTTCGTTTAGGAGCTGCCGGAATTGTGGCGGTAGCTGCCTGCTGGATCTTAAAAGCGATGTCAGTCCAATTCTTGGATTCAAAGGTCACTTTCTGATAATACTGCTCCTTAACTTCCTGACTGATTTTAAGTATCGACACATCATATGTCCGAGTTCTAGTTCCAGTATTTGGAGTCTTCCAGAGAGGAATGAAATTCATATTTACCTTAGAAAGGAAGTGATCAGAGTCAAACCTTCCACCTCTCTGAACTTGAACATTCATTATCTCTTTTATTGCTCTTTTAGAGATTGCAACATGGTAAATATTTTTCTCACCATTCAAGTTACCCGGCGAACGCCAAGTCTTCTGTTTGCTTGGTTTATGTTTATAGAACGTCGGCATTATCTGAATATCAAATGTCCGGCACAATTCAACCAGTCTTATTCCATTTTTAGCCTACTTTTCACATTTTGCAAGAATGAGGAAAAAGTAGACTTATGAGATCGTGCAAATGTGTGTCTGTCTGTCTGTCTGTCCTTCTATCTGTCTGGCTGTGTGTGTGTCCCGCCCCCCCCCCTATCAACTCCTGAACGGCTGCAGCAATCGAAACAAAATTTGGTAGGAGTAAATATCTATACCTGAAGATCTCACAGCCATATTTGAAAATGATGTCAGTGCTACCAAATGCTGAAAAATCGCAATTGAAATTTGAGTTCAGTGTTGGATATCTTGGAAGGTATGAATGAGAGCTATTTCAAAATTGGCACACGTATAGATATTAACATTGCAGTTTAATTTCCAGGAGGCCTTACATGGTAGTGTTGCCAAAATTATTATAAGCCTGCTGATATGTCCAAATTTTAAATGCATATAACTTCTACACTATCAATTGGATTTCAACCAAATTTCGTATGTGCTATGTGTACATGAATAGATATGACTGAGCGTATTCTTAAGAGACACCAGGGCTGCCAACTGTTAATAATGCTCTCAACTTTTTTAAAACAAATACCCATATATCAGAAATTATGCTAGCCGACAACTTTAAACTATGCACACGTATAGTATCTGACATTCTATAATAATTTGGAGTAACTTATATACGTCTGTGCTACCAACATGATTCTAAGCCAGCTGAGAGGTCCAACTTTAAATACAAGTAACTTCTATACTATCATTTGGATTTCAACCAAATTTAGTGTGTGCTATGTGTACCATAACATATATAACTATGCGTATTCTTAAGAGCAACCAAGGCCGCCAACTGTTAATAAATACTCTCTATTTTTGTTACCCTAATATAAATATATCAGAAAGTATGCAAGCCAATAGCTCTAAACTTTCCACACGTATAGCACCTGGCATTCTAGATTAATTTGGAGTAGCCTAACTAATATAGGCCTACGCCAGTGCTGCCAACATGATTCTAAGCCTGCTGATAGGTCCAATTTTAAAATGCATGTAACTTCTATACTAACTAATGGATTTCATTCAAAATTGACACAACAATAGATCATATTATTTCGGATTATTTCTGACCAATACATGTATGTCATTGTTGCCAACATGATTTTACGCACGCTGTTAAATCCAACGTTTAACTGCATGTAACGTCCATGCTATCCATTGGACTTCAACCAAATTTTGTATTCTGTACCTTCAGAGATGGAACTAAGAATATATTTAGTCACCAGGGCTGCCAACTGTAGTTCTCAATTAGACTACATTATGCCAGGTATACAGTATTTCAAATTAATTAGAAATTTCGATATTACCAACTCAATTTCGTCATTATTCTAGATAGATCCATTAGATTAATCATTGGCATGAATCTTAAATTTTAAGAAAAGTAGGCTGTTTAGTTCGTCACGGAACTTCTTGTTGTTAGTGATCTTGTGGGCAGGATATCTTCCTACTGTTGATCTGAATTGTGCTTCCGTTCCCAACTGGGCGTTAATATCATCTAGTAATATCTTGATGTTCATGTTAGGTATTTTCTCCATTTGTTCTTCAAGAAGATCCCAAAACTGGTCTACATTCTCAGGACTGCGCCTATTGTCCTCATTGATAGGTGCATGGACATTGATCAGAGTGTACCCTTTGTTTCCACAGCGAAGAGTCAGAAGAGGAAATCTCTTGAAGGATTAGAGAAATTCACTACTGAGTTCGTAACCTTCTTACTTACTGCAAAAGCAGTTCCTTACATCGGCAAGTTCTTGCCTATCTTCACTGCTCTCATACCTTTATAGATCCTATATCCTTCTATATCCATTATAATTATCTTCGTCTTGGTATCGTGTTTCTTGGAAAGCCAAGACCGATATTTTGTGGTCATCCATTGTATTAGTGTGTGTTATCTGTTTTTAATTCAAGTAAGGACTGCAAGCATTCAATTTTCAAGTAGCCTAGTTCCTACTTTTGCTACCAAACACCATCGTCAGTGGCAATTAGTTCTGAACTTGGTTACTAGATGGCATCACAGTCGGCTCCTGGCGACGAATGTTGGAACCTAAGAGCGTTGGTCAAATCTAACCCATAATTTAGCTTCACACACAAGTGTAGTTAGTGGAAGGTTCTTTTGCATGCCATAAATCTCTGACATGGGACCGGCAGCCTTACTTCCCCACCAAAGGAAGGCATACTGAGGGATTTTTTTTACGCTCTTAAAAATATCCAACGACTTCGGCCGGGTTTGAACCCGTGACCTTTGGCATAGAAGCTCAGCATGCTACCAACTACCCCACCGAAGCCGCCCTTCGGAGGGGAAGTAAAGCCAGCAGGCCCACGTCATAAATTTATGGCATGTAAAAGAACCTACCTACTGCAATTGGTGGTGTGTAACAAAATTTGTAGGTTATATTTGACTGGTTAGGTAACTCTCTATTCAAGTTCCAACTTTCGGCTCTTGGTGTTAGTGACAGTGGCGTCTGGTAGCCAAAGTCGGAACTACTTTAAATTAAACTTTCATTCATTTCATATCTCTCAGTAACTCCTCTCGTGAGGATAGCGTCAGGAAGGGCATCCAGCCGTAGAAACTATCAGCCACGTGGTTCATCGCAACTCATCTCTGACCCCGTTGAAAACGAGATTAAAAAGGGGTGCACATAGAATTTTTGGTTTGAAGAGGGCGAACAGCGAGGTCATCTTCCCCTATTTATTCCTTCCGTGGCGTAGTTGGTAGCATGCTGAGCTGCTGTGCCCATGATCGGCCCATGATCGCGGGTTCAGACCCGACCAAAGTCTTCAGATTTTTTAAGAACATTAAAATCCTTCAGTATGCGTTCCTTCGGGGGGGGGGGGGGGGGGAAGTAAAGCCGGCGGTCTCATATCATAGATTTATGGCATGTAAAAGATCCTTCCACAGGCTAAATTTCTAGGCAATATTTCGTTGGAATCCAGTATCAAAGTTCCAACGTTCACCACTGGGTGTCATTGATATCTGGTAGCGAAAGTTGGAATCACTTGAAATTGAACTGAACTTGTAGCTCACCCCATGGGTGTCCGCTTGAAGCAGCTACAACCTCTGGCGAGCCGAACATGTCCTCGGACACTCCAGGCACTGAACGCCATACGCTAAATAATAATAATAATAATAATAATAATAATAATAATAAGATAAGAAAACCAAAGGGGCGTGGTTCACAGAAGTTGAGACCGATCTACGTGAAATGGAAATTTCCACCAAAAGATATCCAGGAGCGTGTTCCACTTCAGGAAAAACGATGTACGCTCAAAGGTTTCTAGGAAAAGTCGAAGCTGAAGACAGGGAAGGCGTGGTACCAAGAGAGAAAAGAACAACACCGGAGACGAATGCGGGAACACTGGACGGTAATTAGAGCTCGGAAGAAGAGACAGTTGAACTGACGTGGTCCCTAGTTGGCCGAATCGAAGAAAGAAGAAGAAGAAAGAATAATAATAATATTCCTTCCGTAATTTAGGTACCACCCTAGCATTTGCCTGCAGTAGAGGTGTGCAGAAGGGAAGAATGGAAAACCTCTTTTAGGATGGCTGAGGATGGAATCTGAATTTTACTTCACTAGGATTAGTTCTAGCCCTCAGACAGGAAATGAATTTCTTGGTACAGCCAGGAATCGAACCACGACTTTACGGTGACAGCCAAGAATCCCTAACAATAGATGTTTAACCCTTTATGGGATAGCAGTCTCTATATTAACCGCCTGTCTTAAGGACCGTTTATGCTTTCAAAGATGCTGATAGTTGAATCTTAAAGCCAAATTTTGGAAAATTTTCATACCAAAGTGCTAGTATTTCTAAAAATCAAACATACCTACGTATCTATGGACAAAATTTAAAAAAAACAATTAGAGGGTAAAAATAAAATATAAATACAGAAATAAAAATCATAAGAATAAAATCACAATAATAAAAGAAATATAAAATGAAAATAATAAACATAACTGTAAAAAATATGAAAATAATTGTAACAAGAAGTTCAGGCCTCGGCAGCCGGCACAGTTTATATCCTCGCCGCTAGATGGGGGCTTCATTCATTCCATTCCTGACCCGGTCGGAGACTGGAAGCAGGCTGTGGATTTTCTTTTCATTTATATCTGTTTATGAACAGATATTACATACAAAATTTGAAATCCAATTGATAGTGTAGAAGTTATATGCATTAAAACATTGGACCTATCAGAAGGCTTAACATTATTTTGGCAACACTGTCATGGTTGGCTTCCTGGAAATTAAACTGAAATAGTCTTATCTACATGTGTGCCAATTTTGGAATAGCTCCCATGCATACCTTGCAAGATATCCAACATGGAGCTCAAATTTCTGGTGCGTTTTTTCAGCAGTTGGGAGCACTGACATCATTTTCAAATATGGACGTGAGATATTCCGGTGCACATCTTTACTCATACTAAATTTGGTTTTGATTGCTGGAGCCGTTTAGGAGTAGATAGGGGGGGGGGGGGGCACACACACAGCCAGCCAGACAGACATACAGACAGACAGACACACACACATTTCCCCGGATCGATCTCATAAGTCAATAAATAATATCAAAATTAAATCTATAAGAACATAAATTGAAAATTCAAAATAAATATATGAATATTAAAATTAGAGAAACAAATATATTACATTGTTAATAATAATAATAATAATAATAATTTAAAATATAAAAACAATAAATAATAGTTTTGCTCCATAAAAGGTTAATCATTAAAAATCTGATGGTCTTTCTGTATAGCAAGTTCACTTACGGAACACACTCTTACTAATCAAAAGTATCTTGCTTAAAAGATCGTCGAATCTCCCTCGTATAATGTTTAGTGGGTTCAGCTGATAAGGGGCGATCAATAAGCCATTAACGTGTGTCATATATCTATATATTTATGGCTTGTGCACATTAGTCAAACATAATTACCTTTTACATTAAACGCATGACACTGAAGACATTAGCTCCTTGGACAATCAGCCGAACATTAGGCTTATAACTTTATAATACAGAACTTGGTCATTTAATTCTTAGTTATTCCAGTGGGTGAAATTAGTATAGTTCTATTTAAGAAACCAAAGTTGCTACCGGTTTCTCGGTAAATACGTATGTGCTGGGGGCGAAATAGACCACGTTGTATGAGCCCCGTAATACGATTTAAGAATTTGAAAACAGGATGCCGGTATCTTAAACGGTTCCGTACACATTTGAGGTGGCCGTCTTATCTGAATCACCCTGTATATAGTATATAGGCCTATATATATATAATGCGTTTGGTTCTCTAACGAGCATGTAGAACCATTGTTTGGCATTGGTCTTCTTGTTCTTCTTATCTTCCCAAAACTTCCTCATCCTTTCGCTATGTGCCTGTCTTCTTTCTTGCGTCCATGTAGCTTTGAGTTTCAAATTCCGTCCAGTAGGGAACTTGGGTGGAAACTTATATGAATTTACTTTCTGTCTATTTGCAGTCCATGTCGTTGTTAGTGGGTCAATATTTATTTGAGTGGGGCCCGTCTGCTAGCCAGCGTACTTTGGTTTGTCGGGTTCCATTGACTATTAGGAAGATTTTCTTGGTCAGTCGGAAGTTGTCCATTCAAGCTGTATGTCAATAGAATTTCAAGCATCTTTTCCGTGCAGGTGAGGTGAATCGTTCAGTAAGTGAATTCAGCTCTTCTGATCTTTACCTCATCCAGATACCGTCCTGAAGTTTTGGTCATCTATAAACCATGCTATTTCAACTGCCTTCTCCATCGATCCCTCACATATGCCCAGTATTCCCACATTCTTCTTCGGTGAGCTTCCTTCCGTTCTACGGTCCACATCTCGCCAAAGCTTTGGTCCAAATATTTTCCTCAGTATCTGGCGTTCTAGCTCCTCAATGTCTTTGATGGTGATGGTTCACGATGACGTCTCAATCACCTAGAGTTCCTCTGGGAGAATGATGGAGTTTGGCTTTAGTGAAGAGCGATTTCTTATGGTAAATATTCCAAGTGATTGTATAGAATTTGCATAATCTTTCTGCACGTGTTTTGTTAGACATTTCTTCGTTACCGTTAATTTCACCTAAGTACTATTATTATTAATAATATTATAGGTACTATCACTTTAAAAAGAAATATATGTATCAACTAGCAACCAGCCCCGGCTTCACCCCGTACCTTTAAACGGTTTATCCAGCATAAGCTTAAAAGGTGCACGGATGGAAGGTCACAGACGCAATTCAGAAAAGCCGAGGTGAACAGTGAAACTCCAAACAAATACTCTTCTCTGAAGTCTTAACTTGACACGACTCGACAGTTTGATGCTGGCCGAAGCTGGGGTAATAGGCTCGCTCCGAAGCTAGTAATTTAAATTTCCACAGAATGGAGATTGTTGGAAGAAATTAAAACGTAAACACACGTATAGTGGGCGATGTATTAAAGATAGAGATATGCTGTCGCGGTCCTTTTGTAGAACATTTCACGCTGAACAATTCTTACACTCATAGTGTATAGATATTTGTAACGGTTTACCCAGCTTAAGAAGAATGTGGGAGTACTGGGCAATTAATGTGAGGGATCAAGGGAGAAATAGCGTGGTCCATACATGACCGAAACTAAAGGAGAAGTGATAATTAAAGAGATATAACAAAACACAGAATTACGATACTATAATACAATACCATATAGGCATCTGAAAGTTTGATAGGCTAAATGGGGCAGATCCCAAGTCAAAAACATAGGGAAACAACATCCTTAGAAAAAGAGGCCAGATTAAATTTATCATAGTATTGAAGATGTCACTGTTTCTATCAGAAAAATGAGACTGAAATTTTATGGTCACGTATACACAATGGATGACAGATGGATGACAAGTAGTTCCGTGAAGAACTATACAGCCTATTTTCATATATCCTGCTCATGTTAATTGCCTCTGTCAACATACAAAATTTCAGTTTAATTGCTGTAACAGATTCGTAGATATTGAGAACCGTCTAAATATTTCAGATGGTCGCCAGGTTGGATTTATATTTTTGTACTATTACATTAAGATTACTGTGTACGTGTGGTATTCAAACTTCAATCGCATGATTAGAACACAAGAAGTAAAAACGAGATTTTAAAATTACGCACAGCAGACATCTTGTGATTATGCAAACAATTGAAATAAATTGGATGCCAGTGGATCAACATTTGTATAAGCATTTAATGTGCAACGTTTCACGGCACTCGGATAGTTAATTCACGAGAAACGTCCATTTAAATATTTATACTTCGCGTCACCGCCATGTTGGATTTGTGCTTACCAGGTTAATGAAAGTCCTATAGGTGAACTTATGTTCATAGTCTCTATGAACATTAAAAAAATCAGTTTGGTTGCTGTAAAAGATTCATAGATATTGAGAACCGTCTAAATATTACGGAAACTCGCCATTTAGGATTGTTATATGTATAGGCCATATAGTTATGTACCATTCAAGGACAATTATTGCCTAGGTTCATTATTCAAACTTTCACTTCGATCGCATGATTACGACACAAGAAATAAAACCTTAATTTTAAAATTTCGCACAGCCGCCATCTTGAGGTTATGTAAACAATTGAATGAAATTAGATGGCAGTGCATTACAATCTGCAAAATCATTTACTGTACCACATTTCACTGCGCTCAGAGAGTTAAATCACGAGAAAAGTATATTAAAATATTTCAAATTCGCTTGGTCGCCATGTTCGTTTTGTACTTTACAGGTTTATGAAATATACATAGGTAAACTTGTATCAGTACCCTTTATCACCGTACAAAATTGCAGGGTGATATCTGTAATAGTTTCGGAGATATAGAATGTCAGTGAAATATTTCGCACAGCCGCCATTTTGAGGTTATGTAAACAATTGAACTAAATTAGACTCCAGTGCATTACAATGTGTATAAAAATTTGCTGTACCTAGTTTCATTACGTTTGGATAGTTAAATCGCGAGAAAAGTCTATTTAAAAGTCTCAACTTCGCTTGACCGCCATGTTGGTCTTGTAGTCACCAGCTTTTTCAAAGTCTCATAGGTGAACTTCTAGTAGTGCCCTTTATCACCGTACTCAATTTCAGGGCGATATCGGTAATAGTTTCGGAGATATTGAATGCTAGTGAAATATTTCGCACAGCCGCCATATTGGATTGGTGAGACGTAACAAAATTTGAAGGGCACGGTCGAGGTCGCCGGGAATAGTGCTATGATACCGAGTTTCATTGAAATCGCTCCAGCCGTTTAGATTTTATTAGGGGGGGGGACACACACACCTCACACACACACACACGCACACACACACACACACACACACACGCACACACACACACACGGACAAAAGGTGATCTCATAAGCCTATTTTTTCAAAATTGAAAATAGGCTAAAAACAACGGGCTGGTAGAAATAATCAAGACAAACAATAAATTGATATCAACGAAGAAGAAATCATTAACAATACACCAAAATTTAGAATCTTAATAAACAGACCAAAATTTGCCGAGAAATCACACGGAAGAATAGAGGATGGTCAGAGGAACGCTAAAGAGACGACAGTGAACGAATGAAGATATATTACGATAGGATGAAAAGAGGAAATATTGTGCTAAATAAGTTCAAACGCGCTCCTAAGTTGGGCATAACGAATATTACTACTACTTCTGATAATAATAATCAGACTAAGATCAAACAAGGAGATATACGAAAGGGTTTAAGACCTGGAAACAACAATTAGGAAAAGACGTTTACGTTTCTATTGACAAATGGTTAGAATAGATCCAACAAGAATAAATAAACACATTTTTGATAAAATGTACAATCTGAAGAGCCCAGGGGGTTACACCAAGCAGACGAAGGAAGAACTCCGGAGGCTAGGAATTACAAATGACGACTGTCGAGACAGAACACAATTCAGGGAAATACTTTCAAACATAAAAGTTCTTGTGGGAGAAAAGAGAGAACGCAGGGGAGGAAGATGGACAGCAGAGAGAAAGGCGCAAGACTCTGAAAGAATGAAGGAAGTGTGGAGGAAGAGAAAGGAAGAAAGAACTATGAGAAGGAAATGAAATGATATTTGCGTGGTCCTTAGTTTTGGCCGGTTCGCATAATGTAATGTAATAATAATAATAATTGAATCGTGAGGCAAGTAATGAGATAATTTCACAATTTCAGAAGGCCTATAGAATCACCCTGGAACAGGTACAACAAAAATCAATATCGATAAACGCAAAATAAAGACATTACACCACAGTAATCAAACCAGAAGCAGAATAAGTCTCGGAAACCTTCATCATTGGAGGGAGATCTCCTATTAATGACGTAGAGAAATAAGAGGAAAATATTGAGGAAAATCCTTGGTCCAGTCTGCTCAGGAGGAATCTGGATGAAACGGAAGTCTCAGGGGCTTTATCAACATGCTGAAACGATCACTCACACCTTCAGGACAGGGCGATTGAAGTTGTACGGCCACATTCTCAGAATGAACAATGATAGTGTAAGGTACCTGTGAGGGTTGCCTGTACAAAGAATTAACCGAAGGGATGAAATTAGTGTGTTAAGGGGGAAAGCTTGGCAATTACTTGTAAGAGGTATGGATTATCTAGTGGTTTGTGATCGTCTGTACGATCTGCAAGGAGAACTCCCCAATGTACTGCTTGTCGGGGTAGTTCTGGGTGAGGGTGTGTAAGGAAAGGTAATTTAATGATTACTCTGTGCGCGACAACTGTACCACGCGATCTGCTGCAAGTCGTGAGCAGGCGAACTAAGAGTAAGCCTGCTGCGGTCAGCGCGGTGCTGTGACGCTTTACTGTCGTCACGAAACAAGTAATAGTGCTAATTCTAGATCCTACCTAATCCTAGGGGTAGGATATTATCAGCTAATTAAATAAAGGACACGACCAGTGACTTCTGTTACGTTTGAATTTAATGAGTACTTCGATTTGGAAGTACTCTTGCAAATAGCAGTTCACTTAATAGAAATAAATAATTATTACAGTCCAAGCACAGGGGGATGGGAGTGTAGTGTGATTGTGCGTGTAGTGATCGCTTGAGTCACTTACCCTTCAGCTAGCGGCAGCGGTTCGTCACGTAGGTAGCACTTGGACAGACTGATCTGGGGGCATGACCTGCCGGAGTTCTTATAGATTCCTCATGCTACGTCTGTGGAACCTGCACATTCCTCGTAAGTCATAGCCCTCGCTGGGGTCGTTGGCTGGGACACGAGGCTACCTGAGTTCATAGAGGTGATAATTTATTGGTTTTATAATTTTGTAGCTGTATTTGTAGATGTCCGAAGCGAGTGTATGGAATTTTGATTTGTCGGGGGTTTTAGTATTGGGGATGATGGTAGCGTACCCTAGGGGTGCAACAATAGGCTCACCAAAAGGATATCAACCTTGCTCTCTCAATGAAAGTTAAGAACAAATGGCTTAGTGAAATAGGAAAAGATCTCCAAGAAATTGGCTTTACAGAGGAAATTATACAAGATCGACTCCAGTTAAGAACAGTGATCAATAACCAACATTTATCTGAAAAATGACTACCAGGACCAAGAAATCATGGATGGACGAAAGGAGGATGATTTTAAGAAGGACGTTATATCACTCTCAACACATTGGCATAACGATGTAAAATAATAATAATAATAATAATAATAATAATAATAAGGTAGCCTACTATGTGTTGAGAGGTCGAACCTATGTATCGACATTTGTAGACTTTGGGAAAGCGTACGACTGTATCGACCGTGATGTGTTGATTAACATACTTGCAGATATGGGAGTCGATGAGAAATTGCTGGTGATAATAAGGGCAACCCTAACTAATACCAAAGTCAAATTCCAAGTATGTTACTCTGAACCCTTTGAAATCAAGACAGGCGTTCGACATGGACATAGCCTGTCACCTCTGTTGTTCAACTGCGTACTTGAAAAGGTAATACAGAATTGGCGACAGGAGTAAAAAGAAGGATACCTTTACAAACATTTAAGAATTGGGACAATGAAAAACGGAGTGGAAATAGATTGCTTAGCATTCGCTGTTGACATAGCCCTGATAGCAGAAGATTTCAAAATAGTAACAGAATAGGGCAATAGATTGAACGAAGTAGCAGAACAAACAGGATTACAAATTTCCTTTCAAAAGACAGAAGTAATGTCGAACATCAAGGATGACATGACACAACTTAACACCAAATATGGAACGATAAACCGTGTTAATAAATTTAAAGATCTTGGGGAATGGATCCAGCAAAATGGCCTTGACATGGAAGCCTTAGAAGTAAGAACCAAGAAAATCGAATTCGCTTTCCTAACCACCCGCAGCATATATAACAAAAAGTGCGTTTCTATCAACACAAAAATTCGTCACTACAACACTGTCATCAAACCAGTACCGCTATATGCATCTGAATGCCTTATCCTATACGATAAATGTTTGCTGTTGAATTTAGAGAGAAAAGAAAGAAAGAAAGAAAGAAAGAAAGAAAGAAAGAAAGAAAGAAAGAAAGATGCTACACATCATGCTTGCCCCGGACTACAAAATTGGCATCTACATCAGAAAATCCAGGCACGAAATATACTCTAAGATAGAGAAGATCACAGACACAATGCGAAAACGCAGAGTTTGCTTCTACGGTCATATACGACGGATGATCGACTCCCGATGGACGAAACGCATCTTCAGTATATTTGACTCAAATCCAAAAACGACAATGCCATGGTACGTTATCGTCCAGGAACATCTTAAGGAAGTGGGGAAATGAGCAGAAGATGCACAAGACAAGACCGAAATCTTTATAGAGCAGCCATCAAGACGTTTGGGATTTTCCGGGAGGAAAAACGGACAACTGGTGCGAAATGGACAGAAGAACGTCGTGCTAAACACAGTGAGCTCATGAAGACAATGTGGATCAATCGAAAAATGATCAAATGCCAGAATGTAAAATGAGACTTATCGTGAATGAATACTAATAAATACGCGTTGACCAATTGTGGAGGTATCAATTTATTGATGCTCTGTCAAAACTACAGTATCATATTATTTACTCCATGATAGAGAGTGGATTTATCGACTATTATAATATTGGTGAAGCGTTATAGGGTGGAACATCCTAAAGCAGTTGACTATCGGATAGGCTTTAAGGTAACGTACGGAAACACACGAGAATTACAACATTAATGAAGCTCCGATAATTTGCTTGAAGCGAGTGGTGGTTATTGGATGGAAATTTCATCTCGCAAGGTACTTAGTAAATATACATACACACCCCTCTTCTGACATCAAATCACTCCTTGGTATTAAATTGAACATTATTAAACACTGATCGACGTTGTTTGTATGGAGGGTGATCTACTTTGCAGGGTATTCATCTCAGAGATATGCAGTTCTTAACCTGTTTAGTGCTTTGCCCGTCTATAAACGTAGCTTAAGATTTTTTATTTTGTTTTATTCCCCATTCGCTTTTGGGTGCCGAGTCAATCCCCCGTATGTTCTGCCATCTATTGGACATTCTGTGGTACTACTTGAGTTTGAATGATTGCTTCCGGAAGTAACTAACAGACCCGTTTTGTAGATGTATGTCCCCAACAGCTGGAGTACAAACGTGGCGGAACAACAAGCAAATTCTTCACACAGCGTGGTGATTTCGGATCAATGAATATCAATTTTTGTACTACAGGGTGGGCGGAAAGTAACTAGGTATTGTTAAATGTATGTTAGGTATTTAATATTGCCGCGAGAGGCAGTTGGTGTATTTTTGTAAATACACGGAAAGAAAGAATTAGCTTTTGCTGTTCATTACTTTTTATCAGTCCATTTATTTAAATTTCTTTCCTGCAAGCTTGCCACGGTGGGTGAGTGGATAGCGTGTCGGTCTACTAACCCCAAGATTGCAGGTTCGCCCCTGACCGTGGTAAGTGATTTTTGAAAGGCGGCAAAATTACGATACGTATGTCATACGATGTTGGCATGTCAAAGAACCCATTTGAATTCAGTAGGCCGAGTTCATAATGGCAAAATTAATCTCGGGAGTTTCCGCCAGCACAAAGTTCCTCATTTCTCTACTAGAAAGCGCTATTGTGTTCAAGGAGATTAGATATCTAACATCTAACCTCCTTGACTTTCATAGTCAAGGAACTACGAAATTCGACATGCAAGCTACCCTCTGGGTGTCAAATAGCAAAGCTTGCACCAGGCACCCGAGGCCATACGATATTATTATTATCTTTCCCGCACACACCAACATCGAACTCTTACCTTCCGTTTGCCCGGTGCATTTGTTCATTTTTTCTGTCAGTTTTTTTACAGAAACGCATATTCCGTCGAACCAGCCTGACAGCGTCCCATCGCTGCCTTCCGAACTTCCATTGCTTCAAGCCATGAAGACTTCCACACTAATCCGCAGGGCGTCGTGTTCTTCACCAACCAACTACTCCATGAAGACACCGCTCCAAGAATTTTATTTTTGTAAAGATTTTTCATGTTTATGTGTAATCTCTTTGATCTTCCCCTCACTCTTTCGCTGCGTCTAGCAGCCCTCACTTGTGCGTCGGAAGTCGACTCAGTCAGTTAGAGCTTAACTAGAGCTCGCCTCCTCACTCAAGAGGCAATCTTTTAAATTCTACGCCATGTTAGAATTTTAGTATCAACCGTCAAAAGGATCATCGCCTTCTACATAAAGCAAAGATAAGTACCGACTTTAGGTTTTAACCTCATTCTCATCGCTTTTTTAATGGCTCAATGCCTTTATTTGGATTTTATAGACAGTGAAAGTTGCTATGTGAAAATAACTGCTTTCAAGAGATCTTCTTGATCTTACTTAAACTATCAGGTTTAACTTTCAACATGAAATATTTTCTGAGATGCAATCTCACATCGAGGGATATTTCGAAAATACCCACTGTCTATATAATCTAGCTTTCCGCCGAGGTATTCTCTACCCAATTTAAAAAAGCCATTATTGCTCTGGAACCTTCCAGAACTTGCACTCTATCTACCAGTCATACTGTCATGTATTTTCCACTCACATATGGGAATACTTTTTCAAACTAAGGAATCTTCCTTATAAACGGCTAATCACGAACTAAATTTTCTTCCTCCGTTGGGATTTCTTTTCTGTGCATCCAACTATAACCTACAAGTTTCTCAAGCAATAGACTCTCGCAAATCTAGTGTAACTAGTTATTTTCCACCATTGCAATAACTCTCTTTGCCATACATTTTTTGTGCTACTGCAGTGAACTTTTCATCTATTTCAACAGACTATAGTGAAATCAGTGTTTGTTCAACATTTCATCCGCGTCACGCTCGTCCGTGTACTATAAATACGGCCATGAACACTTTTCCTCAATCCTATTTGATCTTTTCCAAACCCCTTACTAACAAACCAAAATAATAAAATTGTTACTTTAGGTCTTTTTTCAATGAGGTGTCACTCTCAATAAGTGCCCTCCCTCTCTTGCTTTATGTACCAAGAATTAATGTCTGTAAAACTTCGTGTCTAGTACACGCCTTAAATTATATTGTTTCTCCCTTCTAATTAGGGATACAATTCTTTCAACTCATAAGTGAGTTATCTCTAGGTTTCACGAATGGTAAACTTGCCCCATTTGTCTCGTGATCCCTACTTAAACATTAGAGTTCTAGAAACTTCCTTTAAATTGTTCTTTTCAGGTTTCACAATAAGTGACCTGCCCTATTTGTATAATCTACCCACCTGTTTTGTTGTTGTTGTTGTTGTTACTTTCGAAGTTGTTACTCTTTCTAATATATTTACCTAGAAATTATTAAAGTACACACCTTGTACTTGGTTTATTGTCTACCTTTAATTACGTTAGTTATCTTTAAATTTTTCATTTATTTATCTTCGGCATTTCTAAATCTTACGAAGATTTTAAAACATATAAAAGGTTTAAAACCAAAAGAATTGTTAATTGCCTGGTGCAAGCTTTAGATGTTTTCGGAGGTCTGCGACCCCATTTGTTACAAAATCAAAATTATATATTTGTTACAAAACTACTACCCAACATTGTTAAATAAATTCAAAATTTCTTTTTGGCTTTATCATTTCTCTAACATAACGGTTAGGCAAGATCCTGTCTTCCTTGACTCTTCCCACTTAATGCAAATAAATCTATTGATAGGGTGTTCACCACTTGTTGCATTTGAGCAAGAACTCTTAGTCATAACTTATGTCAAACTCTCTTCCTATTTCTCCATCCTTTTTCTCCGGTCCGAAACCCACTTCCTTTTCTTTATCATCTTCCCTTGGGGGTTAGGTTATTCCCAAGCTAATAATCTACCCAAAATTTGGTGCCGAAACCCGGGAGAGTCCATTCTGAGTCTATTTATGAGAATCTATTCGTTATTTATTGCTCAAAGTCTATTTGACAATATTTTGCAAATCATTTATATCTTCTTTGAATTTTTCAGCTATAACTTCGCAGTGCAAAGCTGGTGAAGGTGATAGAGGTCGTTCCTGTCTTCTTCAGCCTGTCTTACTTGCAACCTGTCTTCTGCTGCCAACCTGACAGCATTTTCAAAATCTCGCTACAGTTTCGTAAGTTACACTTCAATTTACCTATTTTCAACATGTCAACTGAAAAGGTTGAAACTCTCATTGCCAGACGTTCTTCCTACAAAGGGCAACTCACCAGATTTAGAAATTTTCTAAACAAAATAAATCCCGCCGATTGTGATCTAGACGTCTTGACACAACGCCTTAAGTTGTGCGAACGGTCCAACGATTACTATGATCAAATTCAAACCGACATTGAATCCGCTTGCCCAGAACTTCAATCGGATCGGGACGAGGTTGAACCCTTATATTTTGAAGGGATCGCCAAGGCCCACCAACTGATCCGCAGTATCTCAGAACCGGACACTAGGGTCATCAATCCGGCCCAGTTCGCACCCGCTTCAGTTCATAAGGACAAACCGAAACCGTTACTTCCTAAGATAACTCTACCTCACTTCTCAGGCCAGGAATGTGAATGGTATTCCTTTTACGAACTTTACTGCTCCCTTATTCATGAAAACACAGACATTCTCGATATCCATAAGTTCTATTTCTTGCGTTCGTCCTTGGAAGGCCAAGCCTTGGCCTTGGTTGAGTCACTGCCTTTAAGCGCAGATAACTACCACATCGCCTTTAATCTCCTTAAAGAGAGATATGGTAATGAACGTTTGTGTGTTGCTCGCCACATTCGCTGTCTGTTCAACTTGCCCGTCGTAAAACCTTATGACGTCACCTCTTTAAGAGACCTGTTAGACTCCTTACAATTACATGTTAGAGCGTTATACCAACTCAAGCAGCCAGTCCAAAATTGGGACACCATCCTTATTCATCTAGCTACATCCAGATTCGATTTTTCGACATTAAAGGCTTCGGAAATCGAACTCACTCGCAAGGATGAGCATTCTTTCGAACACTTAATCTATAAGGTGCGTCCAAGAAGTAACGAGCCGGAGGCTGGAATGCTTATACCGGTGACGACATCGGCTAATCGCGGCGTGTGTAACGAGGTGTGGTTCCGACCAGGGCATGGAATGTCACAGCCCGTAGCTAGAGAGCACGCGTGCACGTCACTTGACGATCAAAGCGAGCAGCAGCATGCATCAATCGTCCAACCAAGACTAAGACAGTAGGCCATTCGACATGCTTCCTGGTGTGGTGAAGACTGTGGGTCACCCATTGGGCACACACTTTCCTCAAGTGCAGTCGTTCCTTCATGATGGTGTGCACACTTCCGACGCTCAATCCGACCACGGCGGCTATGGAGTGCACTTTCACTCGTCGGTCCTGGGTACTGAGTGCATCAACCAGCTGGACGTTGTCATCGGTAATGCAGGGGGGTGCCCCAGACCGGGCATCATCGGCTAACGACACCCGTCCTTCCCTGAAGCACTTGTGCCACGCCTTGACCCTTGCAAGGGACATGCAGTGTTCGCCGTACACTTGTGACATTCGCCGTCGAATGTCCGTTCCCCCTACTCCTTCAGCTGTCAGAAACCGAACAGCGACTCTTTGATCTCCGTTTGACGCCTCCATGTCACTGTTTGCAATGCGACTGGCAGTGTTGGACGATTGATGCATGCTGCAGCTCGCTTTGTATCATCACGCGACGTGCACGCGTGCCCTCTAGCGACAGGCTGTGACCTTCCACGCTCTGGTCGGAACCACACCTCGTTACACACGCCACGATTAGCCGATGTCGTCACTGTTTTGCGCATTAGAGCCTCCGGCTCGTTACTTTTTGAACGCACCTTATATATCATATCGGCTGTTGAAGTGGCCAAAACTAATAATTAGGCCTCGAAACATGTCCCACTAATGACCGCACAGTGATCATATTTAATAAAAGTATTGATCAGGCGGAACCTTTAACCTGTTTACACTAATTAGTTTATCAATACGGAACCAGAATGATCCTGGTAAGTTCTGAAATCTCTAGTTAGAATAAAACAAAGTCCCCAATTCTTGGATGTCACAGGTAATCTCGAAATCCACTGGATGGATTTTTATGCGGTTTTCACCATTCTGTAGAGGATACCTCGAGGAAGGTTTTTGTACAAAATTATTTATTTATGATCAAAGAAAGCCAAGCAGTAACGATTTCAGTGATAATGTCGAAAAAAAAGGTCTGGCACCCGTGCGCTTTTTAAGATTACGGTGGGCAAACAATTAAAAATATCTATGTACTAATGATTGTAAGAATTGTTCAGCATGAAATGTTCTACAAAACAGTCCTCGACAGCATATCTCTTTCTTCAATACATCGCCCACAATAAGTGTTTTTACGATTCCATCTCTTCCAACAATCTCCATTCAATTACTAGCTTCGAGACAGCGTACGAACTAGCTGGCTGGCAAGCGAGCCCATCACCCCAGATACTGTAGAGTCGTGTCGAGTTAAGACTTCAGAGAAGAGTGGATGTGTTTTAAGTTTCCCTGGAAGTGCAACTCGGCTTTTCTTTACTTCGCCTGTGAACTTTTCATTCCGCGGAATACACAGTCTCGTTTAGATTGGACGGAAGAGGGATTTGTGTTTCATGCACCTCGCCATTCTTAAGTTACGTCTCACAAGAATTCGTTGTACATGCATCTCCATGATAATATAATGAATCTAAACCATACCCGGTCGATTAGATTAGCAGTTTGCATTTTCTACCACTACAAGCACTAGTATGAGTCAATGCAGAGTTTCAATTACGCTCTTACAACTACTTCCAATGTGAAGATTTTTTAAAAAAATCTAAAGAAACGCCGGAAGTTATTGAACCAAGGAACACATTCAGGAAAGAGTTATTGTAAATAAGTTAATTTGGCTAGAGTTTGAATCAAAGAGAAAAAGTGTAAAGAAAAAAGCGATTTATGGCTTATTTCCGGGACTACATGTAAGACGGAAGTGATTTTCGAAATTTGATTTTAAATTTTTTCTAGACCAGGGTCATCCACACAGCGCTCCCCGAGCGCTAGCACTCCGGCCGCACTCTAAGCCAGTGCTCCGAGCGCCTTGGTGGAAGGTAGTGTAGTTTCGGTAGTGGTGGGAGGAGCTTGGCTGGTTGAGCACGCGGTCTGCCTCCGCGCCGAAGTGAGCAATGTTTGGCTCAACGTACATTTGTGAGCGTTTCTTTTCGCTTCTTAAGCTTATGAAAAGTAAACATCGTGCAACAATGAGCGATAGAAACTTGCGCAATTGTTTACGAACTGCTGTGTCCAGAAATATTGTACCCAATTTGGAGAAGATTGTTTCCTCCAAATCTAAAAGCTCGTAAAAACGTAGGTGTGTACTATCTGTTCAAATTAGTAAAGTGTTGTTGAATGTTCCTCTCTAATGAATGGATGAATACCATAACGGTATAAGTAACATTTTGATCATTCAGAGAAAAGGCCATTTAAACATTGTAACACTCATATAAAGCAGGCTATTTGTAGTTATACCACCTATCACTAGAGGGCAGAACAATACCGCAATCACTTGTCCCTCTCTGCTATTCAAAAGATACATTCTTCCTGAGTTACATCTTGCACTTAACTCATTTTTTTTAATGTCACTTTACCGTTATGATTTTCACCCATTCATATATTCACATTTCAGTTTGAAATAAATCAAAATATTCTTTACTTAACACTTGCGTTCGTTTCCTGCACATTCCATACATCGGAGTGCCATTCGATTTGTATATGCGGTATATTATTTTTATGGCAAAACAGCCCTATCAATATGATGTCAACAATCCCACAAAAGCCGTCGACCGCACGACTGTACGTACGTATCTATTCAGCGTGGTCCGAACATCGTCCGTCTTCTCGGTGCCACAGTGTAGTGCTGGTGGGGGAAGGTACGCTAGCCTGACTGCCCATTGCTCCCCGAGCGCGGTCGCGCTCTCAGAGCACAATGGCTGGATGACCCTGTCCTAGACTCTCGATTTGAAACCTTTCCGGGCCCTTTAGTCCTTCAACATTTGGTACAATATTGAGTAAATTGCTTAATTTAACGTTTTTGCTAAAATGGGGTCTGCAAAGAGATGTTTTCAACGTTAATAATTAAAACGTACGTTAATCCTGTCTTGCACGGAAGTCTTGGTTTGGTATGCACAACGTGTGCTGGCTTTAGGCAAGAAGTTTAATAAAAGAAAGCCAGCTCTCGTCATGGTAATACCTAGCGGAATGAAGCCACGTACTGGTGTTACTTACCGGGAGATGAGCATTGCTGTCGGCTTAAGGGAAAAATAAGAGCTCATTTTGGACGCAATTGCAAGCCTTACTGCAGAATTCCATTAGGACCACGCACTTGGACATGACATTGTTGCCATATCGTAGAGAGGAAGCTTGTGAAGGAAGTAAAATTATAGTTGTACGTAAAGATCAACAACGTTTACCTCCTTCTGCTTTGAGCCTTCAGTCGTTTGACTGGTTTGATGCAGCCCTCCATCCCTCCCTGTCCTGAGCTAATCATTTCATCTTTACATAGCTACCACATCCTACATCCGAGGCAATCTGTTTAACATATTCTAACCTTGGTCTACCCCTACAGTTCTTGTCCTCGACCTTTCCTTCCATTACTAAGCTTGCTATTCCTGGGTGTCTTCGTATGTGTCCTACCAACCAATCTCTTCTCTTACCGACAGTAGTGGCTACGCTGGCTAAAGCGCAGCGTTAGGCCTTTGGGCCAAGCCCTCTGCTGACTCGGTCGACGCGTGGGTTCGAGCCCCACCGTCGGCCGTCCTTGAAATGGTTTTCCGTGGTTTCCCAATTTCAATACCAGGAAAATGCTGGGACGGTACCTTCTGACAGGCCACGGCCGCTTCCTTCCACATCCCTGCCCAGTTTCATTCATTCATCTTCATCCATTCCATCTCTCATCCCGACGCACAGGTCGCTCACAGGCGTCGACTATAAAGACCTGCACTCGGCCTCTCAGGAGGTCACACGACAAAAAAAAAAAAATCTCTCCTCTTCATTATCAGTTGCCAGAAACATCTCTCCTCTCCCACTCGTGTTAATACCTCTTCGTTTGTAACCCTATCTACCCATCTGATCTTCATCATTCTCCTGTAACACCACAGTTCAAATGCTTCAATTCTCCTCTTTTCTGCTGCACCAATAGTCCAAGTTTCACTTCCTTAGAGCGCCACGCTCCAGACAAAGGCTTTCAAAAATGACTTCCTAATACCTACATCTATATTCGATGAAAACAGATTCCTTTTCTGTATAAATGCTTTCCTTGCCTGTGATAACCTACTTTTTATATCCTGTTTGCTTCGTCCATCACTGGTTATTCTGCTTCCTAAGTAACAGAAGTCCCCTACTCCCTTCAGCTGTTCACCTGCCAATTCTACGTCCATAGGGTTTTGTGGTTCCTTTCGACTGCATTCCAATATTTTTGTTTTATATTGTACGTAAAATCAATAACATGTTAGGAAATGTTTCACATTTGTCACACAAGTAAACACGAGTTTTGAGTCTGCGTTCTGTATATCTCTGCAACAATCCACGTCCCACTGTTAAACCCGTACCACACGACACTCGTTAGCATGAAGCTTCTACCAGTAAGGGTATAGACGCGTCTATTACCGTGTGATTTGCATTTTCTATGCTAAGTTCTCCCTTCCATAATAGCTTCCATACAACTCACGAAATTGAACAGGTGCCATTTTTCCTGGTAGTTTGTATGGAAGTTTGAGTACATCTACCAATCGGATTGCTTTTATCGTTCTGGTCTCTCCTAGGGGAAACATAAACGAATATGTGGATAGGCCCACGAATAAATACATCAGAACGAAACTATATATTTCTTTAAACGGTGTCTGTGATATATGGGCTTCAGTAAATACAGAACGTGTCATATTATTATTATTATTATTATTATTATCATTTTAAATGATCTTGTCGACTTCGTCGTTACGCTGGGGTCTAGCGTTACGTTACGGTGACGGGACGAAATGTACCCAGATGCACTGAGGTGTGTGACGTCATAGTACCGCTTGGTGCATGTGTTCCCCGACAATCTCTACTTTGTTAGTATAAGACAAAAATCCCCGATTCTTGGATGTCACTGGTAATCTCGAGAACCACTGGATGGATTTTGATGCGGTTTTCACCATTCTGTAAAGGATATCTTGAGGAAAGATTCTGTAGAAAATAATTTATGTATGATCAAAGGAAGCCAAGCAGTAACGATTTCAGTGAAAAAGTCGAAAACAAACTTGGCGTCCGTGCACTTCTTAAGCTTACGCTGGGCAAACCGTTAAACATATCAATATACCATGAGCGTAAGAATTGGTCAGCATGAGAAGTTCTACCAAAACAGTCCGCGAGCGCATATCTCTATCTTCAATACATCGCCCACTATAAGTGTTTTTAGACTGGATGGAAGGGACACGTCCCCGCGCGATCTCGTCAGCGTGCGGCATTCCGCACGCTCAACCTTGCTTTGCCCTTGGTTTGCACTTGCCGTTCGCGAGTAATTTGAAACAAGATAAGCAAGATAAGTATTATGCAGATAATTTTCTAACATTTCAAGAGTCTGGCTTCGAGCGAACCGAGAAGCATCCAGCCTTTCTAGCATTTTTCAGCATTTGTAGCATTTAAAATGATACAAAGTCTAGTCTTTCAGACTGACTGTCACATTTTTTTGGGGTGGGGGGTAAATACTGAGCTATTATAATTCCGGTATCACGAATAGTAAGTTATACACCCGTGGTATTGAACAGTTTGCAGGTAAAATATAAATTTGAATGAGGGAAGGAAACAACGTGATTCTATAGTCTCTTAACAAAATAGATTTATTAGTATTATTAGCCTACTTTTCACATTTTGCAAAAATGAGGAAAAAGTAGTCTTATGAGATCGGGCAAATGTGTGTCTGTCTGTCTGTCTGTCTGTCCTTCTGTCTGTCTGTCTGGCTGTGTGTGTGTCCCCCCCTATCAACTCCTAAACGGCTGCAGCAATCAAAACCAAATTTAGTATGAGTAAAGATGTGCACCGGAATATCTCACGTCCATATTTGAAAATGATGTCAGTGCTACCAACTGCTGAAAAAACGCACTAGAAATTTGAGCTCCATGTTGGATATCTTGGAAAGTATGAATGGGAGCTATTTCAAAATTGGCACACGTACAGATCATAATATTTCAGTTTAATTTCCAGGAGGCCAAAGATGGCAGTGTTGCCAAAATGATTATAAGCCTCCTGATAGGTCCAATTTTTTAATGCATATAACTTCTACACTATCAAGTGGAATTCAACCAAATTTCGTATGTCGTATGTGTACATAACCAGATATGACTGAGCGTATTCTTAAGACCTACCAGGGCTGCCAACTGTTAATAAATGCTCCTAATTTATTTTATCCAAATACCAATATATCAGAAAGTATGCAAGCCGACAGCTTTAAACTATGCACACGTATAGTACCTGACATTCTATATTAATTATATATACGTCAGTGCTACCAACATGATTCTAAGCCTGCTGACAGGTCCAACTTTAAATACATGTAACTTCAATACTATCATTTGGATTTCAACCAAATTTCGTATGTGCTATGTGTACCATAACAGATATGACTATGCGTATTTTAAGGAGCAATCAGGGCTGCCAACTGTTAATATGTGCTGTCCCTACTTTTGTTACCATAATATCAATATATCAGAAAGTATGCAAGCCAATAGCTCTAAACTTTGCACACGTATAGTACCTGGCATTCTAGACGAATTTGGAGTAACTAATATACGTCAGTGCTGCCAACATGATTCTAAGCCTGCTGATAGGTCCAATTTTAAAATGCATGTAACTTCTATACTAACTAATGGATTTCATTCAAAATTGGTACAACAATAGATCATATTATTTCAGATTATTTCTGACCAATACATGCATGACATTGTTGCCAACATGATTTTACGCGCGCTGTTAGATCCAATGTTTAACTGCATGTAACGTCCATGCTATCCAGTGGACTTCAACCAAATTTTGTATTTAGTACCGTAAGAGACGGAACTAAGAATATATTCAGTCATCAGGGCTGCCAACTGTAGTGCTCTATTAGGATACATTATGCCAGGTATACAGTATTTCGAACTAATTGGAAATTTCGATATTAGCAACTTAATTTCGTCATTATTCTAGATAGGTTCATATTCTGTAGAATAATCATTGGCATGAAAAGTAGGCTGTATAGTTCTTCACGGAACTTCTTGTTTATTTTTTGCGCATGCGCTTATACATTCCCAGCATATTTGCTGGAAAGAAAACATTTACAATCCCAGATATACAGTAGGCTACATCATAAAGGACAATTTCACGGTGACTGCATTCTGTTGTAGGTTTATTCTTTTCACTTACTACTTCAGGCTTGATTAGTCAAGAACAGCCTCTCTATGTCACACGCCGAAAGTATACCTGCCTTCTGCATAATCTTAAAAAGATCTGGGTCTAATTTCAACTCAGTGCGAGATTCATGTAATCACGCCTGTGCTGGAGATGATTATAGGAACTGTCCTGACTTGCGCCATGTGGCATTGCTTCCTGATCAGTTCTGAAAGCTCTTTGTACGAAGGCTGTTTTTTTTTCAACCTCCGATGGGCTATATAAAAATAACAGATTGACATACCAAACTGATTTTATTACTAAATGTTTGCTTGCTTTGTACTTATGTTTCAACATAGTCGTCAAAACGATTGAAACATTTGTTGTATCGTTACACCAGCTTTCCAATGCCCTCGGCAAAAGTTTCTGCCGCCACTGAGGTGGGTACATCTGGATTGTCTCCTGAAGTTTTTTTTCCTTTTTGGCTAGGCGTTGCCGCCCAACCATACCTGCAATTCTCGAAAAAGGTTGAAATCATTTAGTGCTGGCATGGACTAAACTGTTATGGTCGAAAACTTCCCACTTGAATTCTTTGAGAAAGTCTATCGTAACGTTGGCACAGTGCGGTCGTGAATGATTTTCACCTTTTTTGAGAACTGAAGGTATGGTTAGGTGGCAACGTCTCTTCACGAAGGAAAAACTTCAGGAGACTGTCCAGATGTACCCACCTCAGTGGCAGCAGAAATCTTTGCAGAGGGCATTGGAAAGCTGGTGTAACGATACGAAAAATGTTTCAATTGTTTTCACGATTATGTTGAAACATAAGTACAAAACAAGCAAACATTTAGTAATAAAATCAGTATGGTAAGTCCATCTGTTATTTTTATATTGCCCATCGGAAGTTGAAAAAAAAACAGCCCTCGTTCTTCGGCAGCTTTTCAACACGTTTTATTTATTTATTTACTTAATCGATTGTTCCCATTTAGGAGAGCGATTGAACTTGAATTCATGATTTCCTCTTCTGTCGTTTCCCCGCTTCTCTTCCCAAAATCTCTTCATCATCTCAGAATGCTCCTTCTTCCGCTCAGCTGTCCATTTTCTTCCAGGCTGTCGTGACGGTCTATGCTCAAACTTAACATTTTTGATTTGATTCCGGCACTCAATGCGGTTCACGAGATTTTGTATGTTGACCTGTTTAAGGTCCCTCTGAACCTCTGTCAGTCACTCAGTGCCACACTTACTCTGTGTTATAACGTTGCGCAATTTCTTCACCGTTCTGAAGTTTTCCATCCTGTAATTGTGTGTTTAAAACTGTGATCGTCCGATTTCTGATAACGTCCGCTATTGTGTGGATCTTTTGGTAGAGTTCGTTTTGAGGTCTCTTCATGCAAATACCACCGGGTGAGTTAGCCGTGGTCGTTACGGCATGACTGCTGGCAGTCGCTCACATCCGGGAGGCGAGGTGGTTCGAATCCCCTCGCCGGCAACCTTGAAGATGATCTTCTGTGGTTTCCCATCTTCCTTCCAGGCAAATGCCGTGGTTGGTCCCTAATTATAGGCAACAGCCGCTACCTTCCAACTCCTCTTCCTTCCATTCCAACTTCCCTCCCCAACGGTACTTGTAGCTCACCCATTGGATGTCCGTCTCGAAGCAGCTACAAAACTGGCGAGCCGAATATGTCCTCGGACACTCCCGGCACTAAAAGCCATACGCTAAAAGAAATACCGTTATAATTAACTGCCCCGTAAACCTTTCTGAGAATATTTCTTTCCTATTTTTCTATATCCTTAATTTTGGAATGACCATCGATCACCATTGTTTCGGCTGCGTAAGTTGCTTCTGGAAGAATCACCGTTGTATAGTGCCTTAATTTTGCGTCTAGCGAGATGCTCTCCTTGTTGTAGTGAGCCCATGTTTTGTTTTTATTATTGTTAGTGTTGATGAACCAAGAGACGACGGGCAAGGTTCGATGAGAAGACTTACTGTTCAAAGAGGAACTTTGGACCATTAATAGAGGCAAGCACTGTGGTTGCAGGAGAGAAGGAAGTGAATCGATTTCTCACCATAGCGCCCTGAGGCGTTCTTTTGAACGCGCCCTGCGCCCGTCACGGAAATGGTGGTCTGCCACAAAAGATGACTCGTATACATGTAATACACTCAGCCAAGAGCGAAGGAAATTTCATAATATTTCTCTTTTTCCCCGAGACGGATTCTTACCATTGCCACGACAGCCTCGAGCTAGTAAGACTGACATGGGCAAAAATATACTCTCGCATTTACTAGATCAATTTCTCTTCTCTGCTCCACTTCTATCTTGAAGTGAAACAACATTTCCAGGTGGTATTTTACCGTATGGTTTGACTTGACAGTTCTCGATGACGAAGTCACAAGTCCCTCAAGCACGTAGAACTTAATCATGGATACGTTTAACCTTTGACTGCACGAACCTATTTTTATATAGTAAGTACACGCGTGGTGAATATTGTACACCAAGACAATAATGTCACGAAATCACTTAACCCGAACATATTTTTAGCCTACTTTCGATTTTTGCAAAAAATGAAAGTAGACTTATGAGATCAACACAGGGCGAAAAAAGTGTGTCTGTCTGTGTGTGTGTATGTGTGTGTGTGAGTCTGTGTGTGTGTGTGTGTGTCTGTGTGTGTGTGTGTGAGTGTGTGTATTCTGAATGTCTGTCCCCCCCTATCAATTCGAACACGGTGAATGCGAATTGAACGAAATTTGGTACAAAGGTAGCACTAGCAAAGGACACCTCAGTGTCATGTTTTATATCGCCGCCATCTTGACGGAAACGTAATGGCGGCCACACAAATGTTCAAAGCTTAAATCAAATTACGACTAACCTAATCATCCGATCTCTTCCAAATTTTGCAACAACATACCCTTATGAGGGGAGCATCCTTTGACCAAACCAATAGGCCATCAGCGTAATAGTTTGCGGATGGCGGCCATCTTTGTGTGAAAATCGATTCCCCCTATTAGTTCGAACACGGTGCAACCGAATGGAACGAAATTTGGTACAGAGGTAGTACTAACAAAAGGCACCTCAGTGTTATGTTTTATATCGCCGCCATCTTGACGGAAACGTAATGGCGGCCACACAAATGTTCAAAGCTTAAATCAAATTACGACTAACCTAATCATCCGATCTCAACCAAATTTTGCAACAACATACCTTTATGGGGGGAACATCCTTTGACCAAACTAATAGGTCATCAGCGTAATAGTTTGCGGATGGCGGCCATCTTTGTGTGAAAATCGATTCCCCCTATTAATTCGAACACGGTGCAACCGAATGGAACGAAATTTGGTACAGAGGTAGTACTAATAAAATGCACCTCAGTGTCATGTTTTATATCGCCGCCATCTTGACGGAAACGTAATGGCGGCCACACAAATGTTCAAAGCTTAAATCAAATTACGATTAACCTAATCATCCGATCTCTACCAAATTTTGCAACAACATACCTTTATAGAGGAAGCATCCTTTGACCAAATGACTAGGTCATTAGCCTAATAGTTTGCGGATGGCGGCCATCTTTGTGTGAAAATCAATTCCCCCTATTAATTCAAACACGGTGAAACCGAATGGAACGAAATTTGGTACAGAGGTAGTACTAACAAAAGACACCTCAGTGTCATGTTTTATATCGCCGCCATCTTGACGGAAACGTAATGGCGGCCACACAAATGTTCAAAGCTTAAATCAAATTACGATTAGCCTAATCATCCGATCTCTAGCAAATTTAGCAACAACATACCTTTATGGAGGGAGCATCCTCTGACCAAACTAATAGGTCATCAGCATAATATTTTGCGGATGGCGGTCATCTTTGTGTGAAAATCGATTCCCCTTATCAATTCGAACACGGTGGAACCGAATGGAACGAAATTTGGTACAGAGGTAGCACTAGCAAAGGGCACCTCAGTGTCATGATTTATATCGCCGCCATATTGACAGAAACGTAATGGCGGCCACACAAATGTTTAAAGCTTAAATCAAATTACGACTAACATAACCATCCGATCTCTACCAAACTTTGCAACAACATACCTTTATGGAGGGAGCATCCATTGACCAATCTAATAGGCCATTAGCCTAATAGTTTGCGGATGGCGGCCATCTTTATGTCAAAATTGATTCCCCCTATTAATTCGAACACGGTGGAACCGAATGAACGAAATTTGGTACAGAGGTAGCACTAGCAAAGGGCACCTCAGTGTCATGTTTTATATCACCGCCATCTTGATGGAAACGTAATGGCGGCCACACAAATGTTCAAAGCTTAAATCAAATTACGATTAGCCGAATCATCCAATCTCTAGCAAATTTAGCAACAACATACCTTAATGGAGGGAGCATCCTTTGACCAAACTAATAGGTCATCAGCCTAATATTTTGCGGATGGCGGCCATCTTTGTGTGAAAATCGATTCCCCTTATCAATTCGAACACGGTGAAACCGAATGGAACGAAATTTGGTACAGAGGTAGCAATAGCAATGGGCACCTCAGTGTCATGTTTTATATCACCGCTATCTTGACGGAAACGTAATCGCGGCCACCCAAATGTTAAAAGCTAAAATGTAATTACGACCAACCTAATAATCTAGTCTCTACCAAATTTTGCAACACCATATCTTTATGTGGGAAACATATTCAGACCAAACTGCAAGAACATCAGCCCAATAGTTTGCAGATGGTGGCCAAGTATGTGTGCAAATCGATTCCCCTATCAATTCAAACACGGTGAAACCGAATTGAACGAAATTTGGTACAGAGGTAGCACTAGCAAAGGGCACCTCATATTCCTGTTTAATATCCCTATAGCACGTTGTATTTCAACAAGCTACTACAACCAACATTCAATCAGATTCCTTGAAAAGGACTTAAAGAGTTATAACAATACCCATGCTTTTAGGAGAAAGTAGGCTATATGTTCTTTACTGAACATCTTGTTTACTAAACATATTAAATCAACTGTTCTACAAGCAGAATAGTTAAGGCTATGTTGTATCGTGATCATTTTCTTCTATAAATTCTTTATTGAAGGTAACTGCGTCTCATCCAACTTCTTGCGTTATAATATCATAGATTTCCTCTTCAGTAATTCGCTTTCGATTGTTAGCTCGTATACAAGCCCTAAAAACACAGAACCGTACGAGACACGGAGATGGTTTCTAATTCTGTTAAAATAGGATTTAAGCTAATAAAGAATAATACTGAGTGAAATAACTGAATCAATATTTTACTAAAATATAAGGTGCGTTCAAGAAGTAACGAGCCGGAGGCTGTAATGCGCAAACCGGCGACGACATCGGCTAATCGTGGCGTCAACCGAAGAGCAAAGACGTGTTGTTCGGTCCCTGACAGCGAAAGGAGTAGGGGGAACGGACATTCATCGCCGAATGTCACAAGTGTACGGCGAACACTGCATGTCCCTTGCAAGTGTCAAGGCGTGGCACAAGCTCTTCAGGGAAGGACGGTTGTCGTTAGCCGATGATGCCCGGTCTGGGGCACCCCCCTGCATTACCGATGACAACATCCAGCTGGTTGTTGCACTCATTACCCAGGACCGCCGAGTGACAGTGAACGCCATAGCCGCCGTGGTCGGATTGAGCGTCGGAAGTGTGCACACCATCATGAAGGAACGACTGCACTTGTGGAAAGTGTGTGCCCAATGGGTGCCCCACAGTCTTCAACCACACCAGGAAGCATGTCAAATGGCCTACTGTCTAGGTCTTGGTTGACAATTGATGCATACTGCTGCTCGCTTTGTATCATCACGTGACGTGCACCCGTGCCCTCTAGCGACGGGCTGTGACCTTCCACGCTCTGGTCGGAACCACACCTTGTTACACACGCCACGATTAGCCGATGTCGTCACCGGTTTGCGCATTACAGCCTCCGGCTCGTTACTTTTTGAACGCACCTTATATATTTAATTTATTGACAACTTACACACATGGTAGTGGTGAAAATCGCAATTAAAAAAGATGATTGTGGCTCTGACATGAATGAGAAATCATTCTCAATAAAGCAGCATATAACCACTCCCTGGGACAATGACTCATCTTTTTATAGGCGTACCTTCAAATTACACATAACTTTCTTGATGGTTTTGTACAGATTGCGTTCACCTCATTAGCAGTCTAGATGCGATCACTTTTCTTGGGAGACAGGTCCTTGGTTCTTGGTTCTTCCCGACTGACTCATACCTTCCGTAAGTTTTGTGGATAACAAAGGGAAACTGATATTTCAATACCTAACCAAAGAATACAGTTCAGTGTTCAGCTGAGCACACCCCATAAAACTTCGCTTAAAAAAATCAAGTCCCCTCCCAATCTGACGGCACCTCGTAATTATAACATTTTCAGTCTTAGGAATAGAAACGTTTCGGGATCGGAATCAACAACCTTCACTTTCAACAAAGTTGTAGTAATAGGAAATTTTATACTTACAGGGTATAATTTTCAACTTCTGCCCCTCTTCTCCCATTTGAGGCGCGAGATATCTATTTTTATATTAGGTACTGTATATCGTGAAAAACATTTTTTTCATTACCTCGAAGAATTCGTCTCGTAAAAGTAATTTGTTCTGTGTTCTAAACCCCCTTTGTAATCAATGTTTGTCCCCGCCCCCTCCTGTACATAAAATCAAACATTTAAAGTTTTAAGTTTATTAAAATTCCAGATTTGAAATCTGTGACTTTTGATAAGTCAAAATCAGTAAGTTCAATGTCAAAACTACTCAAATCATAAGATGGTATTTTTGAAGGAAGCTTTCTAGAATATTTATATGATATTGGGCACATTAGGCGCGGATCTAGAGTTTAGCTTTGGGGGGCAGGGGGGGGGGCAGAGAATCGAAATTGTTAAGAAAAATGGTATTACTAATACGCTATCACAAAATAACCAAACGTACAAAACCAGACCAATTTTTTTGCAAGCTACATGGATAGAAATTTGATGCTTTTAGCGCACCAAAAATATTCGTACAAATTGCAACGGCGTGTTTTGCGACTTTTACATCGAGCTTCGAGGAAAGTATCAAGGTACGTTACAGTTTCGGCAAGTCGAGTTCGAACCGACAAAGGGAGAAAGTCACAACTTAAATTGCCAACCAAGCTTGCAGTTTGGACGTCGGCAAAATTTTTTGGTGCGAAAAAAGTTCCAAAACCTATCCGTGCATTGCTGCACAATCATCGTGACATCACTATAGACATCGATTCGGTAATCACAAGGTTTGCTAAACAAAATAGACGAGTTGATTTTGTTATATAAATAATTGTTTTATATAACACGCATGAAGTTGTAAATATGTACAGTTGTAACAGATCATAATAATTGCAATAAAGATATTTTCAGTATTGAATAAAATTAAAAAAAACTGTTTTTCAGTTAAAATTCGTTAAGATTTTTTTGTCAGGTTATTGTGTTTTTGTTTTTTGTTTGCAAAAAAAATGGTCTCCGTTTGGGGAGGGGGTCATGACCCCCGTTACCCACCTCCCCTCCCCCTCCCTTGAATCCTCGCCTGGGGCACATTTTCAACAGATGTGTAGTTCAATAGTTATTTTCTTCTGGGTTATGGTCTTAACTTCCTGAGCTAATACCACGCGCATGAGGGGTGGAAGTGGAAGTGGAAGGTGAGGAAATCCACAAAACTTACGGAAGGTATGAGTCAGTCGGGAAGAACAAAGAACTAAGGACCGGTCTCCCAAGAAAAGTGATCGCAATCTGGACTACTAATGACGTGAACGCAATCTGGAATGACCGCAATCAGGAAGACACCTTCTTGATTCTTTTCGCTTCATATCTAATTTTTGGCAACTCACTTCCTATCTCGCCATTCACATTGGTTTTCTTTGACTGTCCTTAAAGTCCTCCAAATCTAAAATCCATCACGACGACATCTTCTTATATCATTTCATATTTCATTGTCATGTATGTCTTCTCTGAGTAAATAATTAGAGTAAGTCTCTTTGCTTTTTTATGACGATCAAATTCTATAGTTCATAATATCACCACTACTAGTTCAAAGCAGCAGCAGCCATCTTGCACGTCGCCACTACGAAGTTCCAAAGCCGTATCAGCCATTTCGCGCATTACCTGTATACAGTCTGTTTAGTTCTGCATTTCACCACTACCAAAAAACACAGTGCATATTGTAGACTGTCGTTGCATAACATTCAGCCACGTTTGACTTTTATCGTGAAGAAACATAAAACAGGAATACAAAACCAATATGACGTAGTAAAGACGACAGAATCTCAAAATCTCCAATTTATTTACGGATAATCCTCTTCTATATTCATAGTTGAACAGTGTCAAAAGTAAGTCAAATTAGACATATATGTAAAATGTTTTGTCACCGGTAATAAGGCGGCCATTTTGTAACCACATGTTTCCATTATGCAACAAGCCTATAATGGCAATAATTAAGACACGAGTGTGTTTATAAAACGAGCGTTTTATAATTTCCATACGAGTGTCTTCATTACCATTATAGGCAAGTTGCATACGACTGTTTATGTTCGACGATAATTATAACTATTTTATGTTCGAACATAAATATTCATAAATATCTGTCGAGATTTCGCCAGTTTTATGTACTGAACAGAGCGCACGGGACACAGAGAATACCTTGTATTCGACCATGGCCTCCTCTAATACCCCACTATGACACTATGCCGCGCATTTAAATTTAAAATAGGAGGCCGTGGAAGTCAGCCCAGGTTCGATGCTTATCCTTAACTAATTGGTCACACAGCTGTTTCTTGAACTCTGATTGGTGGGAGAAACTGTATCATAATGAAAACTTGTACTATAATAAGCCTTATTATAGTACAGTTTTCTGACATACAATATTTACATTTCGCCAGGGTCGAACATATAGAAAAGTTTAAGAATACTATAATAATAATAACAATAATAAAGATACGAGCCTTACAGTAGGCGCATATGATGTGTAACATCTGACATGTTATCCTACTCGTATACTACAGAGCTTGGACATTCTTAAAATGTTAATTTAAACTCCATTTTCATACTGGTACTATGATGAATGTATAAACTGAATTGGAGATATGTTACTGTCACATTTGTGGCGCAGCGGTCAAGCTGTTAGTCTCTCACCACGGTAGACCGGGTTTGATTCCTGGTCAATACATGTGAGATTTTCGAATTGAAATGCCATGTCCTGTGGTTCGCATTCCACGTAAAAGGGAGGTACCGTGGATCATGATCGTGAGATTAACGGACACGCAAAACTACATGCTTCCTTCCTTCCATTTACATTAATAATTCATAATAACAAAGTGACACACAACGTCGACTGTACTCTCAAATACTGTGAGCACATTCCTCAGTAACTAAAACATTCATTATTCTCAAGGCTCTCATACAGTTCGTCGTAAACAATCAAAACATGGCTTCCTACAATCATGAAATGACCTGGTCTCACATATGATGAAAATACAGCTTTTATTCCACTCATATAACAACATTCTGTTATGCATTTAATATTTGACTACTCACCCACAGCTTGACAATAATGCCGCTTACTTAAATGTCATTTGTCGTCTTTGTCCTACCCCATGTGATATTCAACCTTGAACGTGAAGCTTCATAAACTTCTCAATGACAAATGAAAGTCGGTGAAACATTTGCCACTGTGCTCGTCAAACAAGTGCCTGCTAAATGCACTGCCTACTGTATTGCCATAACATTCTCGCGCTACAGAGCACACACTGCCTTGTTTCCAATACACACATTTTCAATTGTACATCCAGCTGGCAGTGCGTCTTCACTTCCGTCCGATCCACTTCCACCCGATTCTTTTCCGTCCCATTTTTCTGGCAGTGCGTCTTCACTTCCGTCCGATCCACTTCCGTTCGATCCACTTCCGCCCGATTCTCTTCCGTCCCCAATTTTCAAAATCACTCCCACAATACTATCCAGCAACCGAGCGGAAGGATGTTACATATCAATAATAATAATAATAATAATAATAATAATAATAATAATAATAATAATAATAATAATATAGTAACACTGCGTCTACTGCAGACGGGCCAATGCAAATGGTTACGTTGACAACACGGTGACATATTGAATTGAAATATATGTGAAGAATGATAATAACCTAAATTAAACTGCCATGGGGGACTCCAAATTTAGGTTACAGTACAAACAGGTTCACCGACTGAAAAGCATTTAAACTTCCAAGGATGAAGAGCTATTGGGAAGTCACTGTACCGTAGTTACGTTTGAGAAATAATGCAGTATATCCAAAACTGCTCCTAATTATACCAACCTAAATTTACTGGAGAACTTTGTGAAGTATCTGGTAGAGAAGTCGGAACTGATATACGTCCCAGGGATACCAACGTGCAAGCCACAATGTGAACACACAAGCGCGAACCCAATTATATCTGGCTACTTTATTGGAATTGACAAGCCATCACAAGCAGCGCAGGCAAGCAACTAAACTTGTGGATGCCGCAACACGACTGGGACCAAACGGAAAATAAACAAAGAATCACAGAGGGAAAAACAAAAAACATGAGAACAGAGATTAAAACAAAATAAAGATGATGATGATAATAATTGTTGTTTTAAGGGGTCTAACATCTAGGTTATCGGCCCGTATTGGTTTGGGTGATGGTGAAAGATTAGAATGTAATGAAAACTACTACTAATTCTAACTGCAGACTTACAAACTAGAAGATGAATAGGTAAATAAAGAATAAGGCAAATAAAGGACAGGACGAAAAGAAATGCCCTCAACCCGCAAAGAATGACGAATGAGAAACTTGGAAAGAAGGAGAGCCATGAAAGGCAGATAGGAAAGTGAAAGAGGAGAGAGCCCATTCCAGAGGCAATGAAAAAAGAGGGGAAATCCGGACCCTGCTCACGAATCCCTCGGGGTCACCAACTCCCAAACTCACCAGCCGTGAGCCCTTAAGGGTGTAGCAGTATCCAGGGTGCATTAGAAGTGGGCCTTGAGTAGAAGGCGGGAGATATGAAGAGAAGAGTTCTGACCCCTCGAAGAATGAGGTATCAGAAATGATGAGACAAGGGCCAATTAAGGCGGGAAAGTAAAAGAATCCCTAGGCCTCGGATACCCTAATACCGTCGGGGTCGGAATAGAAATAGAGTTGACCAAGTGAGGTCGACAGGAAAGATGACAGAGATGAGCCTGGCACAAGTAAGTGGAAGTAATGCCGAACTCAGCTGGGGTCCCGTGGTCACCAAACAACGTCCCACTAGTAATGAGCCCCTGGAGGAAAACAAAATAAACCAATTGAACACACTACGAGCTGAACATCGAAATGGACGGTTTATTTGGCTTTTTTGCTTTATTAAAAAGCGCAGCATTTTAAAAGAATTGTTAATACTAGCATTATCCGTCGCGGCTTCGCCCGCGAATATTCTAGTTGTAAAGAGTACACTTAGTAAAATCTCAATCATGAATGCTATGACTGATTTATCGTTGGTATGAATGATCAGACTTTATCAATTCAGCTACTGGTGCAGTGGTTAGGGGTTTCTCATTCCTTCATAGGTATATCAGAGCGAAGTTAGTTTTCTGGGAATATCGCAGACACTCTTTATTTAAGGGCCTCTAAATGTGGTTTTTGGAGACCCTTTATAGTCGGGTGAAAAAGACTTTTCGTACCACACTCACACGTGAAAAGATTCTAGAGTGCCCCTTGGCCCCCTTAAGCGCATTATACTGTATGTATTGATGAATTTCACAGCTTAATTTGGTTCAGTGATAACCTTATAACCGTCTGGAAACTTTCACAGTAATGTAATAATTGGAATCGCATTGCGTCTTACAGAAATATATGGACCTGTGAGATTCTGTTACCATGGTTACCGTGTTCATTCTTTCATGATTTTATTGTAAATATACATGTTTTAAGGTATTTATTTAATTGTGAGGCATTTAAAGAGTAAGTGAGTGCGTTTCGCTTACTCATTGGGTTATGTGGAACCATATGTGTAGGTTGGTGTTAATGGGACCTTATTTTCAGTACAAAACTGGAATGGGACCTCAGCAGAATAATATAGGGAGGGATTCCTATCACGCGAGGCGGCCAGTTTGAATGTTTAAATGGCGCTTGAATTCCTGCGAGTCTACTTTTGCAATAATTTCTGAAGTGGAGCTTTATTCAGTTTTAACCCTAGAATGGTACACTTCTGCTTCCCCCCCCCACTTCTCCCTGTTGTCCAATCCCCACCAGTGTTAGGCAGCCCTAAAATACAAAGCAAATTAGTTAGGCGGCTTCAGTGGCCAAAGGTCGCGCGTTGAAACCCGACCGAAGTCGTTGGATTCTTTAGTAGCGTTCAAAATCCCTCAGTATGCCTTCCTTCGTAGGGGAAGTCAAGCCGGTGGGCCCTTGTCATAGATTTATGGCAAGTAAAAGAACCTTCCACTAACTAAAATTGTGAGAAGCTAAATCTGTAGGTTAGATTTGAATAACGCTTATTAAGTTGCAACGTTCGTCACCAGGTGCTGGTTGCGATGGCATCTAGTAGCCAAGTACACAGCTAGGTGTCGTTACTGTAGCATTTTATAGCAAAAGTAGGAACTACTTGAAATTGATCATCCACAGTCCTTACCTGAAATACAGAAAACACACACTAATATAGCCATCACAATTAACACCGGTCATCTCAGACAGATTTTACACACACCCCAAGGCACGGGGCTACATGACCACGTTGTCGCAGCCCCTAAACTAAGGAACCAACCAACCAAAATTAGTCAAAATAAAGAAATAAAAAACACAAAAAAATATCGAATTTGGTCAAACTCCCAAAAATATCAAAATCACTCAACATTTTTCAAGAAAGGTTAAAAAGTAAAAAAAGAGCAAAGAAAAGTTCCTTACTTAAAATACTAAATATAAAAATCAAAATTAGTCAAAAAGGCACTAAAAGTAAAAAAAAACAATCAAAATTAGTCAAAAAGGCACAAAAAGTAAAAAAACAATCAAAATTAGTCAAAAAGGCACAAAAAGTAAAAAAAACAATCAAAATTAGTCAAAAAGGCACTAAAAGTAAAAAAAAAAACAATCAAAATTAATCAAAAAGGCACTAAAAGTAAAAAAAAACAATCAAAATTAGTCAAAAAGGCACTAAAAGTTAAAAAAACAATCAAAATTAGTCAAAAAGGCACTAAAAGAAAAAAAAACAATCAAAGTTAGTCAAAAAGGCACTAAAAGTAAAAAAAACAATCAAAATTAGTCAAAAAGGCACAAAAAGTTTAAAAAAACAATCAAAATTAGTCAAAAAGGCACTAAAAGTAAAAAAAAAAAAAAATTAGTCAAAAAGGCACTAAAAGTAAAAAAATAATCAAAATTAGTCAAAAAGGCACTAAAAGTAAAAAAAAACAATCAAAGTTAGTCAAAAAGGCACTAAAAGTAAAAGAACAATCAAAATTAGTCAAAAAAGCACTAAAAGTAAAAAAAACAATCAAAATTAGTCAAAAAGGCACTAAAAGTAAAAAAAAACAATCAAAATTAGTCAAAAAGGCACTAAAAGTAAAAGAAAACCAATCAAATTTAGTCAAAAAGGCACTAAAAGTAAAAAAACAATCAAAATTAGTCAAAAAGGCACTAAAAGTAAAAAAACAATCAAAATTAGTCAAAAAGGCACAAAAAGTAAAAAAAAAAAATATCAAAATTTGTCAGAATTCAAAAAGACAATTAGTCCAAATTACACCTCATAAGTTCCGAAGCCTCCGTGGCTTAGGCGGCAGCACGCCGGCCTCTCACCGCTGGGTCCGTGGTTCAAACCCCGGTCACTCCATGTGAGATCTGTGCTGGACAAAACGGAGGCAGACAGGATTTTCTCCGGGTACTCCGGTTTTCCCTGTCAACATTTCATTCCAGCAACACTCTCCACTATCATTTCATTTCATCTGTCATTCATTTAATCATTGCCCCAGAGGAGTGCGTCTGGCCTCGGCAGCCGGCCCAGTTCCTATCCTCGCCGCTAGATGGGGGCTTCATTCATTCCATTCCTGACCCGGTCGGAAACTGGAAGCAGGCAGTGGATTTTCATTTTCAAGTTCCAAAAAAAATACATTAAAATAGTCAAAATCCCCCGCCCCCAAAGAAATACAACAAAACAATTCAAAACCAGTCTCCATTCTGCTAGCCTAGAGAGTGGTGACGTTAGTGGTATTTATTATCAGTTTCTAGAGTCGTAGTCGTCACCGATGCGAAGCGGTACCGTTCTAGGGATAGGACATAAATGACATGTAGCCTATATGTTTGGGGTTGGGGTATACAGTAGAGCAGGCTGTTCCAAATCCGCGAGTTTGAGTATGCGTACACGCGAGTACTCAGCAGTGATGCTCGGAGCACGGTTGGAGAGGGACTGGGGGTGATAGCCAATACGTCACTGGGCGAAGGTCATAACACAAGTCCATGGGCTTCCTGCCAGTCTTGATGTATCCACCAAGGAGGATATATGGGTAGAGCTGCAACTTAATGCAAAATTTTGACCCCAACTATTGCTCGACGCAAATAGTTCCAACTGACAATATGAGATGGCGCGACGATGCACTCTCGAGCGCGATCCGTCCCCGACCTGGCCTACTCGCTCCTCTCCCCTCCCGGCCCGTGCCGTGCCTACCCCTCCCTTTCCCCTACTCTATCCCCCCTCCTCTACTTTATATTACTTTCTTTCTTTCTTTCATATTTTAGTAATTGGTCTAATAATAGGCGATTTCTTCCCCCCTGTGATATCAGGTAGAGAAGAAAACATAGGCTCTATCAGAATAGTTGTGGATGTTTCCACAAAGCACATGGCATGACATAGGCCTACCCCACAGATATGTACAAATAGAAAGAGTAGGCTACTGTACTACAATATTGAAAATGAATTGTAAGACAAAATTACAGCTGCACTTATCACACACCAGTATTATTTAATTGTCCGTGCTGTACTTCCTATCAATCGAATTAAGAAATATCACGTTAGAATTACAGGAAGCGTTGGAACAACCAGCCACCAGCTCTTACTTTGAATTATATCGATAGTATCTGATATCGTTTTCAAGCGCAGTGTATCGACTAAAATCGATGTGTGATTAAATATAATTCAATTTCTTCGTATAATATTGTTCGAAACCGATTGTATTCCTTTCTAAGCACTGCAATATGTATTTACTATTGATATATATTCAAATATTAATTAAATATACAACATTAACAAGAATACTCACCAATTTTCCGATTTTGCTGCCATCTATAGAAGTACAACACAACTACATCATCGTACGCGATGACAGCTAGCGTTTTTAACGTTGTCAGCAGGTACTACTACAAGGCAAGCTAGCGTTGGTACCAAAACATCCTATAAAGTTTCACCCGGTCGGTATCCACCGCGCAGAGACGGCAGCCCTCACAGCAGAGCTGTATTGCATGTTGCAGGTTTACTCGCGCAAGGCGGCGAGTACTCCACTGCTCACAGGCGAGCAACTCGGCTGGAACAGCCTGCAGTAGAGTCTCGCAAACTCGGCCTAATGTGAACCGAAGGGTGGCCGAGTTCGCAAAAATGTGGGTTATCGGGATATGTGTTAAAAAGAAGAAATAAGCTGTTTGTTTTGTTTTAAAAGTAATGCAATGCAGTACATTTATTTGTTTTTAACAGAAACACAAGTTTTAAAACGACTAAGCCACTACAATTAGAGTACTTGAACATATAGTTCAGTACTGTACTACTGTACTGCATAAAAATCAAGGAACTTGATAAAATAATTATAAAAGATAACTTAGAAAAACTAGGCCTACAAATTATTTTTATAATATGTACAGACCAATTCCCGTAGGCAAATAGTTTTTTACTTAATGAAAATTTCATTTACCTTTTTGCAAAAAAAAAAGTACATAATGTTCTTTTGCTTTTCGCTTTGAAACCTTTTTCTTGAAGCATCGTCAAGAAGACGGCGAAGAAACAGAATTGCCGAGAATGCGCACTCAAATAAATACAACGCTCTGCACGAGGACCGTTGGTTTACTTCTTACTGCCAACAGTTTGTGCATTTTCAGTACTGTACAACTACCTGTATTTATCAGGTCGGCGTTACTCTTCTTACTATGTACTGTAGGTCATGTTGTTTCGCGTCGTATTTAACTGTCGATAATTCCATTGATGGAGAAGACGAAAGAAAACATAATAACGCTCTGTGCGGAAACACAAAAACAACCAAGTTCCGTGACGAACTAAACAGCCTACTTCTCTTAAAATGTAAGATTCATGCCTATCTATATAGACCTATCTGCAATAATAACGATATCAAGTTCCTAATACCAACATTTCTAAGTACTGCAGTTTGAAATACACCTAAAATAATGTAGCCTAATACAGTAACTTACTACAGTTGGCAGCCCTGGTGACTCTGAATATATTCTGAGCTCCCTCTCTTAAGGTATAGAATGCACATACAAAATTTGGTTGAAGACTAATGGATAGTACGGACGTTACATGCTGCTTGATATTGGATTTATCAATGCGCGTAAAATCGTGTTGGGAACAATGTCATGTATGTGATGCTCAGAATTAATCTGAAATAATACGATCTATTATAGCCTAGTGCCAATTGGTAATAATTGTTAGTATAGAAGTTACATTTAATTAAAATTGAAACCATCAGAAAGCTTAGAATCATGTTGGCAGCACTGAGGTATATTAGATACTCCCAATTATTCTATAAAGTCAGGTACTATACGTGTGCAAAGTTTAGAGCTGAAGGCTTGCATATATTTCTGATAAATTGATATTAGGATTAAAAAACAAATAGAGAGAACATTTATTAACAGTTGGCAGCCCTGCTGGTTCCTACGAATACGCATAATCATAACTGTTATGGTACACAAAGCAAATACGAAATTTGTTTGAAATGCATTTGTTATTATAGAAGTTATATGCATTTAAAAACTTGACCTATCAGCAGGCCTAGAATCGTGTTGGCAGCACTGAAGTATTTAAGTTACACCGAACTTGGGTAGAATATTAGGTACCGGTACTATAAGTGTGCAAAGTTTAGAGCTGTTGGCTTGCATACTTTCTGATATATTGACATTAGGGTTAATCAAATAGAGAGAACATTTATTAACAGTTGGCAGCCCTGCTGCTTCCTACGAATAAGCATAATCATAACTGTTATGGTACACAAAGAGCATACGAAATTTGGTTGAAATCCATTTGTTAGTATAGAAGTTATATGCATTTAAAAACTTGACCTATCAGCAGGCTTAGAATCGTGGCAGCACTGATGTATATAAGTTACACCGAACTTGGGTAGAATATCAGGTACTATACGTGTGCAAAGTTTAGAGCTGTTGGCTTGCATACTTCCTGATATATTGACATTAGGGTTGAAACATAGTGAGAGCATTTATTAATAGTTGGCAGCCCTGGTGGCTGTTTAGAATATGCACAGTCATATGTGTTGTAGTACACATAGTACATACGAAATTTGGTTGAAATCCAATAGATAATATAGAAGTTACATGCATTTAGAAATTGGACCTACCGGCAGGCTTAGAATCATATTGGCAACACTGGCATGTATGAACTTCAGAAAATTAATCTGGAATGTTATTATCTATACGTGTTCCAATTTTGGAATAGTTCGCCTGCATAACTTCTGAGATATCCGACATAGAGCTGAAATTTCAATTGCGATTTTTCAGCAGTTGGTAGCACTGACGTCAATTTCAAATATGGTCGTGAGATATTCAAATATAGATCTTTACTCTTACCAAATTTGGTGTTGATAGCTGCAGCCGTTTAGGAGTTGATAGGGGGGGACACACACACAGCCAGACAGACAGACAGACAGACACACATTTTCCCGGATCGATCTCATAAGTCTACTTTTTCCTCATTTTTGCAAAATGTGAAAAGTAGGCTAAAAATCATGATTTTTTCTCCTATCAGGGTGGCCGAGAAATCCGGAGTGCCGAGTTTGCGAGACTCTACTGTATCGGAAATTTGCCTCATCAATTATTTTTGACCCTATGATAACAATTGCAACAAGTTTCGTCATTCATGTTTCCTAGATCAATAGCGTCAACTACTCGTTGCTATAAGAACTCAAGCTTTAAGTTACGTGTTCTTTGTTCTACTATGCATATTCGGTAAATAGATTCATCTATACATTGCTATAAGAACGCAAGCTTTAAGTTGCGATTTTCATCGTTCTACTATGCATTAGTACATTATATGAATGGGTAAAATGTTATTAAGCAGCTATACATTTTATACATAAATGAGAAAGGAACTATTAGTTACTTCAATAATTGTAATTTTAACGAAGTTATTTTGGAAAATTAATTCACCCAACCCTGGTTCAGATCCGGAAACAAAGGCAACATCATATTTTCCATTATTTTAGAATATTGATTAACGTTCCAACAAAACGCTTTTATTCACGTTGATTACTGACTGATCGTGTTCGCTGTGCTCTGCGATGATCGTCACTGCTTCACAGTCTTGTAGCAAGTGTCGCTTTCAAAGAGCAAAGCAAAGCCCACGCTGTAATGGAGAGGAAAGCGTGTCGACAAGAGAACACAGGTGGCTTTGATCAAATAGCGTGAGTGATTATGGAGGTCATTATAAACACTGTTAGTGCAGCGACTCAATTAAACGGTTCCCACCAAGTACGCGTGCCTTATTGAGGCTTCTCTCTCACCGCAAAGTTACTCTGCCAACCATTTAAATCACTGAAGCAATAATAATAATAATAATAATAATAATAATAATAATAATAATAATAATAATAATAACGAAAAATGCATGTCAAGACGAGCCAAACTTCGACACTATAACACTGTCATAAAACCGGCAAGTCACTACGCAAGCGAAACACTTACACTCAATAAGAAATATGAACTTGAAGACATCAAGAAAGAAGAAATAAAAATCATTCGCAAAATACTAGGAGCAAGACTCACTCCGGAAGGGTACCGACTACAGTCAATCAAGACAACTGAAAAATACTCAAAGGTCGAAGTCGACATCAGAAAAAGATGATTGAAATATAAGTAGACTGTCAAATACCCGACTAACCAAATGAATACTAGATTACATATCATCACTCAAAAGTTCAACACCATGGATCATGGATCAAAGAAGTACAAAAAGACATTCGAACTGCTAACATAACAGACACATCAGACAGAGACTTCTTCCGTAACAAAGTGAACCGGGAAGTCCAACCAGAGCAACCAAAACCTACACCTTACAGACGAAAGAAAATTGGCATTCTCCAACAGAATGAAACAATACTGGCAAAATAAGAAGAAACTCAAGAATTGAGTCAAAGTGCTTAACACTTCCAATATTGGGAAAATAATCTGTAAATAAATAAATAAATAAATAAATAAATAAATGAGTAATATAACCAATTCATGCTTTTGGGCTAATGCCGTGTGTATTTTTAATTTAAACCATACGTTTCGG